>CM031603.1:50209049-50211549 GCA_018398815.1 Conus ventricosus | reverse complement strand
TGTGTGTGTGTGTGTGTGTGTGTGTGTGTGTGTGTGTGTGGTGTGTGGTGGGTGGGTGTGGGTGTGTGGGTGTGTGTGTATATCGCAGTGTACACGCGCGCAAGCGGTGTGTGTGTGTGTGTGTGTGTGTGTGTGTGTGTGTGTGTGTGTGTGTGTGTGTGTGTGTGTGTGTGTGTGTTTGCATGTGTGTTTGTGTATGTATGTATATCGCAGTGTACACGCGCGCAAACGGTGTGTGTTGTTGTGTGTGTGTGTGTGTGTGTGTGTGTGTGTGTGTGTGTGTGTGTGTGTGTGTGTGTGTGTGTGTGTGTGTGTGTGTGTGTGTGTGTGTGTCCGCTCGCGCACGTGCGTGCGTGCGTGCGTGTGTGTGTGTGTTGTGTGTGGTGTGTGTGTGTGTGTGTGTGTGTGTGTGTGTGTGTGTGTGTGTGTGTGTGTGTGTGTGTGTGTGTGCGAGCGCGTGCGTGCGTGCGTGTAAGGTCTGAGCATGTGTAAACGATCTCTGGCAAGTGGTTATCAGTGCTTTTTCATCGAGTGCGTACTACCCCTCCATCCGTTCCTCCGCCGGCATATTCCCTCCGTATCCTGCCCCCACCCCTTTCTGTACCCTTCCCCCTCTTGCTCGCTCCTCCTGCTGTCTCTCTGTCTGTCTCTCTGCCTGTCTGTCTGTCTGTCTGTCTGTCTCTCTCTCTCTCTCTCTCTCTCCTCTCTCTCTCTCTCCTCTCTCTTCTCTCTCTCTCTCTCTCTCGTTTTCACTTTGGTCTGTACGTTAAAAAACTGTGGTTGAAAGAACATTGTCCAAATGTTTTACACGTAAATACGAGAATGTTACATCCACAGCAACGTGTGTTTCTAGTTCGACCGACCATACGGTGTAGGAATAAAAAGGGAAAACATTCAATTGTTTTCTCGCTAATCAAGGAAACACTTGAGAACGTGAGAAAGGGAGTAAACTTGACTCCTGAGGTTATCAGCAACTTCTTTCATATCATCACACACACACACACACACACACACACACACACACAGAAACGCACACACGCATGCACGCACACACACACACACACACACACACATACATACACACACACACACACACACACACACACACACACACACACACACACACACACTCACACACACACACACACACACACACACACCACACACACACACACACACTCACACACACACACACACACACACACACACAGACACACACACACACACACACACACACACACACACACACACACACACACACACACACACACACACACACACACACTGAGCTGAAACCATTTATTGTCAGATTAACCATAGTTGTACTGACATTTTAAACAAAATAAAGAACACGCATTCAGAAAAGTGAATTGAAAATAAACAAGCTAAAGATAAATACATGACACACCGTGAATATATTTTTTTCAAAGATGAGAAAATTGTAAAGAAATGATTTTCAATACTTAAATAGAATTGAAAGGCGACCAAAGTCCAGTGAACACAAAAATATCACTCTCTTCCTCTCTCTCATACTCTCACTTACCACCGTCCCGAGAACCTTTCTTACATCTTTTTTATATCCATAATAGAATAATATGGAATTATTATTGTACTCTCTCTCTCTCTCTCTCTCTCTCTCTCTCTCTCTTCTCTCTCTCTCTCTCTCTCTCTCTCTCTCTCTCAGGACTACGTAGAAGGCAAGAGTGGAAGAGATATGTGAGAGTTACACCAGACAGACATTCAGAGCGAGCGGGCACGAGAGAGAGAGAGAGAGAAGAGGAGAAAAGAGAGAGAGAGAGAGAGAGAGAGGGAGAGGAGAGAGAAGAGAGAGAGAGAGAGAGAGAGCGAGAGAGAGAGAGAGAGAGAGAGAGAGAGGAGAGAGAGGAGAGAGGGAGAGAGAGAGAGAGAGGGAGAGGAGAGAGAGAGAGAGAGAGAGAGAGAGAGAGAGAGAGAGAGAGAGAGAGAGAGAGAGAGAGAGAGAGCGAAGACAGACGGACGGAGAGAGAGAGAGAGAGAGAGAGAGAGAGAGAGAGAGAGAGAGAGAGAGAGAGAGAGAGAGAGAGAGAGAGAGAATGACAATGACAATGACAATGACAAGGTGCCTTTGGAAAAAAGGGGATGTTCCCAGGGAAGTTTTTTTTTCAAAATGTTTGACACCCAAGTTACTCCTATTTTACTTTATGGGGCAGAGATATGGGGTTATCAACAACTCGATGTTATTGAAAAAAAAACCCACCTATTTGCATGTAAAAGTATTTAAATGTTGGAATGCAGTCACCGAATAGTATGGTCTTGGGGGAACTCGGTCGTTACCCCTTGTATGTGCTGGCAGCAGAAAGATGCATCCGCTCCTGGCTTAGAGTGTGCAACATGCCAGCCACAAGGTTGCCAAGAAAAGCCTATATTATGTTAAACTATTTACAAGAGTTGGGCAAAAGAACGTGGGCATTTCAAGTGAAACAATTGCTTTGTGTAAACGGATTCGGTGATGTTTGGCAAC
>CM031603.1:50189049-50199049 GCA_018398815.1 Conus ventricosus | reverse complement strand
TAATGAACTCGAGGGGAAAAAAAAAAACCCAGTATAAAAAGGAAAATCTTTCAGCTTGGGTTCCCAAACCCCCCGCTCTAAGGGCAGAATTTAACCCATCGACCCTGCTTGACTGTCCTGTTTCAACGGGATCTACGTGATTGGCCGACATTCTCTTTTATCTTTGTGCCCCACATGTTGGTGCCCCCTTTTTCTACCTTGGCTCTTTTTGGGTTTTTCTTTACCATGATGAAACCCCCATGATTGGCTGCTACCCTTTCTACCCAATGGAGGACTGCGCTTATTGGCCGACATTTCTTCAATTTTTGACCCCAAAATTTTGGGGTTTTGTAAAATGATGCCCCCGGAGAAACAGAGGGGGGAAAGAGGGTTTTTTTTTTTGGGTTTGGGGGAGGGGGTTTTTTTTTAAGAAAAGGGGTGGGGGGGAGGGGGGAGGGGGGGGGGGGGGGGGGGGGGGGGGGGGGGGGGAGGGGGGGGGGGGGGGGAGGAAATAATGCAGTGCAAATTTTTTGTGATCGTTGACTCTGGCGTAACAGAACATTATTTCTGTTTGCGTTTGATGGGTGAGTTTCAAAACGGAAGCAGCCGAAAAAGAAAGAAATTTTGTTTTTCATTGGTTTTGTTTTTTTTTTCATTTTTTTTTGTTTCTTTGTAAATTCAAAAAATGTCGGGGGCTTAAATTTTTAAATTTTTTATTTTTTTTTTTCTTTTTTTTTATTTTTTTTTTTTTTAGGAATTATTTGGGAACAGCGTCACGATTTACGTTCCGGTCCCGTCACCCCTAACCCCCCCCCCCCCTAACCCCCCATGGGCGTTTTGACTGATTTTAACTGAGGGGAAGGAAAGGGGGGGGGAAGAAGGGGGGGGAGGGCGTTAAGACTGTTTCTATCACTCTTTTCTTCAGTTTGGTTTAGGAAACCCATGCAAAGGTCAAAAAAAAGGGATTTTGTTGTCTGTTGTCTGTTAAATGATGTCGTGTGTCGTTTGTTATGCAACACCACTACGATAGCCAGAAGGAAGAAGAAATAAACCCCAAAACACAACCCACAACACACACACGACAAGTCAGCATACTAAGGAACAGACAACCAATCAAACCAAAAAACACAACCAACACAAACACCCACACACACACCACACACAAACACCCCCAATTTTTCCGCCTTTCCGGTGGGGTTTCACGTCTAAAAATTTATCCGGATGAGACAAGCTTTCCCAATACCCCTTCCCAACCCCATCCCCCCCCCCCCCTTCTTCCCTTTCCCCCTCTCTCGGCCCCCCTTTCCTCCTATTTCCCCTTTCCCTCACCCCACCCCCCCTTCTCCCCCCCCTTTCCCCCCCCCCCCCCCCCCCCCCCCCCCCCCCCCCCCCCCCCCCCAACCCCAAAAAATGGATGTTTCGGTTGACAACTGTGAAAAGGCCTTAGGACGTCTGCCCCTTGATGGCCCCGGAGGTGGTGTGAGCCCCAAAGGGACAGGTTTTAAGAGCCCGTCTGAGGGCACCAAAAAGGTGGAACGTGTTTTCTAGGTTGTGTGGCTTGTTTTTTTGGGGGTGGTGGGGGTGTGTGGTTGTGTGTGTGTGTGGTGGTGGGTGTGTGTTTTGCTTTTTTCCCCCCCTTTTTTTTTGTAGTGTTTTTGTTACTCTTCTCTGTTTCTCTGTCCCTTTCTCTCTCTCTCTCTTCTCTTCTCTTTCTGTGTTTATATGAGCATGGTTTCCCACATGCATGCGTGTGTGCATGTGTGGTGTGTATGTGTGGGTGGTGGTGTTGTGTGTTTGATGTATTAAAGGGGAGTGTGGCACGTGTGCGTGTGTGTGTGTGTGTGTGTGGTGTGTGGTGTTGTGTGTGTTTCCTGTTTCAAGGGGGTGGGGTTTTTCTTTTTTCTTATCAAACATCTTTCTTTTTTCTTCTTTTTTTCTTCTTTCCCTTTTTTGCCTTCCTTATTCATTCATCTATCCCCCCCCTTTTCTTTTTTTTTCTTTTCTTTTCATTTTCTTTTAATTCATTTTTTTGTCGTCGTCCTTCTCTTCATCTCAGTTTTCTGTTTTGCATCTTTTTTTTTTAACATCGTCCTCATTTCAGTGTGTCCCTCGTTCTAATAACTTTTCTTCTCTGTGTCTGTTTGTTTTTTCTTCTTCATCTCATCACTTCTCTCTTCTCTTCCTGGTGACGTTTATCCTCTTTCTCGCCATGGTAACATTTCCTGCCTAATCTGTCTTCGTAATTTCGCGGATTAATTTCGATGAAAGCAGGCACAGATTCGGACACACACACCACACACACACACACACACACACACACACACACACATACACACACGCGCGCGCGCGCGCACGCACGCACGCACACACACACACATACATGCGCGCGCGCGTGCACGCGAGCACGCACGCACCACACGCACGCACGCACTCACCCACGCTCGCGCGCGTTTGCGCGCGTGTGTGTGTTTGCACAAAGATAATTATACACGGACTACATAAGCACGCAAGCATTTACAGAGAGAGAGAGAGAGAGAGAGAGAGAGGCAGACAGACAGACAGACAGAGAGGTTGGAAGAAGGGAGAACACTCTGGCCCTAGAAGGAATGCAGCTGAACAGTGTTTTGATGTACTTTTCTTCGTTTTTAAGACTCTGTCAAATACGTCACGACCTCTAGCACACTTCATCAAATTTTTAAGGAAGCATTTCATCGCATTTGGCATAAAGGTTCGCCGCAGGTCGGAGGCGTTTTGAGTTGACACGACCTCTTTCAGGTCACTGTGACTCTCTAAAGCAACGCAGTTGTCTCAACAGTGGATCCGCAGACATTTTGCTCACAACTGTAGGAGTGCGCCAGGGCTTTCTCGTCTCTCCGTCTGCAATCTCACACAGAATGAAAGAATGTGCGCCTCGCATGAGCCGACTCTGTTGTGGCATTTGTTCAAACTGAGCTGAACATTCACTTTGAGCTGTTGGAGCAGCAGATCACTTTCATGGCGAAATGTGGTCGAACCAATCGCAATCCGCACGTCGATTGTATGGCGGTCATGTGACTGTTCGAAGATCTCTGAAAGTGTATAATTGTTCTTAGAGATAAATACAAACTTCGATTCAGGCTTTTCCTATACCGGAAATAGACGCTGAATCAGCTTGATATGAGTTCAATCACGACAGCACTTGCAATATTCTTGCAACAACAACAACAACAACAGCAACAACACAATAAAAATAATAATAAGTAGAAGAAGAACAAGAGCAAGACCAGAAACAACAGAAACAACAACAACAGTAATGACGATACTGATTTTTTCACAGTCGTTTCTCTAGTATAAAAAGTGCTTTTAAGCGCTTACGCACGTAATTTGAACACACGTACACCATACATAAAAAAGAACAGTCTCCGGCACCACATATACACCTACAGTGAAGAACATAGAGTGTAGGATTGATGTGGGGTGTGTGGAGAGCGGGGATCAGACGGGAACAAAAGTTGAGTTTAGTTCAAAAATGTGTGTGTGTGTGTGTGTGTGTGTGTGTGTGTGGTGTGTGGACGAGTCAGTTCCATGTGTAGGGCTAGAGACAGAAAAAGAGCAGCGGCGACTGTTGATTGTTTGTTAAAGTCTAGACATTGGGGAAGGGCAATGGATCGGACGCGGAATGTAAAGGACAAGAGGGGTGTGAAGTGTTGACGTCACAGATACAGGATGGGGCGTGTTGTGAAACGTTCACGGCAGAGGTTGTGTTCTACTTTACCCTAAGTGAGACAGACACCCAATGGAGAGACTGCATGAGGGGATAAATTAATAAAAAAATTTGGTTTGAACGAGTCTAGCGCCAGAATTTGATTTTTATTAAAGAGTGTAGATAGATGATGTATTATTGCTTCGGAGTTTAATATTCAGCAAAGTTCTCATTTAATTTTTGGCATTAAATGCCCCGAACATGTTAGCTCGGGGAACGTATTTGACGAAAGAAAAAAAGTACTTTAAGAATACCCTCAATCCTTACGTTTGGTTTATGTGCTCTAAAAGTCGCAGTTTCGCCAAAATTTATAATAATGGGGCTCTTTCGGTATCCATAGTCACTGTCCTCACCCAAAACGAACAATCTCCCATCATCGAATGAATGAATCATGTGGGCCCCCATTTCTTGTATTCTAGACGTTAACATCACATGATTATGGCGCGTTTTTTTGGTGTTCTCCTATCATTACACTCCTTCCCCACCCCTAACCCATTCGAGCTCAACGAGTAGGAAGAAATAGAGGATGTTTTCTCCGAACGGGTTGAATGAATACAGTCAAACTGAGTTTTCATCCAACCTTCCCCAAAAACACGATCCATTCGGTTTTAAATTGCTTCAACAGTGTTCATCCAATTCCAACTCCTGAACTTGAGTCGTGTCAAAGGCCCTAAGGGCAACATGGTGATATCACTATTACTTCGCTTCGCCCTTCCTCCTCTTCCCCGTTCTGCTCATATCTTCCCTTATTAAAAGTTCCCTCCCATTCACTCCCTCTCCCAACCCTCTCCGCAAAGGTGCCCTGGATGGGTAAGTTTCAGTCAGACACTGTCACTGTATAAGACAGTAGACAGGGATATATGTATTAATATATCCCGTTATAACCACCCCTTTCCCCCTTTTTACTGAGTATGAACGCCACACAACAAACACACACACAAAAGAAAATACGGTGCACAAACAGAAGGCTTTATTTGCATTCACACACGCACTCCCCACAGGATGGCAGATGAAACACCAGACCTCTATATATATAGGCTTATCCACCCACACAGGCAAAAAAAACAAAAAAAAACAAAAAACCCCAAAACAATCCAACTATGTTACCAATACCCGACCATCAACGCATGGCCCCTTCTGCATACCAGTGTAGCATGTACTGCACATATACATTTAACGACCCTTCCCTCAGGAGGCACAGATACACACCTCAGCCCACTAAAGGCCAATACAGAGGGGACAAGGGTGAAATCACATCACCTGGTAATCCGGGATGAAATATCAAGCAAGGTTGATACGTCATAAACCCGAGATGCCCACGCAATGCTTTTCTTTCAAATGTATTCTTTATACTAATTTTTATGTGCCGGTGTCAAACCATCGGACACCAAAGCTTAACCCCAAATATTCAACACAATTGTTCAGGTAACCGCACCAATGTCGTATTTTCAATACTTCATCCGAAGTCCCTGGCGGGTACTTGACACAGGCAAAAAAAAAAACTTCTTCCAAAAAAAACAAAACCACACACACAAAAAAAAACACAAAAAAAACGGCAACACAGCGTTTCCCGATATGGTTATGGAAACGTCGGTCTGCTTGACGGCGCTTCACACTAATGCACCGCCAAAAACACAAAACCTTCACTGAAGCGCTTGATACGAAATAGGAGAGGAACGTTGTGACACGTCGAAGAACGCGGTTCCCTCCCTACCGGGCACCAACCACACCCGCGAGTCACACGTGATGGAATACTGCGGTGGGCCCTCAAGACGCTTGCCACCCTGAAAAGACAGTTGAAGTCAGAGGAACTGCCACACCCTCGGACTGTGAAAGGGGGATGACGTCCCGACCGGAACGCATCCTGCCGGCTCCGGGTGCGTCTCCACTCCGGCAGAGAAGTGGGCAGGGATGACAGTGGGAGTGGCGGTGCAACTCCCACCACCTGAGAGGCCGACCCTCACGGATTTGCCGTGTAGGAGAGGTACACAAAACTCGCCGGAACCCTGTGCAAAAGGAATGTCTTACTACCACAGAAGAATGCAGTTATACTTATTTGTTGCTTCACTAAAGTAAATGGTTCTCAGTGTTTACATGTCACAACCCAAAGTGCGACAGCTAATTGGAATTTTAAATCATGACTTATACAACCAGTCACCTTGACATCAAAATTCTCTCACACCAGAAATGTTCCATTACACATTTAAACCAATTTCATTGACTCTCCACTTCCATCAACAGCCATGAAATAATTATAACCGTTCCTTCATAAAAGTGATTATACTGTCTGAGTTACCTACCCACGACTTCATTTCCCATCAGGGTCTCCAAGACAATAATCCAATAGGATTATAAATCATTTTAATCTACGAACAAACGAATAATCTGACCGTTAGTGACCCCCAGTACTGGTCACATCCAGGATTCAAATACTTAGTAACATGCTTAATAGAATCAAACACATTTCAAGCAAAACCAAATAATAGAACTGAACCGGGTATCTTAAATTCCTAGCAGGCACAATCATAATCCTACAAATGTCATCAGAATTATCAAGCGCTATGACAATCACCAATTACATAAGCTCGACAAGGATTTCCGAGCGCTACTATACATTGTCTACTGACACCACAATGCTGCGGAAAACATCTTTGAATACTGACGCACCCCCGTCGACTAAAACAACCACATACATATATACATCAAATGTAGGCTTCTGAGGCACAATTCCCAAATATCTCATACCTTTTATTATTATCATCTGCTATTTTTTCTCTTATTTTCCAATCGTAATAACCTATACCAAGTAACACAATCATGAATTCACCTGCAAATCTTTAACAATAATTGAACAAAAGAACAACTCTTAATTTTATGATCCCTAATTTTCCTTTCGCCCTGCACCCTGGTTTAGTTCCAAACGCAAACACCAAAAGTGAACTTCTACAAGACCTGTCTTATCCGAGGGTACCACCATCCGTCACCTATCAATAAACCTCACACACGCCAGACACATCACAAGCAGTCTGCCCTCCGTACCTGGCACGCACCGCGTGACAGTCTCCTCTTTTAATATTAAAAGTTCCCGTCCTCGATACCAACGTACACTCTCAGAAAATAACCATCTTTATCAAACTTAAAACCGATATTCTTGTACACCAGCGACCACTACCAAGTACAACATATGTCTTAGCGCATCAATACCGCTATAACATTCACCTATCTGTATCAGTGTAGAACCGAAACGCACATTATTTCATTCCCATATTTACGTGTTTTTTTTTTCCTCGACCTTAAGTTCAAATTATATTTCTCTTCTTCTTTCAAACTTCCGCACATTTAAATCTCCTCCTCTTAGCCAAATTCACATAAAAAGAATCTTTGCGAAATAAAAATCAAATTAAAAGGAAATCCTCCCGTTCCGGGGACTGAAACACAAAATTTGATGAAACATGATATCTACAAACAACCAACTACACAGCCTCCAGAATTTCCGCTACTTTACCCGCTCACCTTAGACAACAACAGGAACGACACACAATGGACGACACCCTCAGTCGCCGGGACACTGCAGACAGCCAACGCCCTGGTACGTGCAGAACCCGTCGCTGAACACCAACAGTCAAAACGCGGACGACACACTGGACGACACCCTCAGTCGCCGGGACACTGCCAGACAGCAACGCCCTGGTACGTGCAGAACCCGTCGCTGAACACCGAAACATCGACAGTCTTCAACCTGGTAGCCAAACCTTCAAAAGTCGGTCGAGGGCATACCACCAACCCTGCCCCAACGGCAGGAACAACCTGAGCACGAGGCCAACCCAACCTTCGTGGATAACGCCTCAGTTCGTACTAACTTGCAGACACACCACGACACTCCGAGTTCACCTCGGAAACTCACAAGACAGCACTCACATTCACGGAATTCCCGTACACATCGAAGAACTCCAGTTTCACGAGCGTTAGTTTACACACGTAAACTCCACTATTCCGACGAGCTTGACAACCTCCTCCCTCCCCCCTCCAAGAGTTAACAGGTAAGCAAATTCCCGGCAGGATTCACGCACTTCACGGTCACTGCACCTGGCACTGGACGGGCCACACTCCACAATTGTCACTGAGGCGACCTGTGTCAGTTCGTGCGTGACAGACACCGGCAATCACGTGCAACAGCTGTGGAGCCAGCCGGATTGAAAGTGAAGGAAGCGTTTGCTGTCTGGCCCTGAAGTCACGTGCATCACAGCGAGACACTGGGATGAGGGGGTGGGAACATGGGGCAAGATGGGCACTGGGATAAGATGGGGCAGGGGGGGGGGGGGGGGGGGGGGGGTTCTGGCAAACCGGTATAAAGACGGTTATGGTAAGCATGCATGATTAGATACAAGGAGGACCCTTTCTAACTAGACGGATTTTCTCGCAAGCTCAGGAGAAGAAAATATGAAATTTTGCTGTCGTTGATGCACTTTGTGTCATGTCTAACAATTAAGGTCACCACAGAGAAGGAGAGAGAGAGAGAGAGACGAGACAGAGACAGGCGGACGACGATGGATGGACAGGCGGACAACAGAGGAGAGAGAGAGAGGAGGAGAGAGAGAGAGAGAGAGAGAGAGAGAGAGAGGCCGAACAACATTCCAATTTGTCCGCAATCGTAATAAAGATTTGTATTGCTGCTCTCTGGCTTCTGCGGTGTCTGGAGTAACTTTAAGACCGAGGTCAGATGGTTTTCTCTCGGGCATCTGAGGCAAGATGAGCATAGGCCCATCGTTCACCTACATAACTGGCCTGTTTTGACCCAGTGACTGCATTCTGATCAAACTCAAAGAGACTCTCTCTTCTGCTCATGGGCTTTGCGAAGAGGACTTCAGCAAATCTTAGTCATCAGTATTACAAACGGCGATGATACAACTGAAATGAATGATAATGTGACTGAGAAATCACAGGACAGCAAGAGCATAGGAAAGATCCTCAAGATGGCTGCAGAACTGACGATGTTGCATGCGCAAAACGTGAATGTGAAATAGCCAAGAAATGAATTACTTGAGTGTGTTTGATTATTAGCCTTTAATTTACAATAAATTCACGATGCAAGGTTTACCCACGATGCCTTTTATGTGGGTCTAGACGGAGTACTGACCGATTTTCTTTTTCAATTATACGGGTGTGAATAAAAGTTCTCTGTAACAAGTAAGTGGGCACAACATGGTCTTCGTACAGTGGGTAATGTCGATGCTGCAAGGCGTTGAAGTTATGAAGCGCATCTTGCCTCGTATTCCCTCAATTGGTTCAGCGGCTCTATCACTTAACTCCCTTCGTTAAAAAATTTAATCTCATCATGGACTCACTAAACATAATATGGGCCATAAATGTATCTTTTAATGTGGAATCAAGAATCGTTTGTGCATGGTGAAACGGGATCCTGTCATCAACATGAGAAGTTGTAAGGCGATAAGTGCATTGGGCAATAAACCGAAAGAAAATAATCAGAATGAGTCTTCTCCCCGCCCCCCCCCCCCCCCCCCCTTCCCCTTTCCCCACACACGATCTGAATAAAGTCCTAGATTAGAAGCCCCCTTTTTGCGTCGGTCTCTTCGATTCGTGTCCTTAGGAAGCGAAGCCATTCTGTCCCTGAAAGCGCCTGTCAATGACGTCGACATAAAGGAAGCCTCTAAATTTAAGACTTTGCACTGGCTTTGATCCTGTAGTGAAATAAATGATAGTGACAATAATTTCTTCCTGCTGTCAGCACCTTCTGTCAATAATGCTCCGAGGTCGTGCTCAACAGTTAGCATTACTCATTAGACGTCTGGTTACCTTTATGACAGGCAACAGATGTGAACAGCCAGAGGAATAGTAAAACCAAATAAAACATATGATGTGGAGTTTGTTCTTTCACTGCTGGAAACTACTTCTTTCAGTGAGGCCAATTACTGAGTAGGTCTTTGAACAGCTTCTTCTATTCCATGAAATCCATGTCGATAACGCATTCACGAAGGAAACGAGAAGATCTGGGTCCATAGTTCGAATTTTGGTGTTTGTTTGTTGTTGTTTTTTCTTCGCATTTCAGCTCGACCTATAGTAGTGGTCTGATTGCTATGGTAGTCTCTCGGATCAGACAATAGGCAGAAATCCCGTGTGCTATATGTACTTACTGCACATGAAATATAATGAAAACGGAAACAGCACGATAACCAGACGTTGTTTAAAACAAACGTGGCAGAAAACTATATCATTTTGACACTGACATGGAATCATACAGTAACGGGAAAAATAGTAATG
>CM031603.1:50181549-50184049 GCA_018398815.1 Conus ventricosus | reverse complement strand
TCCCCCCTCCCCCCTCCCCCTACCTTCCGCTACTTCTCAACCCACAACTCGAAACCCTCCCCTTTGATTCTTTCCATCCGCTCTTCCGTCGATCCCCGCACCACCCCACCTCACCCTCGTCCATCCCCGCACCACCCACCTCACCCTATACATCCCCGCACCACCCCACCTCACCTCGTCCATCCCCGCACCACCCCACCTCACCCTCGTCCATCCCCGCACCACCCCACCTTACCTTCGTCCATCCCGCACCACCCCACCTCACCCTCGTCCATCCCCGCACCACCCCATCCTTACCTTCGTCCATCCCCGCACCACCCCACCTCACCCTCGTACACCCCTAAACCCCGCACCCCTTCACCTCACCCTCGTGCACCCCTATAACCCGCACCACCCCACCTCACCCTCATACACCCCTATAACACCGCACCACCCCACCCCACCCTCGTACACCCCTATAACCGCCACCACCCCACCTCACCCTCATACCCCCCTATAACACCGCACCACCCCACCCACCCTCGTACACCCTATAACCACGCACCACTTCACTCACCCTCGTACACCCCTATAACCCCGCACCACCCACCCCACCCTTGCACACCCCTATAACCCCCCCACCACCCACCTCACCCTCATACACCCCTATAACACCGCACCACCCCACCCCACCCTCGTACACCCTATAACCACGCACCACTTCACCTCACCCTCGTACACCCCTATAACCCCCCACCACCCCACCCCACCCCTCGTACACCCCTATAACCCCGCACCACCCCACCTCACCCTCGTACACCCCTATAACCCCCCACCACCCACCACCCTCGTACACCCCTATAACCCCGCACCACCCACCTCACCCTCGTACACCCCTATAACCCCGCACCACCCCACCTCATCCTCGTACACCCCTATAACCCCGCACCACTCCACCTCACCTCGTACACCCTTATACACCCGCACCACCCCACCTCACCCTCGTACACCCCTATAACCCCGCACCACCCCACCTCACCCTCGTACACCCCTATAACCCCGCACCACTCCACTTCACCCTCGTTCACCCCTATAACCCCACACCACTCCACCTCACCCTCGTTCACCCCTATAACCCCACACCACCCCACTCACCCTCGTACACCCCTATAACCCGCCACCATTCACCTCACCCTCGTACACCCCTATAACCCCGCACCACCCCACCTCACCACTCGTACACCCCTATAACCCCGCACCACCCCACCTCACCCTCGTACACCCTTATAACCCCGCACCACCCCACCTCACCCTCGTTCACCCCTATAACCCCGCACCACCCCACCTCACCCTCGTACAACCCTATAACCCCCGCACCACTCCACTTCACCCTCGTTCAACCCTATAACCCCACACCACTCCACCTCACCCTCGTTCACCCCTATAACCCACACCACCCACCTCACCCTCGTACACCCCTATAAACCCCGCACCACTTCACCTCACCCTCTACACCCCTATAACCCCGCACCACTCCACTTCCCCTGTTCACCCCTATAACCCACACCACTCCACCTCACCCTCGTTCACCCTCTAAACCCCACACACCCCACCTCACCCTCGTACACCCCTATAAACCCCGCACCACTTCACTCACCCTCGTACACCCCTATACCCGCACCACCCCACCTCACCCTCGTACACCCTATAACCCCGCACCACCACCTCACCCTCGTACACCCCTATAACCCCGCACCACCCCACCTCACCCTCGTACACCCTATAACCCTGCACCACCCCACCTCACCCTCGTACACCCTATAACCCCGCACCACCCCATCCTCACCCTCGTACACCCCTATAACCCCGCACCACCCCACCTCACCCTCGTACACCCCTATAACCCCGCACCACCCCACCTCACCCTTGTACACCCCTATAACCCCGCACCACCCCACCTCACCCTCGTACACCCCTATAACCCGCACCACTTCACCTCACCCTCGTGCACCCCTATAACCCCGCACCACCCCACCTCACCCTCGTACACCCCTATAACCCCGCACCACTTCACCTCACCCTCGTACACCCCTATAACCCCGCACCACCCACCTCACCCTCGTACACCCCTATAACCCGCACCACCCCACCTCACCCTCGTACACCCCTATAACCCCGCACCACCCCACCTCACCCTCGTACACCCCTATAACCCCACCCACCCCACCTCACCCTTGTACACCCCTATAACCCCGCACCACCCCACTCACCCTTGTACACCGCTATAACCCCGCACCACTTCACCTCACCCTCGTACACCCCTATAACCCCGCCTCACCCTCGTACACAGCCGCGCTCCCGAGTTCCTCTCGTGTTCCAAGGCCCTGAACCCTCAGTCCTCAGGGAGCAATCGATGACCGATCGTCATGAGGCCACTCACCGGTGGAGACACTGCACCGCTCTGCTGAGTCACTTTCGTGGGTTGTCCGTAGTGCTTATTCTAACCAGTGTCTGCAGGACA
>CM031603.1:50136549-50169049 GCA_018398815.1 Conus ventricosus | reverse complement strand
GTTTTTTTTTCCCCGATATGCTAACGTTTAACATTTCTTTGATCACTGTATAAAACAGGAAATGAAAGTGATCATCATTTATAACAAATCAACCATTTTTCAATATTGATTTTATTACTGACTATGTTAATCACAGATTTACTGCCGTTCTGATTGAGTAACATCTTCACGCATGCAGTGACTGTGAAGATTTTAACACTGTTCTTAATTCTGCCATATTCATTTATGTCCACACTTGTACTTGCTAAAGAAGTGCAAACGACAACCACGGACACACGCAAAAGCACACAACAGATAAACAACCAAAACTGTCCGATTGCATACACTCGCTTGTTACAAATGTCAATCAAAAGCACATAAAAGAAGAAGAAAACATTAATAACATACTCATATAAACAGATGGTAAATGTTCACAAAACCTTTTTGTCTGACGCATTCCAACAGAAAAAAAAGAGATTTGCTGGTACTGCAATCCAAGAATGTGACTTCAACCACCACCAATTAAATGCATGTTATCAAAACTGACATTGCTCACATACTGGACTTTTGTCTTTCCTTTTTGTTTCGTAGGACTCAGCATTAGCTCCATGTTCCCTAGTGATGATATGCAGAGAGTTTAAAAAAATAAAATAAAAAAAACACCAATCAAATTTTTTTTTTAAACCCAGCCAACTCCAGTTTATTATTAGAACTACGCATTTGAGACGGACATTCGTGTTACGAATCAAGCACGAAACTGTAGCTGTTAATTCAAGCACTCAGAGGCATAAAGCTTAATTGCCAGACAGAAAGGCATACTATAACACAAACAGAAAAAAACAGACAGACATACAGACGACGAGATACGACGTTACTGGCATCGAGGACTATTATGAATATCTGAAACTGCGAGTCGTGACAAGTTCCGGACCACGTGATTGAACATGGCTGAAACTTGTTTCCGGCTGGTTGCGTGTCAAGCCCGTGATCCTTTCTAGTTTTAGGTGCAGGGCCAACAGTCACTTCAGAGAGAACAAGAGTCTATTGTCACGTCATTCAAGTTGGCCGCCACGCCGCCCAGCCATAATGTCGTTAAAAACCTCTGCTATTTTTACAAACCCGAACAAAGCAGATACCAGAAAAAGAACGCCAAAGAAAAAGGTGTTGCAGGCGTTGATCAGTAATCATGCAGCCATTTCCTTCAAAGCTTCAATAATGCTGCGGTGCCTGTATAAAAAACATCCCATCAGCATACAGGATAGCGCCGAATACTGTGAATAGTCTAACCTTTATTTTCATCTGCAGAGAAGTATTCAAGGAATTATCAGATAACAAGATTAGCCGAAGATTCTCTCTCTCTCTCCACTCTCCTCACTCCTCACTTCCTCTCTCTCTCTCTCTCTCACTCTCTTATAAACACGCACACACACACATACACACATTACACACACACACACACACACACACACACAGCACACACCTCACACACTCACGAGCACGCACGCAACGACGCACGCACAACGCACCCACGCACTGCACACACACACAGCACACACACACACACAACACACACACACACACACACACACTACACACACACAACGCGTGCCTCAGACTGTAATTAATGATCCCTGCACCTTCTATCATTTGAAATTTAGATAATTCTTTTTTTTCCTCTTTAAGATAAATCCTTACTCTTTTTTGACCAGAAATGGCGTGTCTAAGACCTCCTCCACAGTGCTCTTACAAGCGGCGAGCATGTCAAGAGAATCAAGAAGTAGTAGGCCAGCTGGCACATCAAGGACTATCACACTTCAAACGAACTGACTGTCTCAGGCAAGCTCCGTCATAGTGGTTCCATTCCCATGAACAAAATATCGTCTGAACGTCCGTTTCAGCCACACATGCCCTGTTGCCTCAGAGTTGTGCTCTAAGGTCTGGGAGGATGGTTTGAACGTGGAGCCAGGGGTGTTTGCTGCGACCCTGTTGTATACTCTGCTCTCTCTTCTCGCCATATAATACGTGGGAGGGCTAGTGGTGCTTTGGTTGCCCCCGTCCAAAAAGAAAGATATACCATATATGAAAATGTATTACAACTGTATCTATGTCAGTCGTGAAAGAACTAAGAATCTGTTTGTAAAGTATGAATGAAAGTATGTATGTGTATGTGTGAGTGTATGTATTTAAGTATGTATGAATGTATGCAAGTATTTAAGATATGATTTATGTATGATGTATGATGTATCTTCTATCTATCCTAATCTATCTAAACACACACACATATTGCACCAATCACCCACTCAAGGCACCCACTGTAATTATTAGGCAGAACTAACTACTCACTGCAGAAATGAATGAATATCTCCCCTATTTCTTCAATCTAAGACGAAAGGATCAACTATTGATTATAATTGAATAAATAATATATAAGGCTGGCCCTCAGGCAATTTAGTCTTATAGGGTACGTGAATTTATATTTTTCTACTGTTCACAAGAAAATGTAGCTATGATAATTGCTCATTCATGCATGTCTTTTGCTTACATAAGATAGGCAACCTTAGGTTGGTTTTTTGAAAAGCACGACAAACAAACTAAACAAGTAATGCACACCAGCCTTTATCATCTGGAATGCATTCTCTTAAAACTGAAAAGGCAGAGGACACCAAAAATACCACTTATCCGCGGTCCTCTGAGGAGAAACCACCAAGTTTTCGAAATATCGAATATGACCAGGAGATATATTTAATATTCCCTCCCAATTGGAGGATGTCTCACCCCCTTGGAGAATATAAGCTTGCTGAAGGCTCACTTTGAGAAGCACAAATTTTAATTTTCCCCATCCACACCACCAATGCACATACTGTTATTAGGCAGAATCATCTGCCACTGCCGGTATGAATGCGTATCTCCCCCTATTTCTTCAATCAAAGACATAATAGCAAGCTAAGTTTATAATTCATATTTCTTGCAGTCATTGCAACACCAAGCTGCTCTGTAAATGCTGAACGGTGCATCGGAACTTATCCTTGATAATTTATTAGTTTGTTATATATAAATATATAAATGTAGTGTGTGTAGTGGTACAGACGTGCTGGGATGGCTGTCTTCCACATCCCTAGAAAACCAAATATTGAACGACACGGACTAGAGAGGCTGATTTCTGAAATTTTCCTGGCTGGGAAAGTAGGGCATTGGGTATGCTGCAAAAGAAAGTATGAGTAAACAATCATAGAACAAAAAGAAATAAATCTATACTTTATTGTTTAACTCGGAGCATAAAGGCATATCATCCAGGAATCTCTCTCTCTCTCTCTCTCTGTGTGTGAGGTGTTTGGTGAGAGAAAGAGAGAGGAGATAGAGGAGACAGACGAGACAGAGACAGAGGGCATTATGAGAATGTGTGTATTGCATAGTGTCATATTATCGGTGTCTGTATGTTGCGGACACACACATCACATACATACACAGATACCGCGCCCCCCACCCACACCGCACTTTTAACCTCTATGATGACTATCAAGAGATCACCTCACAGTGTTCGAATTGATCTTCTTGACTGCACTAATTGACCAAGATCAAGCGAGATATAGATAAAAAGCCACTCCACGTGCAATCCTCATTAAAACATGCTACACAACCGAATATGCCACACCAGCCCAAAGAACTGTTTCATCATGCCAGCTGGCACAACAAAACACTATCCTACTTCAAACGACGATTTCCCTGCAATCTAATGTTTTAGAGATCCAGATCTGGATGCCATCGTCAGATCCACATCCATTTCCGCGACCAGATATGCCTAGAGTTTGCTATTAAAAGGTCCTGGCATGGTGTTCTGTGAAAAATGTGAACCGGAAGCTGTTTGTAACGACACTGTTTACCGACGCCCACCAGTCCACTACTGATTTTCGTTTTTAAATAGATGAGAGAAGGATAGTGCTGGGAGAGAGAGGGAAAAGTTTGAGTGTGTGTGTGTGTTTTGTGATGAGTGTGAGTGAGAGCGTAGCCGTGTGCTGTGTGTGATTGAGAGTTGAGTGCATTTAAGAAAAAAAAGTAAACTCTGATTCTGGACTGATCGACAAATAATTAGATAGATAGATAGATATCATAGATATGTGTGTGTGTGTGTGATGTTGTGTTGTTTGTGTGTGTCGTGTGTCTCTGTGTCAGTGGTGTGTCTGAGTCACACGCCCACTTTTGCCCCGCACGCATTCATGACAGCATTTACTCCATACGCATACTCAATCATATTCCAATCAAGCCAAAAGGCGCACTACCGCAAAGTTTTTCTTCTGCCGCTCTCCTTCATGGAAAACACTTATACAAAATCACATCAAACAATTAATAAAAAACGTATTTTTATACAAGTAGCTCTCTTCATTCCACTGAGAGGCCCCTAACACACGCAAGACTTCAAAAGGTCACGGCGCTTCACAACCACATTGTCCCACAAACTCCAGACCAGGAAATAATACTTCCATACTCAACAGATGGCCACCCTGCATCAAACCACAAGACTTCATATGGTCGTGCTTTCCAGTCTCTCACAGACATCGTAACACCCCTTTAAATATCCTCCCGACACCTGAAGAAAGGATTTCCAACTTCTCTTCACTTCCTCGCCTTATCTCTGTCCCTTGTGAGTGACGAGTTCCGACTCCACTTCCCTCGACTTCTCCTGACCCAGTAGAGATTACGAGTTCGCGGCTCCTCTCCCTGGTAGTCCTTAATACCTGGGCTGCCAACGGTGTTACCCCACACCACATGGCCATCAACAAACCACACTACGTGTATGAAAATGTGAAGGGTGAAGAGTAAAAGGTGAAGTGTGAATAAAAAAGGTTAAGGGGAAGGGCAGGAACCGCGAATACGGTTCGAGAGGAATAAAAAAAAAAGTAACTCTGCTTCTAATTCAACTATGAAATTCTTTTCATTCTCTCTTTTTCTTTAATTCCCCGCCTGTAGGTTTTTTTTTACCTTTCATCCCCAACTTCTATGGCTCACCTGGTAAAGACTGGTCAGCATAGAGGACCAACGTCCTACCAGTTCGAGACTCTAGGCCATCTGCTTTGTTAAAACCGATCTTTCCTCCTTCCTCCTAGTGAGTGCATACTCAGTGTTCATAACACGATGACCAGCACCTAACCCAGCCCTTAGTTTAAACTATACACTCAGTGGCAAACCTTTCACCCAATACCACCCTTCTTCTTTACTTAGTCATACTCACAATTAATTGGGGGACTGCCCGCTACACTAGTCAAGCCACAAGAATATACCTTCCTTTTTAGAAGTGGCATGGTGGAAATGATTCATATTACTAACTACATGAGAAGGACTCGTCACAAGTCCTTGATGTGAGGCCTGACTTCACATGACACCCTCCATCCTGAGGTTGAAAAATTACTCCCAGAAAATTTTTTTAAAGGCTATACAACTACACTTAAAACACATCTATCAGATCATGAATCTCAAAATGTTAACCATCAAACATGATTCAAATTAAAAAATCAACGTATAGAATCAATCACATGAACCATCCATAAATGTCATATTCAAACATTCAGTCTTTCAAAAAAAACGGAAATTCATAATTGATCACCATCATCACACAAAAACATTTCCACAAATTACATGGATAAAACAATTATGGATATTAACAATTCAAAGTACAACGTGTCTTCATATATTTAAGATGTGAAGCACAATTTTCCCTTGGATCTTTGTCTCACAAATCAATATGTATCAAAACCGCACATGAAAATGATGAATAATTTCCAAGTGTAAATGATTTTCTCAAGTATACATGTAAACAAATAAACATATTTATAACATATTTTTTTTCCCATTGAAAAGTCACATGCTTTCCATTGCTGACAGTGACAAATGAAAACATTGGTTTGTCACATTGCACGAAGTCAAAACATGTGAATATACATATTCTAAGAGTATAATTGTCACATCACACATACAAAATAATCATCTTCACAAGCAAGTTAGACATACATAGTAACATGATATTTTTCATTGATTTACGAAGAATAAAGCAAAGAATAAGAAATGTAAAACAATCCAACATCAAAGTAGGTTTTGTCTATAGAAAAACATATATTCACTTCAACAACAATTAAGCATAAATACCACTAATGATTATAAATAGTCCAGTAAGCATACAATGGCACTGACAAATGTCAAGCAACACCACAATCATAAAGAAAGACAAAAAACAGGAATAGTCCTTTCTCTAGAAGAAAGTTACACAATTTGTCCCAGAATATTCCATACACGTTACAATAAAAACGCGCTAAGACTTATTGAGTATTCCAGGCACTGGTTCAATTGGTAAATTGAATTCCTGCAATGCAAAGACCACCTAACAACATCTTACTAGTTATTGACGATTTGCTAAGAAAGTCAATGGCCTGTGGTCAGTCTGTAACCGAAACTTTCTTCCAGTAAAGAACCAGGCGAACTTTCTCACATGCTGCCCAAACAAAATCCAAGCACTCTCTCCTCAATAGTAGTGGAGTATTCTCCTGTGTTTTGAGAACTTCTATACTGGCGTATTTGCACGGTATGTAACAAAGCGCTTTTTTCCTGCAACTAGTACCGCTCGCCATTCCCTTTGGAACAGGCATCGGGTGAGCTCAAACTAAAAGTCTTCTGGAAGGAGGGTAACAACAGAACAGGAAATGAGTTGAGGGTGTTCTGAACACACTCCGCAAGCCTTCTGGCACTCATCGACCACACAATACTTTTGATCTTGACCCTTTTCGACAGTTAGACAAAGGGTGCCGTCATGGACGCAAAGTGGGGTACATATCGTCTATAGTAAACAACAAATCCGATGAGTGACCTGATCCGTTTCTTTGTAGTGTTTATAAAGTAAAGATAAAATCATTTTCCTACTTTCTTTCCCTCTTGCATCATTTTTATTCACCCACTGAATTGTGGTGAACCCAAAAAACACGAGAGTTTTAAAACCAGCAACAATTTGGAGTCTCGCAGTCAACGTTGCCAAAACTGGTCTGAGTCTGTAAAAAACTGCTCGCAAGTTAGAAAGGAGGTGTCTCGCAGGTCCATGACTTTTGCACCAACAAAATATCGTCAAAAAAACTGACTGTCACCACATTTCCATGGAGTTTCAGGGCTCCGCATCATTCAGCAAAAGAAAGCTGGGGCATTTTGCAGAACCGAATGGCAGTTTCGTATCCTTGAAAAGACCAAAAGGTGTTATGAAAAAGCTGTCTTTTCCTTGTCCAGCTTCAAGCCATGGAATCTGGGCAGTAATCCTTTAGTCAAGTCCACTTACCACAAAATAAATTCCCTCGAGAGCTGACACAGAGAGTTCTTCAATACATGTAATAAGGCTGGGCATCGAACACAGTGATCTTAGGGGGGGTCTTTTCCTGTAATCGAGCAGAAACGCACCGATCCATCAGGTATGTCCACAATACACCTGGTGAGCTGTACGAGACGTAGAAGTTCTATGACCTTTAAATCCACATCACTTTATTTCTCTCTCGACAACCTCTTATTTTTTAGCAAAACCCGGACAAAAAACAAAAAAAAAAGGGGGAATGTCCGGTGCGCACTGGTAAAACAGTAGTTAACTGAATACTATGGGGTTCAATACCAGTCACTGTACCTGGGGTAATCCTGTCAACACATCCTAAAAGTCTTTCAAATTTCTTTGAGCTGTTCTGTTTGACTTGAAGACAAATCATTCGACAAAATCACATCTATCATAGATTTCACCTTTAACATGACAAGTATGAAGGTGGTACAACATCATCTGCACTGGTAGATTTTAACCCCCAACCCCCCCTCCCAACATTTTGCTGTTTTAACAACCTTTGATTCTGTCCCTGTAGTGTGGACCGTTACAATTATGGGTACAAATTCATCACTGATAATGTAAGTCATGTTGACACCATTTTTCTGACACAGGACATATCCACTCAAGCTGACGGTTGATGGCAACATTTGGTACGTTCAACATACTTCATCAACAGTTCACATGTAATACTTCTCATTATATTGCCATTTTGATCATAAAATAAACTGCCTGAAAGTTTTTCGACCACCTTAAAAGGACCCCTTCCACATAACACGAAGCTTGTTATTGTTCATCAGTAAGAAGTACAAGGACTTTATTCCCTACACTGAGAGGAAACTCAGCCTTTGTCTTTCTCTGTCTCAAAGAACATGATACACATCTGTTTTTCTATCATCAGACTGATGAGCAAGCACACATGCAACCATCAATACGATTATGCAGTTCATAACCTAATAGTAAAACATTTTTAACTGTCAGGTATGTCCCGTCTTTTTCCGTCATTGTGTCATCAGTATATCCAAGGTCCCCTTGGTGAAGTGTCCGAAAAGAAGGCTCGAATGTGAGAATCCCAGCGTTTCGATCGGCATTTCCCTTTATAGCGAAAAGCAAAGTGCCTGTAATTAAACGAACCCATTCATGGGGTTCTAGGTCTTTCAAACCTTTCTCAACATGGACTTTAAACGTTTCCATTGAAACGTTCAAACCATGCCAATCGATTGGTGATGATATGGCGTGTTGATAATGGAAGTAGATTACAACAGTCCTGTAAATTTTCACACATGAAACGGAAATGAATTGCGTTCCACAATCGAGAGAATTATTCGGAAGACCTCACGTCTGAAAAAAATCGCAATAAAGCATCAGCGACAGACACTGTATCCATTTCTTCAGTGGAATCGCTTCTGGATACCTTTGTCGCTGGTATCCACCAAAGTTAAGATATATCGATATCACGGAAGAATACAGTGGACAACGGCCAACAAGAACAATAGCAACACCGAAATGGAACGGAAATGCGAGTCATTTTGTGCAAAAGTTGCACAAGGGACGGACTTTCTGATATGTCTTTTGGTCAGATGTCACATAGCGCAGTAAACAGTAACTACCTTTGTGACACCATGGCGACCAATAAAAAGAATCAAGAACTCTCTTTAAATGTACTTTAGATTCGCAGGGACCACGAACAATGCATCATGAGCCTGTTTGTAGTACTGTGTCTCACTAAGTGGCTTTGGAACGGCACAACTTGGTTGTTTGTCCCGTCCAGGTACCCACCTGTAGAAGAATTTCAGAATCCAGTATGTACGTTGGTTTGTTCCTTGGTACGGTCAGTGACAGTCTGTTTACAGCAGAAAGTATAGTCGTCAGCGTCTCGTCTTTATCCCTGTCATTTCTTTTAATCATGTGGGATAATCTGATTTCATCCAGTTTTGAGAACCTTTAAGCGCTTTGTAGCCTTTCCCCCTGCTTCTATGATTCTGAAACTGGTACTCACAAGACAAGGAACAAACGATCCTCCAGCACTGCAAAAATGTACTGTAGCGACACCTGTCAAATAGCCCAAAGATCAGTCGCAGACTGGGTTATCAAAAACACAGGCGGTGAAAAACCGTCGTAGTACGGTTAACGACTGAAATTTTTCGCCAGCGGAAAACGTTTTCAATCTTTCCGTTCAAACGACCTTACAACATATGCAGGTGTTTTGAGATCCTTGTTAAGAAAGCAACGAAGAATTTCGTACAACCAGCAGAGGTGCACACAGTGACTCGCACAACCTGAAGCTGCAATCCATTGATGGCACCGTTTCAAACACCAGTCCATCACCAGCTTGCAGTGGAGCCAAAACCAAGTGCCTTCTTCACAATCATGGAGACTAATGCGGGTTTTGAATCCTTATTGAGTTTTGAAAGGGCAATTCCTTTTCAAATGGAACTAGCAATCGCAATATGAAACATCGCAATGTCATATCGGCAGCTGTACTGATTTTGGTGAACTTCGGTTCTGTCCACGAACAGTTGCCCAAAAGGTACAACGTGGATAGGTCGATGATCCACGACCTCGAACGTTTGCTGAGAAATTAAAGGGTCTCACCGGCGGCGAGTAACAGAACAGGGACGAAAGACACTCGAACCGGCGGAAAGAACCCTGACCTATCCTAAGGATAAGTAAAATCCTTGAGGACTCAGAAATGACCCACGATTTCCTTTCCTGTAACTTCCCCTTTCCCAAAGGGATAGTACATGACAGCAATGAGACTCAAAGATAGAAAATTCTCCATACCAAGCCACGCCCATATCTGGGTTGAGCGATACACTTTGAACACCATCAGTACACATTTCCTCAACGTTTTTCAAATTGCTTTCTTTAAGGAAAGTGCCAGATCTTTGCTCACGCTCTGGAAAAGTTGTTTCTCTAGAAGGAGAAATCTCGCAGTGATTGAAAATTTTAGATCGTCTTTGATAAATCGATCCATCGATCTAAACAAAGACTCCAAATTACTAATTAAAACGACGGAAACGAATCTCCTTTTGTCAGGCGCACAGAACGGAAACGACCGGATGAAACGATCAGCACACATTGAATTTCTTGAGGAGTTCTTCTTTCAACAATCCCAAAAGTTAAATTTGTTTTCGCCGCGAGTGTGTGTACAGTGTCAAAGCGCTAATCCTTATAAACAACACACGCAATATACAAATGTCCACTTCTTCCTTGCCAACCACAAACGTTGCTGATTTCAAAACGGAAAAAGAAAACTATCAATGTCATCCGTTATTTTTCCTCGAAAGGCGGTAACTTGGAATATATGCCGCTTTTGTTGAGGCGTGGCTTCGGAACCGACTGTAGGAACTGGTGGAGGTTCTCTTGATGCCTGTATTCTTTAATTACAGCATCAGCACTAGTTCTAACTGCCTCAACTTAAATTGACGTTTCTTCAGCTTCAGCATGCGCCTCTGTAATCTTTTTTCATCAGCATCAGCGTTCCCTCTGTAACTATTATCTTAAGCTTCCCTCTGGTATTTTTTTTTTCTTCAACATCACTACCCCACTGTAGTTTTTTTTCTTCTATAATTAGCTCCCCTCTGTAGTCTTTTTTCTCAACTTCAGCTTCCCTCTGTAATCTTCTTTCTCTTCACTTTCTAGTTTCCTTTCTTTCACTTTCAGTTTCCCTTGATTTTCTTCTCTCTCACTTAGCCTGTCTCCCTATCATGCATTGTTGCACATAGTATGGTAAGTTTCACCCATCAAAACCAAGCGCTCCGCTTGTTGAACATAAAGACAAAATCAACCATAAAAGAACCGTCAACAGATAAACCCCAACACAATTTCTAAATATGAATAAAAAATAAGGCGATAACGATGATGTTTTATGTTTCATAAAAACGTAATTATCTTATATACAAAGTATAGAATTCAATTTCCGGAATAAAACAGAAAACGGCATACTTAAAAACAAGGTTCGATATGAAAGGGCACAAGGAATGTATTTATCCAGAAATATGTTGTTCTCCGAAAACAGGTATCGATTTGGAATTTTAAAAAAAAATGAAGTACAAGTGCAAATCTGTTTTTTTTTCCCAGAGAAAAGGAAAAAACACAATAAAGTTAACTAGAAAATAAATACTTTATAAAAGTCAATTCTTAAATGTTCTTGTTGTCATCATACTTTCTACTTAATTTTCATGAAATTACAAAACAAATGTATCGCCTTATAACGATAAATATGAATATAAATTTACAAAACAAATGGAAGCTCAAACAATAAAAAAGTAGGGGAAGAAACACTAACTAGCGGAATCCTACCTAAAAGATGAAAATGTTTGAAAAGAAACAAGATAGGAGTCTTATTGAGGAGAGGAGATAAGAGGTTTTGAAAAAGGGGGTGAAAAGAAGAAAGAAAGGATACACAGGACCGGAACAGTGAGACGAAATCAAGAACAGCAAAAGAAGCCCACACTTACAGCACCCTAGTTGGTCACTGTCTCCCGTGAAACTGATGACGGGAAAAACAAATCCACACTCACAATAATACAACAACACTAACAGTAATAATGCAAAATGATAAACAATCAATAAAAAAAAAATGCACATTCACCCAAACTCAAAGAAAATCTCTCACACACACAGAAAAAAAAATAATCAAAGATAAAGATTTATTTGGTTTGAGCGTTAATCAACTGTCCACCACCTACACTATTTGCGTGACGGAGGTGAGTCAATCCCACACTCAGAGGGGCAAGGGAAAAATCAAAATGAAAAACGCAAAATAGGGAAAGGGAAAAGAAATAGATACTTACAGAAGAAGGACTACCGACTCCCCAACGCCATGCCCCCCTGCTAAACGGCTGTGAAGAGGTTGGGTGCTATCATCGCAGGGGAAGGGACAAAACAAAATCTAATAACTCAAGGGGAGAAGGACGGCGACTCCTCAACCCCTGCCACCCATGCTGCCAGGCAAGAGCAAGAGGAGGTTGAGGCTATCGTTCCTGCGTGGGGAAGGGTCTACAAAAAGAACTCCTACCAAAAAAAACCCATAACGGGTAGAGCAACCAAAAGAAATTTCACCACGGCCGAAACACAGTAGAATTAAGAAGAAAACACCAATGCAATATTATATACAATAAATAATCACCAAATTTCGTTTCTTTTTTTTTTCCCTTTCCCCTCAACCCGCTTTGAAGGTTACAAATCAAAAATCTTTTCTTTGTCTTTTTTCTTTTTTCCTTCCCTCAAAACCCTTGAGGGTACAAATCAAAATTTTTTATTTCCTTCCCTCAAACCGTTGAGGGACAAAACAAACTCTTTTTCTTTTAATGTAAATGTATCTACTTTTTTTTTACCTAGGGGAAACAAAACGGCAGCTACGACGGGGTCACCACTGTCACAACTGTCACTTTTTGCCCGGCACGCAATCATGGACAGCATTACTTCTCCATAACGCAAACGCAAATCATTCCTATCAACCAAAAGCCACTAATACCGAATGTTTTTCTTCTCCCCCTCTCCTCAGGGAAAAACACATTACTAAATCACAAAAACAATTTAATAAAACGATTTTATACATTACTCATCTTGTCCACTGAGAGGCAACTAACTCACAGCAATGACTCATAAAGTCTCCGGCCTTCACACAACATAGCCCACAAAATCCAGACCAGGAAAATAAATAATTCCAGAACTCACAGATGGCCACGCCTTCAACAAACACAATACTTCATATGGTCGATGCTATCCGGTCTCTCACAGACATCGTATCACCCCTTTAAATTCCTTCCCGTCACTGGAGTAGGATTTCCAACTTCTCTCTCTTCCTCGCCTTCTCCTGTCCCTGGTGAAGTTGACGAGTTCCGACTCCTCACCCTCGTACTTTCTCCTTGACCCTGGATAGATAACGAATAGCCGCTCCTCTCCCTGGAGACTCATAAATCGCTTGGGCTGCCTACCGGGGTTCCCCCACACCAAGGCCAACTTCACCACCTCACTGGGTTGAAAGTTGAAGTTGTGAAGAGGTAAAAGGGTGAAGGGAGGTAGAGTATAATAGTGAAGGAGAAGGGCTGGAACACGAATAAGGTATCGTGTAAGTAACCTGCTTCTTAATTCAAACATAAGAAAATACTTTTTCATTCTCTCTTTTTCCTTTAAGTTTCCCCCTTAGCTTTTCCCCGAACTATCATATGGCTCACCATGGTAAAGACAGACAGCAGATAGGACCAACGTTCCTGACAGGTTCGAGTGCACTAGGCCAACTGCCAGGGTTAAAACTGATTCTTTCCCTCCTTCCAGTTTACCTCCTATATTAGTGCATACTCAGTGTTCATAACACATGACCAGCCACCTTACCAGCCCTTGTGATAAACTAACACTCAGTGGTCACTTTCACCCAATGACCACCCTACTTTCTTTACTGAGTCATACACTCACAATTAATTTGGGTACGCCCTCTACACAAGTCAAGCCACATGAATATCCTTCCATTTTAAGTAGTGGCATGGGAACTGCTTCATTAACTAACTAGTCATGTGATGGACGTCACAAGCCTTGAAGTGAGCTACGTCACATGACAGTCTTTTGTTTTCAGACGTGCTGGGATGCGGTTGTCCCCCATCCCCTATTAAAAGCCAAATATTGAACAACGTCGACTTGAAGGGCTGATTAGATATTTCTGGCTGGATAAGTATGCGATGGGAGGCCGCAAAAGAAAAGTAAGAAGTAAAAATAAAAAATAACAAAATGAACAAATCTAGATTCTTTTGTGCTCTTCGAGTGCATAAATGCATAAAAACCTGATTCTCACTCTCTCCCCTCTCACTCCCACCACTCTCTCACATTCTCTCACTCTCTCTCTCTGTCTCTCACTCTCGCATCTCATTTCTTTCTCTCTCTCTCTCACACTCTCCTCCACGTCTCTCTCCTCTCTCTCTCTCTCTCCCACACCTCTCATCTGAGAGTGTGTGCGTAGTTTGTTTGTGTTGTGGTGTGTGTGTGTGTGTGTGTTTGAGTGTGTGTGTGTGTGTGTGTGTGTGTGATTTGTGTGTTGCGTGCGTGCGTGTGTGTGAGTGTGAGAGTGTGTGTGTGTGGTGTGACACACACACACACACACACAACACACACAGAGAGAGAGAGAGAGAGAGAGAAGATAGTCGAGAGAGAGAATAAGAGAGAGGGGTGGGTGTGCATTGTGTAATGTGTGACTGCTTGTGTCAGTGTCGGTGTCTCCATGTGCGAACACACACAACACACACACACACAGCACATCACACACCACACACAACACACACACACAAAACACCACACACACACACACTCACACACACACACACACACACACACACACACACACACACACACACACACACACACACACACATGTGCGCACCCACGCAAGCCCGCACGCACGCACACACACACACACACACAACACACACACGCAACGCACGGGGGGGGGGGGCAGCACGCCGCACGCAAGCTACGCATCGCACGCACGCACGCACGCACACACACACACGACACACACTACACACACAACCCAAAAAACAACACACACACATCCGCCCATCCCACCCACACCGCCCCGCACAGTTTTAAGGACTGATCGACAAAATAAGTATATAGCTAGGATAGAATTTGTATATGTGTGTGTGAGTGAGTGTTATGTGATTGAGTGTGTGTGTTGTGTGTGTGTGTGATTTGAGGTGGTGTGAGTGTGGAGTTGATTGTGTGAGAGGTTCGGAGCGTGGCGCGCGTGATTGAATGTGTGTGTGAGTGTGTGTGTTCAAGACGGTGCTATTATTCGGTCGTCCAAATCCCCTAGTAAACCAAATATTTTAACGACATACGACTGAAGGAGCTGATTGAATATTTCCTGGCTGGGAAAGTAGGCAACGGGGAGGCAGCAAAAGAAAGAAGGAAGTAAAAGATAGATGACACGAAGAAAAAAAACTATTCTTTGTGCATCTCGGTGCATAAAGGCATATCATCCAGAATCTCACTCATCTCTCTCAACACATCTCACATCTCTCTCTCCTCTCTCACTCTCTCTCATCGGTGCACTCTCTCATTCACTCTCTCGTCTCTCTCTCTCTCTCAGTTGTGCAGTGATAGTGAGTTTGTGTGTGTGAGTGAGTGTGTGTGTGTGTGTTGTGTGTGTGTTGTGTGTGTGTTGAGTGTGTGTGTGTGTGTGTGTGTGTGTGTGTGTGTGACAGAGAGAGAGGAGAGAGAGAAGAGAGAGAGATGAGAGAGAGAGCGAGAGAGGAGAGAGAGGAGAGAGAGAGAAAGATAGAGAGAGACAGAGGGCAAATAAGTGAATGTGAGATTGCTTGTGTTTAATGTCGGTGTCTGTATGTGCCATCACACACACACACATTACCACACACACACACACATGCACACACACACACACACACACACACACACACACACACAACACACACACACACACACACACACACCACACCTAGGATACTTTAAAAGATCTCCTCCACAGTTTGCGTTTGATTTCTGACTCTCAATGACCAAGATCAAGCGAGATATGTAAAAGGCCACCCCACCGTGCCCTCCACAGTATAATGCTTCACTACTGAATTGCCAGCACCCACGAGAACTGTTCAATCAGGCCAGCTGGCACAAAACACTCCTAATATCCTACTTCAAACGAACGACTCCCTGCAATCTAATTTAGAGATTCCAGATCCTGGATGCCATCGACAGATCCTCTTTCCATTTCCGCGGCCATTTTGCCAAGGACTTTTGGGCTTAAAAGGTCAGGCATGGGAGTCAGAAAAATGGAACCGGTAGCTTGTTTGTTACGAACACTGTTCCCCACCTGTCTCTACGTGAGTTTTCGTTTTTTATAGGAAGAGTGTAGGGTTTGCTGGGGAGAGAGAGGGGTGAAATTGTGTGTTGTGTTTGTGTGTGTGTAGTGAGTGTTTGTGATGTGTGTGTGTGTGGTGTGTGTGTGTGAGTGTGGCGAGTGGTGTGTGAGTTGGTGAGTGTGTGTGATGTGTGTGTGTGTGAGTGTGTGTTGAAGAGTATGGTGCTTTGGTATAAAAAGAAAACGCTGGTTAAGGAACTGATAGACAATAAGTAGATAGTAGGATAAATATATATAATATATATATATAAAAATTAATATATATATATATAAAAAGAGAGAGAGAAGAGAGATAGAGAGAGAGAGAGAGATAGTAGATAGAGAGAGAGAGAAGAGACAGAGACCATAGAATGAGAGTGTGTGTGTGTGTGTGTTGTGTGTGTGTGTTTTTGTGGTGAGTGTGTGTGTGTGTGAGCGTGCGTGCGAGAGTTGTGTTCGTCGTCTGCGCGCCGCCGCGCGAGCATAAAAGTACATACAGTCACAAGATGAATACCGCCTATGTATATGCACATTTTCAAACGTAAGCAAAGTGCATTAAAGAATACAAAGCGAACATTCCACATGTATCAGGGTGTCTACCATATAAGCATAAAGGAAAGAGTTCACGATCGGAATTCTCAACCACTCCCACCCCCACTAACCAGCCTCCAACAACATCCTCCCACTCTCTCCGCCCATCCACCCTTCCTTCCCGAACTTCATTACATCCACAGTTTCCCCCGCCCTTAGCCAACCTCAGCTTTGCTATTCAATGACGATTCGCTGTTTCGGATAATCCCTGAGTCTTTTAGCCAGGGGACGACAACAACAACAACAACAACAACAACTATTAATCATGTAGTCTTCAAAATGAGTTTTTAGACCATAGATAAAATTTCAACCATTGACGTTTATGCGTCCATCCAGTGTGTGTGCTGGTGTGTGTTGAGTTGTGTGGTGTGTGTGGTGGTGAGTGTTTTTGGTTGTGTGGTGTGTGTGTGTGAGTGTTGTGTCATGTGCGTTGCGTGCGCGTGCGTGGAAGTGTGTGTGTGTGTGTGTGTGTGTGTGTGTGTGTGTGTGAGTGTGGTGTGTGTTAGTGTATGTGAGTTGAGTGGTGTGTGTGTGTGTGTGTGTGTGTGAGTGTTTGTGTTGGTGTGTTGCGTATGCGCGTGATGTGTGTGAGTGAGTGTGTGGTGTGTGTGTGTGTAGTGTTGTTTGTGTGTGTTCTGTGTGTGTTTGTGTGTGTGTGTGAGTGTGTGTATGAGTGTGTGTGTTTGTGTGTGGTGTTGCGTGTTTGTGTGAGTGTGTGTGATGTGTGTGTGTGTGTGGGTTGTGCGGCGTGGCACGCGCGCGTGTGTGTGTGTGTGTGTGTGTGTGTGAGTGTGTGTTGTGTGAGTGTGTGTGTGTGTGTGTGTATGCCGCGTGTGTGTGTGAGTGTGGTGTGTGTGTGTGTTGTGTGTGTGTGTGTTGTGTGGTGTGGTGTGTGTGTGGTGTGTGGTGTGTGTGTGTGAGTGTGTGTGTGCGCGCGAGCGTATGTGCGCGTCCCGCGCGTGCGTGTGTATGGTGTGAGTGTGTGTGCGTGCGTGCGTGCGTGCGTGTGTGGGGGTGTGTGTGTGTGTGTGTATTTGTGGTTGTGTGTGTGTGTGTGAGTGTGTGTGTGTGTTGTTGTGTGTGTCAATCTGTGTCTGCTAGATAGCACGCTTAAAACTATGATTCCCACGGCCAGTAAGAGACTGCTCATAAACACGTCCTGCGAAGGCGCATTAGGCAATCATAAAAGCGACTGAGGCGTGGAATGGATTAGCGGTAAAATCTGACACAGTAAAAATGGTTGTCGAAGTGGGCAAAAACGATGGCTGGTGTTCGTGAAGCTTAGGGCCCAGAAACTGAGTAACAAACTACCGAAGAAAGTTGATACGTATCTGACTGTTGAAGAAATTTGCGAGACACGACAAAGAAGTAGGGGCCACGGTGAAAATATTGTGTCCATGTTAAATCTATGTTATGTATGAATGTATGTATTATGTATTAATGTATGATATGATGAGTATGTAGGTATTATGCACATCATGCATGCATGCTGCATGCATTAATTAAGATGTATGTAAGTATGTTTGTATGTATGTATGTAGGTATGTAAGTATGCATGCAAGTATGTTATGAGTATGTATATATGTATGTATGTATTTATGTATGTAATGTATGTATGTATGTATGTAAGTATAGTATGTATGTATTTAAGTGTGTATGTATGTGCTATGAGTGTATGGGGTGTCTGTTGTGAGTAGTGTGATGTATGAAAGTGTGTAAGTGTGTAATAGTTGTATTATCTAAATATACATGCATGCATTTATGCATGTATGCATTATGCAAGTATGTAAGTATGTATGTATGTATGTATGTATGTAAATGTATGTACGTATTTGTTTTATCCTTTAATTAGTTTATTCAATTACTTATTTACTGATTATTTATGTGTTTTTTTCATTTTGGGGTAGGGTCGTGAGATATCTTTGTCAGTTTTTTTGTCGATGATTTTTTCTTTCCTGTTTAAGGATTGATTTCAGAAAATAAGGTTATGAGATATGAATGAACGCACTTGAACTTGTTTAAATTGCGAGCCTGCTGGCACTTGTATTTAGCGTGTATTTCACATGAATGCAATGTTAAGGATATGTGCGTGTATATAAGTGCGAGACACACAACACACACACACGTCTCTCTCTGCTCTCTCTTCTCTCTGCAACTCTCTCTCTCCATCTCAGCTCTCTCGTCTCATCTTCACTCACGATCTCTCTCTCTAGAGTCATGCGTGCGTGCGTGGTGCACGTTGTGTGTGTGGTGTGTGTGTGTGTGTGTGTGTGTGTGTGTGTGTGTGTGTGTGTGTTTGTGTGTGTTGCGGTGTGTGAGTGCGCGCGCGCGCGCGCGCAGCCGTGCGTGCGTGCGAGCGTGCGTGTGCGTGCGCATGCGTGCGAGCGAGCGTGCGTGCTGTGTGTTGCGTCTGTGCCGTGCGTGCTTGCTTGCGTGTGTGTTGTGTGTGTGTGTGTGTGTGTGTGTGTGTGGTGTGTGTGTGTGTGGTGTGTGTGTGTGTGTGCGTGCGAGTGGTGTAAGTGTTGTACTGTGCGTGCGTGCTTGTGTGCATAGTTTGAGTGAGATGGTGGGGGGGGGGGGCTGCTGTCAGAGACATAACTGACGACAACACTCAATCCAACTCCCCTGGTCATTATGCGGACCTTCCAACACCACAGTTAAAATGGCAACAAGACACCCATCGAAGCAGACCGAGACACCGCTGCAGATTCAGTGCACAAAGATTTAAAAGCAAGGGTTTGCTATTACCAAAAGCACAACTACTACTGCTTGCCCTGCTGACGACATTGCTTGCTGACAGCCTCCATCCACCCCTCACTACCCCCTTTCTTTCACACTATACCCCTATCCTGCAACCCTCCTCTGTCCCGTCTCTCTATGTCCCTGCAGACCACCACTTTCGATTCCCCCCTATCGATGAAAATCTGTAGTTCCCCTTTCTTACTGTACAGTCATGTTTAGGATTCCCTTTCCCAGTGAGGACGATGCATGGTTTCTCTTACTCATTTTTAGTATCGTAGTGCCATGGCTTGGTTTCTCAGGTCCTTAAATTGTTCTTAGGACAAATGGTTGTTTCTCTGTCCCTTCATGGTTCTTAGGACAAGCTTGGTTTACACCGTGTGTCCCGTTCTTTGGTTCTTAGGACATGCTTGGTTTCTCTGTCCCTTTCATAGTTCTTAGGACAAATGCCTTGATTCTCAGTCCTCTTCTTAGTTCTTGGGACAATTCTTTGTTTCTCTGTCCCTTCAAGTTCTTAGGACAATTCTTGGTTTCTCTGTCCTGTTCATATTACCATAGGACCAGTCATTGGTTTTTCTGTCCTCTATCTTAGATCTTAGGACCATGCTTGTTTTTCTGTCCCCTACAAAGTCTTAGGATAATTCTTAGTTTTCTCTGACCCTATCATAGATCTTAGGACCATGCATGTTTTTAATCTGTCCCTTCAAAGTTCTTAGGGACAAATCTTGGTTTCTCTGTCCCTTCAATTTTTTAGGATCCATTCTTGGTTTTTCTGTCCCACTTAGTTCTTAGGACAATGCTTGGTTTTCCGACTGACTGCTGGACTTTGTTTCTCTTTCCCTACTAAGACAATGGCCAGGCGTTCATCTACTGAAGGCAGAACTTCGTTTCTCTTTCCTACTGAGGACAATGCCTGCGTGACCCTCTCCTGACGCTCAAGATCGTTTCTTTCCTTACTGAGGCAATGCCCGCGTTTCACGTACTGACCCGCTGAAGTTCGTTTTACTTCCTTACTGAGGGCACTGCCGCGTTCTCTAATGACGGCTCAAGTTCGTTTCCCTCTTTCCCTACTGAAGGGCAAAGCCTGCTTTCTCACTGACGGCTAAGATCTTTACTCTTACGACTCACTGTGGACATTGCCTGCGTTTCTCTACTGACGGCTCAGTACGTTTCTCTGCCCAACTGTGGACAATGCCTGCGTTCTCCTACTGACGGCTCGAAGTACGTTTCTCTTTCACTACTGTGGACAAAGCCTGCGTACTCTACTGACAGGTCAGAACATTCGTTTCTCCTTTCCCTACTGAGAGACAATGCTGCATCCGTCAACTGTACGGCAAACTTCATTTTCTTTCCCTACTGAGGCAAAGCCCTGCGATCTCTATCTGACCGCTGAAGTTCGTTTCTACTTTCCCACTATGAGGGCAAATGCCATCGTTCATCATAAACTGACCGTCAAGTTCGTTTCTTCCTTACAGAGGGGCAATGCCTGCGTTCTCTACTGAGCCGCTGAATCGGTTTTTCTTATCCCTACTGAGGGCAATGCCTGCCTTCTTTCTCTACTGACGGCTGAATTTCGTTTCGTTTCGCTACAACAGTGCCCATGCTTGCTTGAAGGCAATGCCCTTCAGTCATCTCATGCTTATTGTTGTTGTCATCGTTACTCAAACTATGTCATGGAAAATCTGTAAAGAAACTTCAGCAGTAATGGTTTTTTGGGGGTGCCATTGTGTTTCTTATCACGACATAAGCTGACAATTGCTTGCGTGGGACTGTCAGGTTTGCCGAAACCCTAGGGACAGCCGTAGTGTAGTCATGCGCCTATCGTATCATCTACCGCATTAAGATTAGATAACTTTTTTTTACACTCCGTCCTCATTCGGTCGATCTCAGCATTCGTTGTTATACAGACACACGCCCCACACAACAAGAAACCTACGGTTAGAGATGTGGGGTTTTTTATCATATGTTTCCTTCAGTACAAAGTATACATATTTCAGTCAAATTATCAGAATCCATCTATTTTCATACACTCGTTAATCTGTGTCTTCTTCCCCCAATTCTGTTAAGTTTTGTTATCTTTCGTCCAGCCTCATCTTAGACTATCTGATTAAGCCTGCACGAGGCCATTTCAGTGATGGGAACGAGTGGGAAAAATCACTTCTTTCATGGGAAAAGTTCTAGACTTGTGCATAGCATTTCAAGAACTTTATCATACATCAATTGTAATACTGCTACCCCTCAAGTCAATTAAACTAGGATGTGTTCAGATCGCACAACTTCTGCTTAAGTTATTTGATTCAGGGTTTCATTTAAATCTTAATAGTAAGAATAAGAAAAAGGAAAATAATATAATGATCGCAGTTTTGTGCAGGTCAGTTTTTACGATTTACATAAATTGCAAAAATTGGAACATTTTGTTTATGTTCTCTACTTTTTTTTTGCAAAACAGACAAAAAGTTCAGGGTAGATAACTCGAGTTGAAAAACCCAGTTCCGCTCCACTTCCTGTCTTTCTGTCGTCAATCTAACCCCCCCCCCCTCCCTCCCTCCTTCTCCCCCTTCCACCCACACACTCCATTATTCTCTTGTTCCCCACCATAGCCGATCCTACGTTTCCAGCGGTCAGCCCGCCTCCGCGAGTTTAATTAGAGACAGCTATCTGAAGGCATTATCTGAGCCAGTTCACCTACTTGTGATCGTGTTTCTCTCTTTCAGCTTAAAGGACTAGCACGGAGAGCCGGTCCGACGCCAATCGGTCTTTTCCGGAGAACAGCCCGCCCACGGTACTGATCAAGTGAGCTCGTCTACAATTGAAACTTACTGAGTGGTAGTGTGTGTGTGTGTGTGTGTGTGTGTGTGTGTGTGTGTGTGTGTGTGTGTGTGTGTGTGTGTGTGTTCGTTCGTACTTCTGTGTAACGTCTGTTCACTTTGAGTGATATTAAACGTGAATGAAAGAAGAGAGTGACTGACTGACTGAATGATTACATGAGTAACCCTGTGTGTTGTGTAAGCATGAATGTAAGCCTTTGTATGTGAGTGTGTACGTGTATGTATCTGTATATGTGTCTAAACTGAGCAATAAACATATCAATAACCTTAAATACAACAATATGTGGGGGGAATAAACAACTAACATATACCAAGAAAACAAAAATCCTTCACTATCTTAAACAAAATGAATACTAACTGTATTTGTGGTAAAGAGATAACAGTGAACCACATTTTGTTCAACTGTCACAAATTGGCTACTTTCCTACCAACATCATTACGATCCAATACTTTTTTAGAAAAAAAACTTGCAAGATCTACTTTCGAATCATTCTCTGCTGATCGAAATTGCTGAATACTTAATACATAGTCCGATTGGGTTATTTGAGCTAACTCATTTTGTTTAAGATAGTGTGTGTGTGTGTGTGTGTGTGTGTGTGTGTGTGTGTGTGTTTGTGTGTGTGTGTGTGTGTGTGGTGTGTGTGTGTGTGTGTGTGTGTGTGTGTGTGTGTGTGTGTACTACTACTGCGGCTGCTGCTGCTACTACTACTACAACAACTACTACTACTAACACTACCACTGCTACTACTACTCGTCGTCGGCATACTTCCGTCTTCGGGAGACAATGGTGTAGCATCTACTCGTACCCCTACTCCTCCTCCTCTTCCTCCTCCTCCTCCTCCTCCTCTTCCTGCTGCTACTACTGCTGCTACTACTACGACTGCCACTACTGTTGCTATTATTGCTTCATCTTCAGAAATCACCACTCTTTATTCCGCTTACTGAACACCGTAATCAAATCCACACGTATAAGAAAGGCTTGACCACGTTTGTCCCTGACGACGATTGAAGAAGCACTCCAAGACGCTGCAAATTTGGACGACGCATAAACTGAAGACATTGTAGATGCACCATTACCTTCACGCGATATTCAGAATATTCATGGAGAACAGCCTCTCTCTCTCTCGCAGCCACCGTTAAATGAAATTCCGCTGAATGCGAAACTAAACAGGGGCATACTGACTCTATGCAATACAGACCAAGTGTTGCTTCCATATGGAATGTTTATGTAACATTAAAAATCTTTCTGCGAAGTCGATGCCTAAATAAAAAATGTGTCGACGTGAAATTTTCTTTCAATTTTCTACAGATCAAGCATTGCTTTGATTCGAAATATTCTTTTGATCAGTTTTTGTGTCTATCTGCCTTTTTCGCTGTATTTGTGAGCGGGTACGCGTGCATGTGTGTGTATGTGGTGAGTGTGTGTGTGTGTGTGTGTGTGTGTGTGTGTGTGTGTGTGTGTGTGTGTGCGTGCGTGCGTGCGTGCGTGCGTGCGTGCGTGCGTGCGTGCGTGCTTGCCTGCCTGCCTGTGTGCTTGCCTGCGCGCGCGCGCGCGCGTGTGTGTATGTGTGTGTGAGTGTGTGTGTATGTGTGTGAATGTGTGTGCGTGTGTAAGTGTGTGTTTGTGTTTGCGCGCGCGCGCGCGCCTTGTGTGTGTGTGTGTGTGTGTGTGTGTGTGTGTGTGTGCACGTGTAAGTAGAAGCCCCCAAACAAAATATACAAAAGTGGTATTTTTCAAAGAAAGTAACATAATCGCATTGTATTGAAGAAGTGTACATTTTTTTAACCTTACCTGGTATTCGTACTTCGCAGGGAAGTCAATGCAATCACGCAGTATACAGGGCATCATGTCCTTTCATTAACTTGACCTGCTTCCTCGGTAATACCGTGTGCATTTTCTTCTGAAATGCCATGAAATATTTCCATTGAACACCATTCTAAGGGTCGATTTACAAATCTGCGTGTCCGGACTCTAAATGTAAAGGAAAATACGTAGAAAACTATCATCACGTTGTCTTTAAATAGAGTAATTGACATTTTCTCTGTTTTTATTACTTTTCTTTGTCTTTTTTTCGGAGGGGGGGGGGGGGGGTGAAGGAGGGAGGGCGAGGGTTGGTGGGGGCTGGTTAAGCGGGAACAGGAAGCGGGAGGAGGGGAAGGCAGAGAGAAAGGAAAGGGGGATAGGGCAAGGGCATTTTTTAAATTTCCTCTGCTGTCTTTCCCTCATTGGACACCGTCCCTACCCCCACCACCCGTCCCTCACCCAATCCCCTTCCTCTCAGCGTTTCTGCAACCAAGGCAGATCATTCCCTCTCCTTTATAACATAGCCACATCCCGAATGGTGCTGTTGCAGCCCCCTGCACCGGCAATCCACAAGGAGCCATCCACATCAAGTGATCATCAGGCATGCAGCTCCTCTCCTCTCCCGATCGCATTTCTCTCACACCCCCTCATTCTGGCTCCTTTTATTTTTCAAATATCGCGCGCTCTGTGGCAACTTTATGAGTGTTCTACGACTAGGAGCTGCTGTCCCCATCACGTCACCGTCGGGAAACCTGACTGAGGAGACACTGCACTGCTGATGGCTTCAGTCCCTGGGGTAGTGTTCTGTCAGGCTCGTTCTGATCCAGCCCACGCTAGACATCACGCGATTATTCTCTTCTCTTTTTTTTTGTAGCGAATATAACTGCTGTGGTCGCCGTTTGAGCCCATACCTCTACCCCCCCCCCCCCCCCCTTCCTCCTACTCCCTCCCCCGCGCCGCAATCTGTCGTGACGCCCTTCTCTTCCTTCTTTTTGCGAGTGTGTGTGTGTGTGTGTGTGTGTGTGTGGTGTGTGTGTGTGTGTGTGTGTGTGTGTGTTTATGTGAATGTGCGCGCGCGCGCGTGTGTATGTGTGTGCGTGCGCGCTGCGCGTTTGTGTGTGTGTGTGTGTGTGTGTGTGTGTGTGTGCGCGTGTGTGTGTGTGTGTGTGTGTGTGTGGTGTGTGTGCGTGCGTGCGTGCGTGCGTGCGTGCGTGCGTGCGTGCGTGCGTGTGTGTGTGTGTGTGTGTGTGGTGTGTGTGTGTGTGTGTGTGTGTGTGTGCGTGCGTGCGTGCGTGCGTGCGTGCGTGCGTGCGTGCTTGCGTGCGTGCGTGCGTGCGTGTGTGTGTTGACGGCAATTATTTGATTCCCTTTCCATAGTGACATCATCGCTTGGTTCCGCCAACAGAAGGCTTTGTTTCCCCCCCCCCCCCCCCCCATCCCCCCCTCCCAGGCGCCGCAATCTGTCGTGACGCCCTTCTCTTCCTTCTTTTCGCGAGTGTGTGTGTGTGTGTGTGTGCGTGTGTGTGTGTGTGTGTGTGTGTGTGTGTGTGTGTGTGTGCATGTGTGTGATTGTGTGTTTATGTGTATGTGCGCGCGCGCGCGTGTGTATGTGTGTGCGTGCGCGCGCGCGCGCGTTTGTGTGTGTGTGTGTGTGTGTGTGTGTGTGTGTGTGTGTGTGTGTGTGTGTGTGTGTGTGTGTGCGTGCGTGCGTGTGTGTGTGTGTGTGTGTGTGTGTGTGCGTGCGTGCGTGCGTGCGTGCGTGCGTGCGTGCGTGCGTGCGTGTGTGTGTGTTGACGGCAATTATTTGATTCCCTTTCCATAGTGACATCATCGCTTGGTTCCGCCAACAGAAGGCTTTGTTCACCCCCCTCCCCCCCCCCCCCCCCCCCCCCCCCCCCCCCCCTTTCTTTATTTCCATCCTCGTCGTTGTCATCTTACTGATTTGTGGACTATGATTCTGTCTTTGTTCTAGAAACCTTGAGGAATCCTTTTTTCCCCCTTGACAGTAGTTTACGCTAAGTCAGTTTTCCTTTCTTTTCCGTTGTGGCTATCCAGCAGCAATGTAGTAATCACTGTGCACAGTGCAGAGCAAACACTGGCTGTCCATCATGCAGTGTCTGTGCTTATGTGGCTTTTTAAATATGTTTTTGTTGTGTTGACATGTTTTCATTCATTTTCTATCGTTTTTGTACTCCCAGTTCTTATAGAACAGGGAGTACTTTACAATGGGAACGAATAAATGCTGTCTGTGTGTCTGTCTGTCTGTCCGTGGTCAAAATGTGTTCCACTCGCTCCAGACAAAACGTCTGGGCCGATATTTCTGAAAATGTGTACGTATGTTTATTATGGGTCATGGATGATGCCGGATGTTTTATTTCACCAGAATAGCCGTTACTAACGGCTATAAATGGTTTTTCTTCTTTATGGAATATCTCAGAAAGTACTTGGCCGATTTGTTATCTCAGGGACGAAATACATTATAACGCATGTTTGATTGTGACGTTTTCTTACACGCGTATTCAAGATAAACTGGGAGTACGCTTATACGCTTTGCATTGGTTAACCTGGCGTGAAAAGGTAGCAGGAATGTTCAGCACTGTCAGAAGAACAGCCTAATTCTATATGTCTCAAGCCATCAATAGTTCAGCTCGAATGTCATGACCGATTTTGCTGTTAGTTCCTCTTTCAGAATATGTCGAACTTATTTTGTAATGTGATTTTTTGTAATGTATATATATCTGACAGCCCAGAAAAGACCCTATATAGTCAACTGTACTAAAACTATTACAATACGAAGTGCTCATTTCTTTTGCAGCTTTATTTCATTTCATTTTATTTCATTTCATTTCATTTATTTATCTATTGTTAAGAATGAAAGAACTGTGCAGAAGTAAAAGTGGCAGGGTTTGACCATCGTGTCCCATATGACGACACCAGATGAAGAAGACGGGCGTTGAGACAGATCCACACATAACCCGATGACGTCCCTGGTGAGTCAGCGGCCCCTAGTGTCGTCTGCCGGCTTTAGAAGAAATCTCCTTCTTTCCAGGCCGTCGTTTCGGTCGTTCTCGCTTGTTGTGTCAACAGACAAATGCCCACAGAATGGACAGCTATGAGAGACAGAACAAACATTTAGATCACGTGGCTCTGTTAAGACTTGAAAAAATGTACATTTCAGTTAAATTCCTATTTCTGCTTTATTTCTGCTTATTTGATACACTCGTCAATCGTAAATCAGTCTACCTCCCCAAGTTCTGGTTTCTCTTTGTATCTTTTGTTTCAGTTTCCTTGCAGCAAAGCCAGCTACAAAGGCTATGATTAAGCGGGGGAAAGCCACTTCGTCACTGGGAAAAAAATATTCCAGACTCATGCTAAAAATATTCAATGTTTTACGATATATTGATGTGATTACTGCTGTCCTTAAGATGGGCAAAACTATTCTGTGCTAAGTGTGTCATTCGTTCTGCTTAGGTTACCGCCGTTCTGTTTCAATAATAATTATAATAACAATGATAGTGATGATAATAATATGATAGTAATAATATATGATGATTATTAATATTATTATAAAAGTAACAATGATGTTAATGATATGACGATAATACCGTTAATAATGATAAAAAATAAACTAATTTTCATTATTAAATAACAATAATAATAAAAATAATAATAATAATGATGATGATGATGATGATGATGATGATGATGATGATGATGATGATGATCATCATCATCATCATCATCATCATCATCATCATCATCATCACGAAAATATGGTCACATTATCATCATCATCATCACGAAAATATGGTCACAGTTTTGTGTAGAATTATTTTTACAAAACAAAACAGTCAGATATTGAGCATCTTCTGAACTGTCCACCTCTTCGTGTACCCCTCCCCCAATCCTATCTCACTATCTTCACTCCAGCGCCCTTCTCCCCTCTCACTCTTCCATGTCTCACCCACTCGCTCCATTCTTCTGTCCCCACCCTCTCACATCCTAAATGTTCAGCGACCAGCCCGCCTCCGAGAGTTTAATTAGAGACAGCTATCAGAAAAAAAAAGCCTTACCTAAGCCAATTCACCTATTTGCGATCGTGTTTCCATCTTCAAGCTGTAAGGGCTAGCACGGAGAGCCGGCCCGAGGCCAATCGGTCTTTTCCGGAAAAGAACCCACCCACGGGAACGATCAAGTGAGCTCATCTACAGCTGAAACTTGCAGGGTGGTATCGTCACAGAGAGAGAGAGAGAGAGAGAGAGAGAGAGAGGCTAATATCTGGTTGTTTTACTGACAGTTATTGGCCAGTGGGCAAAGTTGTAAGTGGAGCTTATTCACACACACACACACACACACACACACACACACACACACACACACACACACACGCACGCACGCACGCACGCACGCACACACACACACACACACACACACACTCACTCACTCACTCACTCACTCACACACCAGAGAGAGAGAGAGAGAGAGAGAGAGAGAGAGAGAGAGAGAGGAGAGAGAGAGAGAGAGAGAGAGAGAGAGAGAGAGAGAAAGAGAGAATCTCCAGTCCAGGTTTACTGTCTAGCGTTATCATCACTATCTCCAAGCATCATGTGGCCAGCCCTCTTAACTCCGCGCTTCCTCGTTCTCCACGAACAAATTGCCTTTCACTTTCACTACTATTGACCGCTGCCACTAGAGAACACAGGTGAGAGTAGGATAAGAGAACTTAAGAGAAGAAGAAGAGGAGGAGGAGGAGGAGGAGGAGGAGGAAGAAGAAGAAGAAGAAGAGAAGAAGATGATATGATGATAATGATGATGATGATGATGATGATGATGATGATGATGATGATGAAAAGGAAGAATGAGTATAAAAGGATGACGTTGCTAATGACGATGTTGAGGAGAAGGAAGAAAAAAAGGAGAAGGAGGACATACATGGAATAAATCGAGAGAGAATGTCTTAGAAGTGCAAAAAGGTAAAAGTAGAAGAATCGAACAGAATGTCAAAGAAAGAGAATTTAAAAAAATATTAAGTTGGGAAAACGAAGAACAACAAGACGAAGAACAAGAAGAACAAGAAGAACAAGCAGAACAAGAAGAACAAGAATACACATGAACTGAAGAGTAATGAAACAGGACCGCCCAAGAAATACAGTTACGTAGAAAAAGAACACGGCTAACTCATGTTCTTCATGTTAGCTATTACTTCCCCTTACGGGACAAGGTGATTCTTTTTTTTTTTTTTTTTTTTTTTTTTTTTTTTCTCATGAGCTGCTGACTCTAAAGCAGATACAAGATTCCTTCGACCTTCGTGGAGACATGTCGCTTTCCAGGATTTTATTGTTAGAAATACATTCCCCAAAACGAACACCAACGCTAATCCTGGAAGAAGAGATGAAGGCAGGGTGGGAGTGGGTGTAGATGGGTATATTAGATACAAGGTATTTATCAGAGAAAGAGGATGTTTTAATCTGGGCATTAACAAGTCACTTAGATGCTTGGTTAAACGAAACAGCAAATCTATGCTGCTTCTCTCTCTCTCTCTCTCTCTCTCTCTCTCTCTCTCTCTCTCTCTCTCTCTCTCTCTCTCTCTCTCTCTTTGTCTCTCTCTCTCTCTCTCTCTCTCTCTCTCTCTGTCTGTCGCTCTCTCTCTCTCCCTTCTCTCTCTCTCTCTCTCTCTCCCTCTCTCTCTCTCTCTCTCGCTCTCTCTCTCTCTCTCTCTTCTTTGTCTCTCTCTCTCTCTCTCTCTCTCTCTCTCTCTCTCTCTCTCTCCCCCTCTCTGTCTGTCGCTCGCTCTCTCTCTCTCTCCCTCTCTCTCTCTCTGTCGCTCTCTCTCTCTCTCTCCCTCTCTCTCTGTCGCTCTCTCTCTCTCTCTCTCTCTCTCTCTCTCTCTCTCTCTCTCTCTCTGATTGCTAGAAGTACATTTAAATCATGATGCGTTGGAAATGAAACAACGTTGATAATAAGTTTTTTAATGATCCACAGTTGTGTACTTAGGTGAGTCTGCTACCAATGTCACTGCTAATACTACTAATACTACAACTCTAGTGCTGCTGCTGCTGCTGCTGCTGCTGCTGTTGCTCTACTTCTATGCTGTAGTTGCGATTGCTACTTCTGCTACTAATACTGCCGATGTTGTTGTTGCTGCTGCTGCTGCGTTTACTGCTGCTGCTGCTGCTACTACTACTACTATCACTATTACTACTATCACTCCAACTACTACCTCTACTTCTACTGCTACTACTACTACTATTACTAGTGCTGCTACTACTACTACTACGACGACGACGACGACGACGACGACGACGACGACGACCTATACTACTACTACTACTACTACTACTACTACTACTACTACTACTACTACTGTCCTTTGCGAAAGTGAATGAATCCATGGGTGTAAATGGAGGGTTTGACCATGTTTGTTCCAGACGATGACTCAAGCACAGCAAGACGCTGGGAATGTGGACGACGCATAAGCCCACGGCAATCGGGGTGGACAAATACCCCGTGCCGTCGTCTGAATATTCATGGGGATCGGCCCTTCCCGCAGCGACCGTTAATAGAAAACGCTGTCCCTCTGAATGGAGAGCAAAACACAGACATAAAGACTCCGTGCATTACAGACCATGTATGGTTTCCATACGAAATGTTTTTTGAACATTGAAATCTTTCTGCTCAGTAAATACTTGTGTAAAAGCGTGACGAGGTGAAACATTATTCCCGTTTGCTGCAGACCTAGTTTCGCTTTGATACTCAGTATTCTTGTGATATTTTCCATCCCCCCCCTCCCTCTCTCTCTCTCTCTCTCTCTCTCTCTCCCTCTCTCTCTCTCTCTCTCTCTCTCTCTCTCTCTCTCTCTCTCTCTCTCTGTGTGTGTGTGTGTGTGTGTGTGTGTGTGTGTGTGTGTGTGTGATTTAAATTACATTTGAATTACAAAATGGAATGGAAATGAAATGACGTTGATCCATAAGTATTTTTTATGATCCACAGTATTATAGTTAGATGGTTCTGTTATTTATGCTACTACTACAACTACTAGCGCTGCAGCAGCTGCTGCTGTTGTACTGCCACTACTGTTGTTGCTGCTGCTACTTCTGCTATTGATTCTGTGTTGTTGCTGCTATTGCTACTGTTGTGTCTACTGCTGCTGCTGCAACTGCTGCTGTCACTGTCACCACCTCCATCACAATTGCTACTGATACTACTATTACTACTACTACTTCCATCGCTGCTACTGTCCTTTGAGAAAGTGAATGAATCCATGGGTGTAAATGGAGGGTTTGGCCATGTTTGTTCCAGACGATGACTCACACACACCAAGACACTACGAATGTGGACGACGCATAAGCCCACGGTAGTCGGGGTGGACAAATACCCCGTGCCATCGTCTGAATATTCATGGGATCGGCCCTTCCCGCAGCGACCGTTAATAGAAAACGCTGTCCGTCTGAATGGAGAGCAAAACACAGACATAAAGACTCCGTGCATTACAGACCATGTATGGTTTCCATACGAAATGTTTCTTTAACATTGAACTCTTCCTGCTTAGTTTATATAGGAGCAAAAGCGTGCCGAAGTGATATTTTCGTTCAGTGTGCTGCAGACCTAGATTCGCTTTCATACTCCATATTGTTAAGTTCTCTCTCTCTCTCTCTCTCTCTCTCTCTCTCTCTCTCTCTCTCTCTCTCTCTCTCTCTGTGTACACACACACACACACACACACACACACACACACACACACACACACACACACACACACACACGTGTGTGTGTGTGTGTGTGTGTGTGTGTGTGTGTGTGTGTGTGTTGTGTGTGGTGCGTGCGTGCGTGCGTGCGTGCGTGCGTGCGTGCGTGCGTGCGTGCGTGGTGTGTGTGTGTGTGTGTGTGTGTGTGTGTGTGTGTGTGTGTGTGTGTGTGTGTGTGTGTGGATAGAGAGATAGATAGAAAGATAGATAGATAAATAGACAGACAGATATGTGAAAGCATGACCAGCATTCTACACAGTGAACTAGGAACATCAGGTCACTCAGGGGCAACCTACCGACGGAGACACTGCAGTGCTGAGAAGAAGTTCCTTGACTAGCGTTCAACGCTGCCTGCTCTGATCCAGAGCACGCTGGACACCGCCTCCCAGTTTCCTCCGGCGGCGACGAAGTCTGTTGGTCCTATCGCCCCTCCCTCTCCTCCCTTTTCACCCTCCCTACCATCCTCCCTTCCACTTGCCCTAAGGAGACCGCCACCTAAAAGTCCTTCCAACGACAGGCTCTTTGATGCGGCCATTTTGTTGGACTAGCAGCACTTCCTGTCAATTGTAGTCTGCGGTCCTCACCAACAGATGAATTTACCCATCTGATCAAATAGGTCTACCAATGGGA
>CM031603.1:50114049-50116549 GCA_018398815.1 Conus ventricosus | reverse complement strand
TCACCCCACGAGTACAGTTAATGTAATTAGTTAAATTAGCACCACATCTGACCCTAGCCTTTACATTGACATACATGCTACGAACACATTGATACAGTTTACCTTTGATTCCATTTTTTCAAAGGATTGGCCACAACAAGTTTCTTTCTATTGAATCAAACGCCTTTTCAAAATCAATAAAGGCAACATATAACTTACGATTGAAACAAAACTGTTTTTGTATTAGCGCCAACAAAGTAAACATATGATCAACTGTTGAGTATCCTCTTTTGAATCCTGCTTGGTGTTCACCTGTCAAATTATATTCTTCTACCCATTCTTGAAGTCTGTTATTTATAACTGCACTATATATTTTACTGCTGATATCACACAAAGATATGCCTCTGTAATTACTGGGATTATTAACATCACCTTTTTTGAATAAAGGAAGTATTATAGAATCAGTCCAGTTATCTGGAAAAATACCTTTGTCAAACAATGCATTAAAAAATTTCACAAAAAAATCACAAACCCGACCTCCCGCATATTTCAACATTTCCCAATGATTCCATCTGGACCAGCAGCTTTACCATTCTTTAACCTATTTATTGCAAGCAGTACCGAGAGAGAGAGAGAGAGAGAGAGAGAGAGAGAGAGAGAGAGAGAGAGAGGAGAGAGAGACAGCGAGACAGACAAACTGACAGTTGGACACAAATTGACAGACAGACAGATACAGATGGACGGAAAAAACCTAAAACAGAGAATCCTTACACAGTCTCAACCTTCTTCTGGACCGTACCCCCCCCTCCCCCCCCCCCCCCCCCCCCCCCCCGCCCCCCCCTCTTCCCCCTTCCCACACCCCCCCCCCCCCCCCCCCCTTTCGTCCCTCCACTTGTCAACTCAGTACCGCTTTCAGACCACAGAACCATTGCTGGTCACGTGACACAGCACAACAGCCATTCCGGGTCTTCCCTACATGAAGCGAATTGTGAAACGTGGCAGGCAGACAGATTTATGACCAGGGGTCTATCTTGCCGCCATCAGTAACGGCAGAACATCATCGCAATATTTTTTTTTCTGTATGCAAGAGTCATAGACCTTCCATCACCTTCACGAAGCATCACTGTAACTGATCCATCAGTGCAGATGCAGTACCGCGTGTAAGCTACTCGAGACATTTCATTTCACTGGGGGAGTTCCAGGCCATCGCGTTCGTTGGTCAATGAGCGCGAGAGAAACGCCACATTTTCAGTTTCTCATGGAAAACGTTACAGTAATTAGTCAGTGGAAAGCCTCGTGCCAAATCAGTGTCAAACTTTCTAAATGGTGGCATTGCTAAGATGAACCAGAAGACAAATTCAGATGCTTTCCAGTCATCTGATTGTGATACTTTGAATACCCGTACAGATGGCTTTACTGATTCAGTGCAAGCTGTGCACCTTGTCCTTGACGGTGGGTATGTTAGAGAGTAAAACAGTTTTTAAAGATATGAAACAGATGGAAAAGTCTTAGTTTATCAGCCCCTTTTGCCTGGACGCCACTGACTGGCGCTCTACGGAGAGAACGGCTGGTTTGTCCTCAGAGCCCCAATCAATCAGACCGACACAAAAAAGAGATGCTGAATTAGGAATTTGTAACCTTTGACCCAGTTTTTCAGGACTGATCAGAATGGTCAAGGGGGCTGCGATTGGGTGATTGTGCTGGCCACGGCAGAATAGGAATGGACAGCTGTCACTTCCACTGGTCTGTTTCACGGGAAGGACTTGTGAATGGAGGCCCTGTCTTCGTGAATCAGCTTCTCAGGGCATTCCATTGAATGGTCAGACAAGACAGGTTCTGTATGCGTCTTATATTAGCCAGTCACGACGAGGGATTAACTGGTTCAGCAGCATGAAAGTACGTTATGTATTTCCTATCTTTGATATTACGATTTTCTGTGTGTGTTAGTCAACAGATGCTTCAATCATCACATCAACTGCAGTGGCCTGACAAGACCTGTAAGTTTCAGCAGCCATAAAGCTCTCTCTCTCTCTCTCTCTCTCTCTCTCTCTCTCTCTCTCTCTCTCTCTCTCTCTCTCTCTAAGAAATCATTCGAGCTTTAAAATGGTGACAAACATTTCTATAATTTGTTCAAGTATGACTTTTTATGGGGAAACATCTCTATGCTCACTGAACAGTTCTTCACACACACACACACACACACACACACACACACACACACACACACACACACACACACACACACAACACACATACTCACACACAGGCGCGCGCGCGCGCGCGCACGCACGCACGCTCAGACACATGTCAGAAATAAAGTCAATTTTATTTTTCACACACACACACACACACACACACACACACACACACACACACACACAACACACACACACACACACAGACAGACACGCGCGCGCGCGCGCACGCACGCACGCACGCACACATGACAAACAGAGAGATTTACAACCAGGGCCGATGTCCATGACCTTACCTTGCCATCATCAATAAAGGCAGAACATCA
>CM031603.1:50099049-50104049 GCA_018398815.1 Conus ventricosus | reverse complement strand
CAAAGCGCAGGATACAGTTCTGAACATGATCGAAGAACTGCAGTTATCAGATATATGGAGAGAATATAACCCTGATGGCAGGAGATACACATGGCGAAAGATAAGCCCTCTTAAACAAAGTAGATTGGACTTTTTCTTAATTTCCGAATACCTGATTTTTTATGTAGAAGATCCTGACATCCACTATGGATATCGATCGGACCACTCCATGGTTAGTTTAAAGTTAGAATTTGGTAAACAAACCACCCATAAAACATATTGGAAATTTAACAATTCTCTACTCCGAGATCGCCAATTTTTAGAAGAAATTAATGACATGATTGGTAACGTTACTCAAGAATATGCTGCAGATCCTTATGACAAAGCACAACTGAAGGATCTGTCTAAAGCTGATGTACAACTAACGGTGCCTGTCAACGTTTTCTTGGATTTCTTGTTAATGAAAGTCAGAGCAAAAACGATTGCATATGCAACAATGAAAAAGAAGCAAAGAGAAGAAAAGGAGTGTAGTTTAGAACATCAAATAACAGAAATAGAAGAAAAAGAAACTAAAACTGAGGATAACATGCTGAAATTGGATTGCTTAGGCAGAGAATTAGCCACGTTAAGAGATGAAAAAATGCAAGGAATTCTAATAAGATCAAAGGCAAGATGGGTGGCCCAGGGTGAAAAGGTAACTAAATATTTTTGTAATCTAGAAAAGAGACACTTCGTAAGTAAATATATGTCTGAATTAGTAACAGATGACAGGATAGTATACAAATCTGATGAAATCCTGATGGAAGTGAAAGCTTTTTATGAAAACCTATACACAGAGAGAAAAGTGGAAGAATGTGAGATTACGGACTTGATCGAGGAAATGCCAAAATTAACAGAGGAAGAACAAGAATCGCTTGAGGGAGAAATAACACTTGAGGAAGCAGGATGTGCTCTTAAAAACATGCAGAACGGGAAAAGTCCTGGTTCAGACGGCTTCACATCGGAATTTTTTAAAGTTTTCTGGAAACAGCTGGGTGTTTTTGTAGTCAGAGCTTTAAACCAGTCATTTCAAAAGAGGAATTATCAATACACAAAAAGAAGGAATAATTACATGTATCCCAAAAGGAGACAAACCGAAAGAATTCATTAAAAACTGGAGACCAATATCCTGCTCAATGTTGTCTATAAGATAGGGTCTTCTTGCATAGCAAATCGTATTAAATCCGTTCTTCCCAAATTAATCAATGAAGATCAACGGGGTTCATGGCAAATAGATATATAGGGGACAACATCAGATTAATCTATGATCTAATCCATTACTTAAAAACAGAAAAACTCCCAGGCATGCTTATCTCCATAGATTTTGAAAAGGCGTTTGATTCCTTAAATTGGCAATTTATGTTGAAGGTATTAAAATCATTTGGATTTGGTAAAGATATATGTCGTTGGATCACGACCTTTTATAAGGGAATCAAGTCATCTGTTATAGTAAACAGTCAGAGCTCAACATGGTTTGAAATACAAAGAGGTTGTCGACAAGGTGACCCCATATCTCCCTATTTATTTATATTGTCCGCAGAAATATTAGCCATTATGATTAGGGAAAATAAAAACATAAAGGGAATATACATTAACCAAACTGAACACAAGCTCTCTCAGTTTGCAGACGATACACAGTTGACAAGCGAAGGGGACAGAATATCATTTGAACATTCAATAGAGACCTTAGACAAATTCGCAAAAGTGTCTGGTTTGCATATGAATATCAAAAAAACGAAGGCAGTTTGGCTAGGAAGCAAAGTGTTTTCAAAGACTAGATATATGCCCCACCTAAAAATAGACTGGAATCCAAAACAGTTTAAGATCCTTGGAATATGGTTTACCCCAGAACTATCACACTGCATAGAACTGAATTTCAAAGACAAATTTCTTGAAATAAATCGTTATTCAACGCCTGGAGTAAGAGAGTTATTACACCTGTTGGCAGAGTAGCCGTTTTAAAATCACTGATTTCTCTCAAAATTGATATATCTTTGGATCTTGTTACCTAATCCACCAAACAGTTTTATGGATAAGCTTCAAAAGCAATGCTTTCGATTCGTATGGAATAACAAACAAGATAGGATAGCCCGAAAAACAACAGTAAAAAATGTTAGAAATAGGAGGATTAGGTATACCTTCACTTAAACACATGATAATGGCATTGAAACTTACATGGATCAGAAAACTTAAATTTAGTAATCATAAATGGAAGTCTGTGATAGAAACAACGTATCCTTTGGTAAAAGACCCCGAAAAATATGGTTATGCTTTACCAGTGAGCCGAAAAGAGACTAATGCCTTTTGGAATGACACTTTCCAAGCATATAGAATCTTTGGTGACAAAGTAAGTATTGAGGATCCTAGTGATTGTTTGGCTGAAAACATTTTTTACAATAAAAACATTAAAATAGACGGGAAAAGTATATGTTTCAAGGACTGGATAGACAAAGGTGTATATCGTATTGCAGATTTAATAAACCAAGCAGGATCGTTCATGACATATGAAGAATTCAAGCAAAAGCATACCGTTCAAACAAACTTTATGCTATACCTAGGTTGTGTACAATCTGTCAGAAAATATATTCAAACGAAGAATATCAGATTTACTAGTAATATGCCTACGCCCACTGAAAAAGCTCTCAGTATCATCTGGTGCGCAAAGAAAGGAGCTCGACTTTATTATGACATCTTAAATGCAGATAACTCACAGCCAAGGTGCTGTAAGAAATGGAACAGTGAAATAGGAAAAGAATTGAACTGGAAAAATATATTTCTTCACACACACAAAATAAAAGAAATTAAACTGAGATGGTTTCAGATAAGATTAATTCACAGGATCCTGGCTACAAATATTGTTCTTGAAAAAATGAACATTGTTGAAAATAACAAATGTACTTTTTGTAAGTCTGAAAAGGAAACTATAGATCATCTATTTTTCACATGCGACGTGACAACACATTTTTGGACTGACCTTCAGAACGTCTTAAAAGACAATTGCTCTGGTGTACCTGAAATCGTATTATCAAAGGAATTTGTTCTGTTTGGCACTGACTCTCGGATAAAAACTGACATCATACTCGATTACATTATTATCTCTGCAAAGTTCTTTGTATATAAATCCAGACTTGAAAAGGTGGTTCCTCTGTTTCCTGTCTTCAGGAAATATTTAAAAACCAAATACCAAGTAGAAAAATGCATTGCAAAAATGAATTTGAACTATGTTGATTTTGCAAACAAATGGCAACAATTGAATTTTTTATTGAAAACTAAGATTTGTATGCGCGTGCTCGCGCGCGCACGTGTATGCATATGTGTAGTCTGAGCAAAGCCTGGCGTGACAGCTAAAAGTCAACCGTCGTTTCTGGACAACTAATTTATTTGAACTGTCAATGTTGATTCCTATGCTTCTGTATAGAATACTTTAGGAACTTAGGGCTGTGTTGTTGTTTTTTTCTGTCTCTGTCTGTCTGTCTGTCTGTCTGTCTCTCTCTCTTTCTTTGACTATTGATTTTGAAGGAAAAAAAAACGGAAAACGCTCCAAAATAGTAAGTTTAATGTGTGACACTGACAGTGTAGACACAATGTTGTGCATATTTGTAATATGTATATCTTAAATAGGAATCGCTGTTCTTTTTGCGAACTTATTGCAGCTTTGTAATGCATTTATGTAAGATAAGATCTACTGTCATTTTTGTTTTTTGTAGTGCTGTTTTTGTTGCTGGTTTTTTGTGTGTTTTTTTGTTTTTTTTTCTTTTTTTTTTGTTTTTTTTTTTTTTCGAGATTTCCATGTGTAAATTTCTTTACAAGCAAATTAATAAAAAAAAAAAAAAAAAAAAAAAAAAAAATATATATATATATATATATATATATTATATATACATATAAAAAAAAAAAAAAAAAAAAAAAAAAAAAAAAGAGAAAGGGACAGACAGAGACAGACAGACAGACATACAGAGAGAGACAGACGGATAATACATACAGAGACAGACAGGCAGACCAACAGACAGACACAGACAGACAGACAGAACAAAAGTGGGGGAAAAAAATGAAACAGAATCCTCACACAGTCTCGGCTTTCCTCAGGGCAGTTCCCTCCACCTTGTCAAGTCAGCACCACTTTAAGGTCACACAGCCATTGCCGATCACGTGACACAGCACAACAGCCAATCCGGGCCTCCCACACATACTGTGAGGCTTGAGACATGGTAGGCGGACAGCTTTACGACCAGGCCCGATGACGATGACCTTATCATGCCGCCATCAATAACGACAGAACATCATTCTGTCTGCAAGAGTCATAGATCATTGATCACCTTTACGTGACATCACAGTAATTGGTCCATCAGTGGAGATGCAGGAGAATAGAAAATTTTGTGTTTTTTTTTTTTGAGAAATGACAGTACACACTGACTGACTGGTCAATCTCACGCCATTACATTCGCTGGTCAACCAGTGCAACAGAACTGCAACGCATCAGTTTCTCATTGAGAACACCACAGTAATTAGTCAGTTATAATTTCGTGTTAAATCACTATCGAACTTTCAAACTGGCGGCATTACTGAGATTTACTAGGGGGAAAAAGTACGCTGTTTTCGTTTTTCTTTGTTGTGATCCTTTTACTACACAGCGAGATTTACCAGGGGAGAAGTACGCTGTTTTCGCTTTTCTTTGGTGTGATGCGTTTACTACACAGCCAGACGACGATCTTTCTGACTCATAACAAGCTACTTATGTTGGCGAAGAAGGTGGGTGTGGTGGAGAGAGAAAAGTTCTCGAAGATACGTGGCGGCTGGTAAAGTCTTACATGTATGAGTTCCCCGTCACCGGGATCTCTTTGAATGGCGTTCTAGGAATATAATCGCTGTTTTTCCATAGAACCCATAATCGATTAGAGGATAGAATCGCTGTTTTTCCATTGAACCCATAATCGATTAGAGGACAGATTCACTGTTTTTCCATAGAACTCATCATCGATTAG
>CM031603.1:50086447-50091447 GCA_018398815.1 Conus ventricosus | reverse complement strand
CTCTCTCTCTCTCTCTCTCTCTCTCTCTCTCTCTCTCACACACACACACACATGAACACGGACACACACTCAAACACACACACACACACACACACACACACACACACACCACACACCACACACACACACACACACAACACACACGCACGCACGCACGCACGCAGCACGCACGCACGCACGCACGCAACGCACGCACGCACACACACACACACACAACACACACACCACGCACGCACGCACGCACGCACGCAGGGCACGCACGCACGCACACACACACACACACACCACACACACACACCCCACACACACACACATCACACACGCACACACAAACACACACACACATACTCACACACACACACACACACACACACACACACACACACACACACACACACACACACAAACACACACCCCACACACTCACGCGCACACACACACACACACACACACACACACACACACACTCCACACACACACACACACACACTCAACACCACACTCACGCACACGCACACACACACACACACCACACACACACACACACACAACACCACACACACACTTCATGAGAAGTATACGCCATGTGCAAGTCCTATTCCATCAGATATTGCTGGGTTGCATGCCTGTGCAGCCAGGGAAACAAACAAATTCAAGTGTGTTAACAATAATATCTGTTTATTTACCACAAAGGACCCAATGATATTAATACGGAATGGTTACGATTACTCCAGTCAGACAATTCTAATAAATATCTTATCACTGGGGATTTTAATGCCCATTCACCTTTCTGGAAAAGGGGTGTCAAAAAGTAACGAACAATCGCTTTATAGAAAATATTGTAGATTCATCTCTTTATCTTTTAAACAATGGTTGTATTACTCGCATCCCAGACAATCCAAAAAAAAACCCCAAGCGCCATTGACTTGTCATTGATATCTCCTGATTTAGCAGTGTTTTGCGACTGGCAAACCCTTGATGACTCATTAAATAGTGACCATTTCCAATTATTATTACATTAGAAAAAACATGCAGTGTAAAACAAATGATGCAACACATGACAAAGTTCCAAAATATTGTTACAAATTTGCAAATTGGAACAAATTTTCTGTCTTATTAAGTTCATTCTACATTGAATAGATACCATTAATAATCAAGATGTTGACATACTATATGACAGATTTCAAAAGACCATACATTCAGCTGCATGTGAATCCATCCCAAACCGTAAAATCTGTAAAATCTAAAAAACATCTGGGTAATATCTGGTGGAACGACAAGTGTCAACGTGCAAAAGATGAGAAAATTGCGAAATCGAAAGAATATAAACGTGAAAAAGATAAAAAAGAAAAAGTCATAAAGAATTTGGAGAGAAAAAGAGTTAAGAATCTACAAAACAGAATAATTGCTCGAGAAAAACGTACAATATTGGTCATCCTTTTGTGAAAATAATGTATCAAACTGTAAAGATATTCAAAAAGTTTGGACAAAATTAAAAGCAATGAAAAGTGATTTAATCTACAAATTGTCCTGTTCGTCTTACCAATTCTGAATTTCCTTCTAATTTTGATAAAGCTGAGGCATTTGCTGACTTATTTGCTTAAAAAGCAGCAAAGAAATTTATCAACTGAAAATAAAAAATTATCGAGAAAATGAAGAAATAAAGACATTTATAATAAACCCAAATCCTATATGAAGATCATTACCTAAATACTCCAATAAACAATTCAAGAAGTTAAAGAATGTTTAAGTAATTTAAACTGTAAGACATCAGTGGGTTTAGATGGCATATCTAATGAAATCCTTAATCATCTTCCACAAATGTAATACATTTTCTCCTCTCGTTTTTTCAGAAATGTTGGGGAAATGGGAAAATGCCTATGATTGGAAACAATCTATTGTTGTTCCAATTCATAAGAAGGAAAACCTATGAAAGATATAAGTAGTTATCGCCCCATTGCTTTAACGTCAAACACATGTAAATTAATGGAAAAAATTATATTAAAAAGATAGTTCAACATTGCAATAAACATAACATAAATTCCTATCAATCAAGCTGGTTTTTCAAACAGGTAGATCCACAATTGAACACTTGGTTAAACTTTCTACCCAGGTAAAACACCAAATTTGCACGTCGCAAGAACATATTAGCCACATTTTTTGACATTCGTAAGGCCTACGAACATGTATGGCATAAGCGCTTGCTGTAATAAAATTAAGAATTTTGGTATTAATGGTAATATGTTTAATTATATCAAGAGTTCCTTCATTGCGGTCTATTCAAACACGAATAGGAAATATTTATTCAATCCCTAGGCCTTTACAGATGGGTCTACCCCAAGGTTCTGTAATTTCACCAATGTTATTCAACATTCTGATTTATGATCTACCAAAAGGTCTCTCAAAAGATACAGAATTAGCTCAGTTTGCTGACGACATATGTTTATGGGTGAAAGTAACTATGAAACGCCATACTTCTCTACGATCTCTGAATTACATCAAAATCAAATACCAGCATGAGCTCAATAAAATAAACAAATTCTTACATGAAAATGGGCTTTCCTTTCAACAGAAAAAACTCACATGATGCTCTTCAACTCTGTTATGATCCAGAAAAGCTACCAAAATTTACATTGGATGGTATAATTTTAAACTATGTTAAAAACGTTAAATTTCTAGGAGTCATATTAAGTAGCAAACTTACGTGGAATGCACACATTGATTACATTCTAAACAAAGCAAGGAAAAGTTTAAACTTCCTTAAAATTATAAATAAACAATCCTGGGCTCAAGATTCTAAAACATTAACCGTCTTAGCAATGCTTTAGTTCGTTCAAGACTTTGCTATGCTCAAGAAGTTTTCTTTAATGCACCTCAATATCTTTTAAATAAACTTCAAAGTGTTGATTGCAAAGCTTATAAAATTGCCCTTGGAGTCCCCACACATACATCAAATTTAGGGACATACAATGAGGTAGGTGTTTTACCACTCACAGACTTCCGAAAAGCTTCTGCTTCAAAGTTTGTTTTGAAAAAATTTCTCACAAAAAAATTTTTGTTCTCAAGAGGTATGCTTAGATTCAGAAAAGGACTTTGGAAAGCGTGCTCAAAACATACTCTCGACAAATCTATCTGTTTCTTATTCTGGCGATCTTCTGAGAAAAACTAATATAGATCAAAATAACATTGCTAAAAATCCAACGTTTTCTCCAATGCCAAAATGGGAACAATCGACAGCAATCTTTGATATAGAATACACAGATTTATCAAAAATGACTCACCTAATGTTTTAAAAACTCACGTATGCTCTCATTTAGAAAATAATTACATAATCATTTAAAAATATATACGGATGGTTCAGTGCTTGATAATTCAAATTCAGGAGCAGCTTTCGTAATCCCTAGTTTACAAATTCAAAAGTTATTTTATCTTGGTAGCAACTATCTATATACAGTGCAGAACTATTTGCTATATTGAAAGTCCTTGGAAATTCATACTAACTTTTCCTACAAACAAAAAGTCAACTTTTAATATGTGCTGATTCGAAAGCAGGGCTTCTTTCGATAAGTCTCCTAATTCACGCATACGCCAAGATATGATAATTGAAATAAATCATTTAATACACTTTCTTTCAATCAAAGGAATTACTGTGACTTTTTGCTGGGCATTCTCACTGCGGCAATATGGAAACGAAAGAGTAGATCGAGCTGCAAAACAGCAGCCCAAAATAGTAATGATGCTTTTCCGTAAATGTTCCATTAGATTAACAGATAGCTATTCAATTATTAACAGAAAATCTCACGAAAATGCTAAAATCTTATGTTAATACAGATGTACAGTATAGTCGTAATTGTTTTAATCACATGGCAGAGTACAACAAACCAGAACACCCAAGCATTTGTTTGCTCATCTAGAGAGATTGAGAGTCTTATTCATAGACTTCGTTTTTAAACTCAATCAAAAACAAAATACTGTAACAATGTCCAGATGTATGCTGCGGAGATCCTTAAGTGTCAATCATATATTGAAACGTGTTTCAAAAACAAAAGACATTTTTAAGAAATTGGGTATTGACGGTTTCCCCTGATGGATCGACTCCTTTGTCCTTATCTAGCATACTTAACAATTATTCTTTCTTCAATCTGTATGTAAAGGTTTATTGCATAGTTCACTGAGTATTTATTTGTAAATTGTTAATTTATTGATTTGATAATTCAATTGTCCATTGTTACTAGTTTATCTATTCATTTATATAATTAGGATCAAGGTGGGTACATGGACAATACGTAGGACAAAAGGGTACATTTTTATTCCATTTTTTTTGTAAACCTTGTTACAGACATATCCACTATTCTCATTCACTCACAAACTCACTATTCAATTTTTGTTAACCTTATTACAGACACATCCACTTATTCTCATTCACTCTCAAACTCGCTATTCAAATTTTGTTAATCTTATTATAGACACACCCGCTTACTCTCATTCACCCACAAACTCACTATTGTCTGAATCACTTTCAGTGGAAGGACACTAAATTGAAGAACACACACACACACACACACACACACACACACACGTGCGCGCGCGCGCAGCAGGGAAGTAGAGGAGGAGTAACAAGCAGGACCAAAGCAAGGAAAGACGGAGAGGGGTGGGAGTGGAGGTGGGTAGGTGGGTGGGGAGGAAGGTGGTATAAGATAGAAAAGGGGGAGACCTCACGATATTGAACATGTTACGCCTTCAGGTCAACGGCCTTCTCCTTGCTTCGTAAAACGCGGACGGACCAGTGGAGCAATGTGCCAACAGCTGGAAGCAATGGACACTAAAATGAAAATCAAAATGGCCAAAGCCCTGCAAATGTTCTCTGTCCTCTAGTGATGACAAACAGAACTACATCTTATCAGTTGGAATGTGAGGTGACTGCAGGCGGAAATTTAAATGAATTTAAAAGGTACTGAGCTTACTCCGCCAGATGAAATGGACAAACGAAATTCAGGACA
>CM031603.1:50076447-50081447 GCA_018398815.1 Conus ventricosus | reverse complement strand
AGAGAGAGAGAGAGAGAGAGAGAGAGAGAGAGAAGAGAGAGAGAGAGAGAGAGAGAGAGAGACAGAGAGAGATGCCATTATTATTTACCTTCCCCCATCTTTGTTGTTTTCTTCTTTACCATTCATACACTACCCAAATTTATAATTATTAATTAAGCGACAATCCATCGAAACGCAGCCGTAGTTAACGAAGAGAGAGAGAGAGAGAGAGAGAGAGAGAGAGAGAGAGAGAGAGAGAGAGAGAGAGAAGAGAGAGAGAGAGAGAGAGAGAGAGAGAGAGAGAGAGAGAGAGGAGAGAGAGAGAGAGAGAGAGATTATAATTCCATTTTTCTATCCAAAATATCACATGCTAAACATTACTATAAATTTGAATAAAGAGCAATATGATCAACAGTAATCCGGACACACATTTATCACCTTGCAGTTACAGTGCTCAAAGAAATAAAAGTATTAAGACATCAATCAATTCGTGACAATGCACCAATAAAACCAGCGACCACAATAGTCATTCATCATAATATGATTTCAATAATTAATATAACCAATAGTAACCATATCTCTCATTTATCATTATCTGGTTTTAAAAACATCAGTGGAAATCAGTTTAATATGCAGCAAAACAGAGGGTGTGCCCTGGTATATGTATTTTGTTCTAACAGCAATGGTCTGCTGTGAAATGTGTGATTAGTTTTTCCCTGAAGGATTCTGTAATATGAGTACATCGGAAATGTAGTGGAAGTGAATTCCAAACCACGCTACCTGAGTAAGATAAGCTTGATTTAAATAGATCTATTCTTGGTGTGGGAACCTGGAATTTGGTTGAATCCCTAGGGTTTATGCTAGAGAGAGAGAGAGAGAGAGCAGTCGCATAAACAAGCTGAAAAACAGGAAGAAAGAAAATGACATAAAGACACAATGCTACCTACATGTTAGTCCTCCTCCCTCCCCTTGCTTTGCTCTCTCTCTCTCTCTCTCTCTCTCTCTCTCTCTCTCTCTCTCTCTCTCTCTCTCTCTCTCTCCCTGTCTCTCTCTCTCTCTCTCTCTCTCTCTCTCTCTCTCACACACACACACACACACACACACACACACACACACACACACACCACACACACACACACAGAGGGAAGAATGTGCACATACACAAATACAAAGAAACGCACATGCACACACACACACACACACACACACACACACACACACACACACACACACACACACACACGCGCGCGCACACACACACACACACACACGCACGCACGCACGCACGCACGCACGCACACACGCATGCACTCACGCACGCACACAATCACGCACGCACGCGCCCCCCCCCCCCACCCACACACACACACACTATTCCTCCTTCCCCATCCCCCGAAATGTTTCAATGTGATCATAGACAGAAAACATCAGAAACTCGTTCATAAAGCATCACAACTAACTCCCCAGTCAAAAATCCTCTCAAGACACGGACGTACACGTGCCAAGAACCCCCAAACATTCTTCTTCTTCTTGACTTCTTGTTCTCCACCCTGAACTCTGTGGGGAAGGAGTCACTGGGGCACCAAATTGATGGACACGTCACCAGGTACCTCCAGTTCTGTCAGCCATGTACTAAGGCCTGGGTCTCTGAAAGTGTTTTTTGTTTCCCCCATCCATTCTGCTGCAATGTTGTCAGCCCAGTATTTCATTTTCTGTCCTACACAACTCTGCTTTCCTCCCTTTACAGTTTCCTAGATGACTGACTGTTTCATCACGGCCGTTGGAACTTTTCAACTTTATACATTCCTTTTCTAGACTCATATTCGTCGATCTGAATAATTATGGTCCTATGTTCTTTGCTGAGAATACTACATGCATGTGTGTTTGTTATGTCAGTTTACTTGTATTCGATCGTTATAAACTTACCTTTACTTAGGTATGTATGTGTTTTGAGGTTTTTACCGTTATTGGCTGTTACTGTAATGTGCCATATTTGAGAATCATTCTGGAACTGGCATCACAAAAGGTGTACTCTGTAAGAAGAAGAAGAAGTAACGGTAATAGTAGTAGTAGTAGTAGTAGTAGTAGTAGTAGTAGTAGTAGTAGTAGTAGTAGTAGCAATAGTTGTTCAGTTCAGTTGTTGTTGTTGTTGTTGTTGTTGTTGTTGTTGTTGTTGTTGTTGTTGTTGTAGTTGCCGTTGTAGAGACTGCTAGCAGCAACAACAGTATGAGTAGGAGCAACAGATGTAACACCAGTATTAGTACCAGTATCAGTAAAAGCGACAGCATAATCTAGAAAAAAAAAGAGAAGAGAAGAAGAAGAAGAAGAAGGACAAGAGAAGAAAAGAAAAGAAGATGGAAGAAGAAAAGAAAAGAAGAGGAGAAGAAAGTGAAGAGAAAGAGCAAGACAAAACAAGAACAAGACAAGTGGAGTAAAAGAGAAAAAGCAAGAGGAGGAATAGTTTGAAGAAGAGAGAAGAAGAAGAAGAAGAAAGAAGAAGAAGAAGAGAAGAAGAAGAAGAAGAAGAAGAAGAAGAAGAAAACGAAGAAGAAGAAGCAGAAGCAGAGAAGAAGAAGAAGAAGAAGAAGAAGAAGAAGAAGAAGAAGAAGAAGAAGAAGAAGAGAATGTCATAAAACAGTGGAAAGTCTTGACCATCAGCCAAGTCATCACTTTTCATCTGACAGCCTTACCACAGTCACAGAATGAACCAACGAACGATGAGCTCAGTACAGAAGAAAAGACGAAAGTTGCGTAGAATTCCGCGATAGATGAACACTAACGACCCTGTCAGAGAAGAGATGGAGGAAGATAATTTAAAAAAAAAAGAAGGAAAGAAAACTAAGCCTCCTATAGAATGGGATGACAGCGACCAGAAGAAAGCACCCAACGACCTCAAGCCAAATGATCGTGTGAGGCCAACCTCTTGGGAGCATAGACCAGAAGACCGAAATTAAGGGGCACGGCTTTTTTTTTTTCAGAGCATCTCGACAAGTATGAATGGAAATGCTCTTAACTGGACACGCAGGTAGGAGGCTGAGAGGTGGATAAAGTAGGGTAGGGGAAGGAGGAGGGAAGTGGGTGTGAGAAGAGAGAGATGGCGGGAGCGGGATGGGGGATTGGAGAGGAAGCGGGAGGGCTGAAGGGACTGGGATGCCACTCGATCAAGCAGCTGCCCAGGGGACTGAGATGGAGGGACAGGGGTGGGAAATAAGTCATAGCTGTTGATTTCACGGTATGCGCACTCCTTGTTTTCTTAAAGCTTTTTTTTATGAGTCCATATCTTGTAACACGCTGTGTTACATGAAGCGCAGACGCTTGCATTTCTGCTCCCTCTTCTATCCCTCAGAATCTCCCTCTTCTATCCTCAGAATCTCCCTCTTCTATCCCTCAGAATCTCCCTCTTCTATCCCTCAGAATCTTGACCACACGAAATTAATCGCCTGTCAAGAAAAAAAATTCTGGCCATATATAGAATGTATAGAATTCCATTCCTATTCTTCACTTCAATTTCATGGAAATATGTTATATCAAAACAAAAAAAGGAGCCAGTGTCATTTCAAAGCAGGTCGTGAATATCGATCTTTAAGAAAGTAACGGCCAAGCCATTTTTCTTGCCATTTTAAGGTCAAATCTTCTGTAGAATATCGAGATCACTTAGCTTTGCCCAGTGTTTGTGGATTCCGGCCATAGTTTAATCACGTGACAATGAAACATCCCATTAAGAACCCTCTATGCGAAGAACTCTTCCCCCTGAAGGTCTACTTGATGAAACCTCGCAGTAAGAACCCTCTATGCGAAGAAATCTTCCCCCTGAAGGTCTTACTCGATGAAACCTCCCAGTAAGAACCCTCTATGCGAAGAAATCTTCCTCCTGAAGGTCTACTTGATGAAACCTCACAGTGAGAACCCTCTGTGCAAAGAAATCTTCCTCCTGAAGGTCTACTTGATGAAACCTCCCAGTGAGAACCCTCTGTGCGAAGAAATCTTCCTCCTGAAGGTCTACTCGATGAAACCTCCCAGTGAGAACCCTCTGTGCGAAGAAATCTTCCTCCTGAAGGTCTACTCGGCAAGAATTTGTTTAAATCAGGTCTGCACCTCGTGTAACTACAGTATGGGGTTCGTTAAAAAAAAAAAGAAAAAGAAGAAGAAAAAAACCCACGCCGTATATATTCACAAATAAAAAGAATCGCTGTCGCTTGCCTATTCAAACCCAGTGCCGTGGACAGCAAACTGCGACGTCAGTTGTGGAGCTGCATGCGTTCTTCTAATGTCAGCAAAATTGATAAAATTTTAACCAAACATAGGCATATCATCGCTATTCAATGTGTCACCCAGGGTATTCCCATTACAGAAAGTTCCTAAAGGTCGAAGGTAGATCAGTAGCGCTTGCCTTTTGTCTGGGGATGTCAAGAATAGTGTCGTTCAAAGAAAAGGAGAAGACACTAACAATTGACGTAATATACGCGTTACGTAGGATATCATTCCCAAACCCACTGTGAGGACTTCAACAGAAAACATCTTTGGCTTCGCCAAAATCTCTTCGGCGATTCAGTCCAAAGAGTTATTGTGTGCAGTAGGCCTATGTGTACTAAACCGTCACTGCAAGACTAACGCAAGGTTCACACTTATGCCATATCGTGGACCGACTCGGGTTTATCTCGTTCGACTCAGAAAAATGATGGTCTTGATCGCTTTTCATGTAGTCCTGCACAGGAAGTGTCTCCCGACTATTAAAACCAGTGTCGGCTGACGCCGCTTGCAGCTGGGACCCCACCCCCATCCCCCCAATCCCTCCCCCCCCCTCCCCCCACTGTCGATATGGAAGAATGATGATAAATGCAATATGTCCCCACCTGTTTTGATACCCCTCTCCGGAAGTCTCGATAACGCGCGCGCAGTTTGAATCGGTCAGAACCAGTCCTAAATTGTTTTATTGGGTCGGCTTTTTTCCCGCCACAATTCGATTCAAAGTCATGACGGGTCCTGATTGGTCCGCACTAGTCTACCGCTTGGCGCCCTTG
>CM031603.1:50058947-50071447 GCA_018398815.1 Conus ventricosus | reverse complement strand
CTTTCATTTGCTTCTTTCTTTCCTTCTTTCTTTTTTTCTTCTCTATTTCTTTCTTGTATTTTTTCGTTGTTTTTCTTTCTGTAATGTTTTTTTTTCACTTCTTTCTTTCTTTCTCTTCTTTTTCCTTTTTTTTGTCTTTTGTTTTTCACATGTTTCTTTTCATCCATTTCTTTTCTGTCTTTTATTTTTCCGCCTGTTCTTCTCTTTTCTTTTCTGCCTCTGTAGCCTCTTTCTTTTTCTTTCTTCTTTTGGTCTTTCTGAATTTCTTCCTTTTTTTCCTTTTTTTTTTTTGGTTCTACTTTAGTGTCTTTTCTTTATTTCTATCCGTTTCCATCTTTCATTCTCTTCATCCTTCCTTTCTTTCTTTCCTTTTTTTTCTTTTCTGTTCTCCACCTCGTGTTGCTTTGCACTGATTGTACAATAACATTTGATGATGGCCTGTTGCACACTGGTCAAATAAAGATCATCTATCTATACTTTTTGCCCTTGCATGTAATATGTGTAGCACCATCATCAACTAAAAGCTCATGTGATGCTTCGTGATTTGAAATATGTAGTGCAATGTAACTAAAATACAAGCAGAAGAGAAGGAAATCTGAAACAGACCTTTGTGATACTTCTTTCTTGACTACATTTTGGGTAGAAAACTTAAACACTGAGTAAGACATTTTGACTTCTGTATCCTAGATAAGCCTAAAAAAATGCTGTCATCTTTTGACCATTGTAGTACATACATTGATCGTTTTGAAAAGAATGTAATGGTCAACAAATCAACAGCTTTATCAAAGCAGAGAGAGAGAGAGAGAGAGAGAGAGAGAGAGAGAGAGAGAGAGAGAGAGAGAGAGAGAGAGAGAGAGATTATGCCAAGACACAATCCCAGAAATGTTATCCGTAAGGTGCTACCACTCGTGTGAAGTGGTTTAACCTTTCCCACCATCGGCACAGGCGACAGCAGAATGCACAGTGGCTGATAAACGCTGATCACTGACACACTTTCAGACCCACGATCCACTGGCAGACAGGTGGGTCTGTGTTCCTTTGCGATCTCCAGATGGCCGAGGCTTGGACGATTTCCTTCTGACCCCGTCTCCTCTTTCTCCCAATTACTGTAACGTCGTTTCCATTGAATTTAGGCGGATCATTTTACGGAACTGTATAAGAATAGGACGCTAATGACTTTCGCTACTGGGATTTTAGGCTGTTAACTGCGTCGGTTGCTTGATTTGTCTGTCCATCTGTCAGCCAGCCGAAACAAAACAAAACAAACAAAAAAAAAAAAAATAAAAACAGCCCTACCGAGTTCAATTAATCTTCGAAGTATGTCGTCTAAAATTCTGTGCGCTTTACGTCGTGGGTCTCCTGGACCCATGCTCTTCATATTGGAATGAATAAAAATTGCCGTACGTTGTGGGTCTGGTCCCATGGTTTTTTTTTTCTGAAGGGTCGTAGGTCGCCAGGCTCGTGGGTCTCCAGGAACCCATGTTTTTCTTATTCGTTTATTGAAGGATTAAATCCTTGCCGCAGTCTGTTTGTTTGTTTGTTTGTTTGTTTGTTTTAACTCCCTTGTTTATCGACAAAAATAATTTTGGTGGAGATGCACAGCCAGTTGAAAATCTCAAAACGTTTCGTAAAGGCAGCTTAAAAAACGGACTTATAATCAAGGAAAAAATCATGATGTCGGATTAATTCGGACGTCGGCGAAGGATAAATTTAAAGGGAAACATGGACCCTGAGCCTAGACGGAAATTAAAAAATTTTAATACGGTTGGATCAAAAACCCGGATCCATGAGGGATAAAAGGGGGACCCGGGTTTTCCCAAAAATTTAAAAGAAATTGATACAGGAATTTTTCGTTTTCCCCATGGAATGGAATCTGAAAAAGGGTTTCTTCAAGTGATGACACTGGTCTACCTTGCATCTCCTAAATCCCCTTCTTGTGTGTTGTTGTGTGTGTGGTGTGTGTGTGTGTGGTTTGTGTTGGGGGTGTGTGTGTGTGTGTGTGTTGTGGTGTTGTGTGTGTGTGGTGTGTGTGTGTGTGTGTGTGTGTGTGTGTTTTGTGCGTGGTGCGTGCTTGGGGGCGTGCGGCTTTGTGTTGTGTGTGTGGTGTGTGTGTGTTTTGGTGTGTGGTGTTTTTGGTACGAAAAGTGGTTGAGGGAAAGAGTCACCACCACACCGCGTTTCCCTTTCACCGTGGGAATGCTGAAGCGCTGAGAAGATTTTGAAGACAGAAAAAAAGGGGAAAATGAACAAGGAAAAAAAAAAGAAAAAATTTTCACTGTCGGGGTTTGGTAAAACGTTAAGGTCAGGAAGGACGGGGGGGGGTTTTGAGCCTCAAAATATACAATCAATCAGTGCTGTCAAAAAAGGGAAAAAAGGGGCTGAAAAAGGAAAGGGGGGGGGGGGGTGAGGAGAACCCCAAAGTAAATCCGTTGAACAAAGAGGGCTTTTATGTGATGTAGGCCCAGGAGGAGAGAGAGAAGGGGAGAAGAGAGAGGAGAGAGAGAGAGAGGAGGAGGGAAGAAAGGAGAAAAGAGGAGAGAGAGAGAGAAGAGCGCAAAGGTTAACGGCTTTTTACAAAATTTATGGGGAAATTGCAAAATTCGTACACACCTTTTTGCGGAAAAGCCTTCCCTTAAAAAAATTAGAGACCCCACGACGATTTTTTTTTAACAATTTTTCCGCATTTAAAAAATTTAAATTTATTGGAAATGTGCCTTGTGAAAAAATTCTTATGTTGTAATTGGGTGAAAAAGATAGTTCACATTATTAAAAAAAACAATATTTGTGAGCGTATGACATCCCGTTCACTCGTCTTCTAACAGATTTCCCTCCCTTGTACTTCTTCCATTATGAAAAAAATCAAAGGGGTGAATGTTATTTTTAAAACCTAACATATCCTCTCTATATAAATGCTCACTGGCACACACTTGACATATTTATGATTTCTACGATTCCAACTTTTTACATTGACAGGGAAAAGAAACATTGTCTTTCTGTATTTCAAAGGAAGATTAATCTTGCTTTGGTTTGGAATAGCCTTTCTTGGTAATGTTTTTAGCATAGCTTTAGAAGAAACTGTAATATCCTCTTCAGACTCAACTTGCTTACTCCACCACGTTTTTTTGGGGCGAAAGTGGCCTAAAGGCCGCTATTCCGGTTCTCTGACAAGTATCCAAAAAATAACGACCCTACAAACAAATATATGTAGGATATCCACGGTTTTAAAATACTAATTTTAACTAAATTTTTTCAATTTCAGTTTTTGTTTAATCCTATGTTATTCCTGATCATTTTAATAACATCATTTTCGCGCAAACAATCTTCAAATGAGTCTCTGTCCTTTCATGTAAATAAATAAAACTAAAGTCTAACTGTTCTCTAAAGTCTTTTTAAAACTGAGTTAAATTCTGACATAAAATCCACACACATATCCGAGCATTCTTCCGCTGAAAGCTCTAGTTTCGAAAAGTGGTTACTCTTTTTTTTTTAACTATGTGCTCTTTCTGACCAACAGTCATCTATAATAAATAGTGTCTGCGTTCCTTCAACAGTCCCTATATAAACTGTCTAGACACTCATCTCAGTTATTGCTAGATTAAACTAAAAATATGTTATCATCAGTCCATATAAACCTTTTATTTCTATTATGATATTGCTTGTCCATGTACGTGTTTGGACAGAAAACCACAAATATAAAATTATAACGATAAACTGTTTGTAATAGGTCGAGGACAAATATTGGTTTTGTTCCACAACCAGTCTGTCCACATAAATCAATGACAATGAGGGTTTTTTGTCATAAAGTTTATCTGCTCCATAGTTTTTAAATACTAGAATTTTAAAATCCTAATCCAGTTAATTGTTTTTATCATGCTTCTCTGTCAAAACTTGTTCAGTATAATAAAATGCCTATAAGCCTAAATGTGTAAATTATCCAATTCAGTTGCTGTAAATTGTTTCTATTTAGACTAATATTGATTTTGTTGCTTGTTGTTATACCATTAATATCCTCACCATTGTGAAGAATGACAACAGAAACTTAAGACTGTCAACGTAAGTTTTGCCATCTAATTAGAATTCCTTTAAAAAGGACGTCACTAACGCCCACAACCCCGATCCCTCTCCTTATCTTTTAAAGACAGAAATATCAAATATTATTGTGAACTCGTCCCATAATTCATATTGCGGCTTGAACTGTAAATTTTTGTAAGAAGCATCTTTTTAAAACTCGCTACCTCTTCTGTGGTAGGATGTACTGTTTTTTTCCCATAAACGCTATAATTTCATATCTCTTTCCGACTATTGCATCTGGCTTAAGACTTACATGTAAAGGCCATAGTTTGGGATGCTTTTCTGAAACTTTTTTTGACGGCTAAAATATGTCAATGGTCTTATGAATTCCAAATTTTATATTTCCCATTCTAAAGATGTTCTAAGAGCCATTTGAGTCAGGTTTTCGAACTATTTTATATATCATACAGGCCACATTATTGCCTCTAGATGCGCAGTATTTTTCTAGTTTAGGAAACTTTTGCTGTCGCCAACCTCTTTGCGTTTATAATCACCATCTTTAGTGTACCCCAACAACCATACAAACGCATCTCACCCTTCTGTTCAAAGTCCGCAACTCTGCAAGGTCTTTTTAATTCTAAAGTTATAACACGACTCACAGGCGCAATTGTAACTCCTGGATCTTCTGGCCCACCGACATTATTTTTTAAGTAACGTAATTATTTAATTTCCAAAACAAAGTTGCCGGGTTATCACATTTTACAACATTACCCGCTTTGTCTTTGATTTTTTATAATAAATGATCCGAAACCCTCCCACAAACTAATCATTTAAAGTGTAAAGTTAAAGGAAATGTATAATTTCATAATCGCGCAATATGCACATTTCCCTCCCTGACGAAGAGCTTCTTAAAAAAAAAACAGTTGAAGGGCCTTCCATCATAATAAGTTTCATCATGCCACTGCATCCAAATGAACATATAGTAATGATGTATGCTAGACGAGCGGATTTTCCTTCCCCCTCATAAGTATTTTGGCTGGCTCAGCATAAAACATGAAGTGGGTAAATTGCTAAGTTGTAAAGCCTAACATTTTAGCTACTCTCTACATAAAAGAAAGATGTTCTTCTCTTCAAGCTTAAATGTTAACAATTGTATTTCGATTTGCATTGTTAAGTTTAGAGAGTAATGTCAAAGTAACGCATGTGCTTCTTTTAGTGAGCAACAACCCGTATAACATCATGTATGTTAACTGGCTCATTTTGTCCTGTTTCTTAACTTTAAGAACCTTATTATTCTCCCTGGCTTCACTTATATTAAACCAGACGACTATGTAAAATATTACAGAAGCGCAACCATTTTTGGCCCCGCAATTCGTTATTAATAGCATGTTCTAATAATGAAGGGGGACGTTGATTGTTATTGTTACAAACAGTTTGAACGAAATAAAAATGAGTGCATTCAAGATCGGAGCAAATATATTCTGTGGGCCGCACTTCAATCTTCAAAATCTAGCAAAACTTATAACTTCTGACATTGCCTGTGACCCAGACTGCTCTTTTTCATAAAAATGTGAGTACTCCATTAGAAGATATCTTAACCCCCCTATTGAAAACGAACACATCAAGAAAGCGTGGTTTTAGTCATCCATGCCATTTTAATCAGAACAGTTAAGGAAACTTTGCGTGTTTTGTGCAACAAACTGGTGGTGGAGTGGCGTAATCTGATCATATAAATCACCAGGATCCCTTTTGGTGAGGTCAGTGACAGGATTATTCATTTCTATTACACGTTCAGACGTATTTTGACTGAACTGCGAGCGCCATTGCCAATACAAACCGTTTAACCACTCAGCAAGCATAATAGACATGACGGCATTGAAAGGATCTGTAACGAATTCAATATTGAACATCAAGACACTTTAGACAAACGTTGGATCATAATCATGGTCTAAGGCGACCTTTATTTTCGAGGCACGCACAGAAATAACCTATGACTGGCATCCTCACTTTCAAAACTTTTCTTTTCAGGCAAAACTGTTCATAGCCTGGGGTCCCTACAGAAGACATAAGAACATCATGTACAACATTTATCTTAGACACTTCTAAGGGCCTAACTAGAGCGGGAATGAACGAATAAACGACTCTATTCGCACTTACGTTGGTGTTTGCTAGTTCAAAGCACCGGCATACGTCAAAGCAAACTGATCCTTCTACTACTGGCTTTGACGACGCAAAAACAATACTTAGGCCAAATTTAGGAGACGCCATTAATTCAACATTTATTTACCTTCAGTATTCAAAGGTACCATCATGTTTTTACAATACGCAAGATCGAAGTAGACTTTGCTGTCGCACTGGTTTAAAACATGCTGCCCTCTGACCTAAGACCTCCAGATTAGTATAAAATAAACAATAATAATGAAATTTCTTATAGCAGGCCATGAACAGAAGGGTGGGAAAAACGACATAAATTCCTGAGCCAGTAATTTACAAGCATTAAACAAACACCCAAGATTAAGTCATCTAATTCTCAATTCGCAAACCCCCAAAGTCATATGAAGACCTCAGGCAAAGCTCGCATATCTGTTCGCGATGACTCATGAATTTGATAAGACAGCGCTTGTTCTTGGATTAACTGGCTAGGATTACTTGGTCATTATCTTACTAAATATTAACCTCCAACTATTAAGAGAACTATGTCTCTAAAGTGCTCGGCCCATAAAGCCAACGAACTTTGCTTTGCAGTAGACAAAATGCCCAAGCTGACATACGTCTTCTCTCTGCACTACTCTGACTTACTACTTTTTACTTACTAACTAACTACTACTCACTTACTACTCACTACTTCACTCTACTTTACTAACCTACTCTCAACTCTTTACCACACTACTAACACTTCACATTACTACTCTATTACTTCTACCTCTCTACCTAAACTACTACTACACTTACTAAACCTCCCCTAAAATGGGCAATATTCCTGTTAAAGCGTCCACGCTTTACTGGCTAATTTTTAATAAACTTCTAAGATGAATCAAGCTGTTTTTTTACCCATGATTTATCAGGGGGAGGCGATGGCGGCGAATGTACTGAACTTTGGCCACCTCCGACTGTAATAGCCAACACCAATGTAACTTATTGCAAAACCAAGGCAGTTATAACGACCTTGCTAATGATACCTTGCTCTCTAACAGTGTTCGTATTTCGTTCTGCTAGTGTCGGTCTTCATGATAAAATTTTTTCGATAGTTTTTCCTCTTATTCTATCACTTGATTCGTATGGTCTCGGTTAGGTATTTAGCACTTCAAGTATTGCTGATCTTTCTTGTTCAAGATCTTTTAGTCTATAGGTTTATTCTTTCTTTAACACCAGGCCTAATGGCGTCATCAGGCCTCAAGACGAGTTTTTCTTATTCTCTTTTTTATATGCTCCATCTAGTTCACCTAGTTTTGCTAAACTCTGTTTGTTATCTCCTCTGATTCGACTAGCTTAAGTCATGATCAAGCCCTATTTCTCGCATGGGTAGCGGTGAGTCGGTGAAATAGTCTTTAACGCTGTTTTTCTCTGAAAACTGGATTCTGCTTCTATTAACATTTATTCATTCACGCTGCCTGATTGATTTAATTCTTTAAGTTCCATGTTTTTGCATTTGTTATGATCTGTTGGGAGTTCTTGCAGTGTGGTTTTTGAAGTTTAGCAACTGCCTCCCATCTAATTGTTGGTCTAAGCAATGCCAAGGCGATTTTGATCTTTCACACTGAGTCCTTGTATAATTGTACTCTGGCTAAAAACTTTGAAGGGTCTGGTTTAGTTGTAAGCCGAACAGATTCTCCTTGATAGCTCTTTACAAAACAAAAGACGCATCTTACTATCAAAAAATCATTTGGTCAATAAATTCGGAGGTTCTTGGCTAAACTTTTGTAAAATGCTCCGACCGTACTTTCTGTTAATTCACGCCGCATTGAGAGCGCTGAGCGATGCCGGTAAAGGATCATTTCACTCATGTCGTCTCAGGATCAAAAACATCATAATCTTCCTTCGCCTTCATTCCTCCATGTTTATAAATAATTAACTTTTTATTTCTTGTATTTTATAAAAGAAATGAACACAATCATATGGCTCGATTCTTGCCGTATAGAAAGCTGAAAGAACCCTTGCGTGCAGGGAAATAAACGAATATTACTGTTCCAAATAATCCCCATCACTATTGATGCAATCAAATTCTTACTGTTAGATTTCCAGACCTAAGCGAATGATTTGATTGTGCCAGGCTCAGCACTGCTTACTTTTAAAATATAACCTCGCTTCAACAACAACCCACCAGAACTGTTGTCCAGAATTTGGGACGGGCAATCGTTAAGAAAATTTCAGTAAAACATTGAGGGCAGAATATTTTCTTTAAACAATGCAGACATATTTTTTTAACCTATTCTGAATCTATGGCTAACCGCTGGGAATGAAAGGAAGATCTTGCGTTTCAAGGATTCGGCAATGAAGAACACTAAAACTTTAGAATAGCGCCGAACTCTGCCTCACAGGTGCTAAAAAAGCAGCAAAAAGGCCTTTAGCTGTAAGTTATGCGTATGGTAATCGCTTTTTTCCATTCCCTAGATTATGAGTTTTTAAAAGCGCATGCCCCAATACTTTCCAAGGACATTAAAAGACAGATTCATATGAACTAAATTTAATGAATACAAACGAGTTTATCAAATCAGACAGACCCAACCGAACAAATTGACAAGCATTTCCTGACATCTCGTTAGAGTTTCCGTTTATAGGCAACCCTGAATTTAAACAAAGCTGATTGGGGATCAATATAAGTCCAATTACAATATATTACGAAAACGTGCGTCATCAAACAACATTCCTAGAAGCGAGGGCAGACACTATATGGAACTTTAGTTATAACGTCCTCAGCAAGATCGCTTAAAGTATTTATTGCTGTGTGAAGATGAAAGAACCATTCAAACGAGGAAGTGCAAAGTTTTTTTAAATCCAAAAATAACGAACGTACAATGTTCGATTGAGGGCAGCCCCTAACCAAATCTAATGCTAGCGGGCTTAAACCTTATTCAGCATTTTGATGAAAAAAAAAACTGTTTGGAGGGGGAGGTGTAGAAATCCGACAGTATGACCTTGCGTCTAAAGACAACACCTTCACATGTAAGACTTGAATGATTATTTAAAACAACAAAATTCGTTTTATGGATTGACCTAACGGTCAACGAGGATAATCATTACAATGAAGCGGGAGAACTGTAGAGACTAATAAACATTCAAATTGATAAAGAAACGAAGCCGATAAACCGCTTAATGTACATTTTGTTTTTTAATATATGATGCGAAGCTGACTATTGAAGGTAGCAGATTTACAAGATATACAATACTAAATTATTTTTATTTTATCAAAAGCATGTCTGTTCAGGTTAATCCACATTTTCCTACAGCACGCCAAAAGAAGAGATAGCAGGCAATTCTTCTGCGAAGAAAAAACCTTCAGATTAACAAACATTACTCAAATGCAACAAAAACTAGAGCAGGACTTTCACAATACAGCAAAAACCAAAACGAAGGTATTTCTGCTGCCCTTTAATGGCCTGTTACATATTAAATACTGGAGCATCGACATAAGCGCAGCATCAGCAGAACGAGTGTTGGTCTCTTAGCAACGGCCATAGGCGCACCCGCGCTTTACCTCAAGGCGGTTGTCTTAGCTCTCCCCTTGGTTCAACTGTAGGTGCCTGCTAGCAAAAAAATAAAAACAAACTACAAAAGCACATGCCATGGTTCAACTAAATAAACGCTAAACTTAGCTCGTTCAAACTGACAAAATAAAGCGCTAGCTGACATCAAACATCACGGTGAAGAATTTAAAATCGATTACAGGACGATTTTGATGACTACAAAAGACAAAAGTTAGACTTCATAGAAAGGCAAGACAAGTTTTCTTCCTCAACATCCAGACGCCGAGCAGATAAAAAAGGAATGCTTAAAAAAAGTAACCGAAACATTAAACTCAGTTCTAAACAGCTCACATTAACAATGCCAAAGTGCGTTTATACTTTAGTTATTGAGTCCAAGCCAAAAAGAACCGTTGATATTGATCTGATTAAGTTATTTTTTTTAATTTAAATAAATATTTTGAGTTAGAAAAGAGACTCAAACCGGGCTAAGAAATGAAGGACAAGACGAATTTATTGAAGCAATGCAAGAAATTTGGTCGCAAGAGCACTGAATGATATTGATTTTAGAGAGTCATGATCCAGCAAGCGTACAGGCAAGTGTTGGTCATGCTATTTCTCAAGTTCCAAGTATAACAAACAATAGAACCCGCCAGTTAAAGTAATGTTAGCTGTTTTAATTGACTATGTAACAATAAATGAAGAAAATCTAGAAGTCTTGGGTCCTCAACTAAACCGCAGACTATTTCTTTCCTCTAAGTGACTTAACGCCTGGTTGGCCACGAACTGCTTGCACAGTTGACGCTGCTGCTGAAGAACCAAAATGAGAGGCTTCTGGTTGTCAGAAGGGCGAAGTCCTAGAGATCAGATTAAAACAGTCTAAGTTTGCACACCGATTGTTGGCAATCTCACATTTCCACTACCACCAGCATTAGTCGCAAAAAAAGCAGTCAACATAAAGAATACAGACAACGAATTTTTATTTGTTGTTTCTTCACAAGCTCATTAACGCCGCTAAAACGCATAAGAGAGTGTCTAACTATCTCCCTTACATCAATGATCTTAACTTTGAGGTGGAATCTCCTTTCCCGATATCGTAATCCAATTGATATGTTTGAATGACCAAAACAAACCCATAACTGTAAGTCCACACATGGGATGAGGAAACAGATTAGGTGCCAATTAAAGTGCCAAGAACATTCCAACGATTGGCGAGCCAGACCAAAAAAACATTTGACTTAATACTAATGTTTTCACCACGGGCTACCGCATTTACACAATAAATAACCACAATGCGTAGAAGATTGGGGCGGCAAACTTCAAAGCAATACCATAAACAGAATTCGAAGAAAATGTTTTAAACAAATAATCCACTGTTCAAGCTCGCGAGCGAACATAAAAACACTGTATTGGTCCAGTTGACCTGTAATACAGAACTAATTACGCCCCCCAACTGGATCTCAAGTTAGTTTTAAGAACTGAAACGGATGTCAAAATATCTCCATCCGTAGTTTACTACGCAGACTTCGAATCACTCATTGTTCCTTATGAGGGGCCAGCGCCACAAAAACTTCGAAAAACAGTCTTAATGAGTAATCATCAGATTTGTTCATTTGCCTTCATTATTGTCAGGTCGGATGGCGCTCATTCAGCACCAGAATTATATAGAGGACCAGATGCTGCAGAAACATTCTTAAAACGCATGCAGCAAGTGCGTAATGACTGTTCTAATAATCTGAATTTATCTGAAATCATAATGACTCCTGAAGATCAACAGCAGTATGACTCAGCCACGCATTGTTGGATTTGCGGTTTAGAGCTAACGCCCAAGAGTGTAAACCCCACAGTAAGAGACCATGATCACATTAGTGGGAAGTTTAGAGGAGCGGCGCATAACAAATGCAATCTTCAACTAAAGTTTGAACCAAAGACATGGAAGCTGCCCATCTTCTTTCATAACTTGCGAGGTTACGACTCTCATCTTATATTGCAAGCAGTAACCAGCGCCTTCAGGGTAGCATGCATTGCACAGTCATCAGAAAAGTACATGTGTTTCACTTTAAATAACATGTCTTTCTACGACTCTATGCAACACATGATGGGCTCATTAGAGGCACTGGCTATGTCCTTAAAGTCCTGCCCAATAACGGAAAAATATTTTGACTCAACTCTTGTTAGAAAGGGTGTTTACCCTTATGAGTACATGAACAGTTGGGAAAGGTTTGATGAAGACTCACTTCCGCCTAAAGGCGCGTTCTTTTCTAGTCTTAGAGGAAAGGACATCAGCGACTCCGATTACCAGCATGCTCAAGATGCTGGCAAAAGTTAGATTGTAAAACGATGGGAGACTATCATGACTCCTATTTAATGGCAGAATGTTTGTTGGCGGACGTCTTTGAAAATTATAGAAAGACCTGCATGAAACATTATAGCCTGGATCCTGCGCATTACATTTCTGCGCCCGGGATGAGCTGGGATGCTTTCTTAAAGTTTACTGGAGTACAGATTGATTTATTGTCAGATTTACCAATGATTCAGATGATTGAAAACGGATTGCGTGGAGGAATTAGTATGGCGTCGCACATTACTGTAAAGCAAACAACAAATACTTGATCATTATGATCCAGTAAAAGGTCTAACTATCTCATGTATTTAGATGCAAACAATCTGTATGGTTGGGCAATGGCGCAATCGCTTCCATTACGCAACTTTAAAATGTACACAGTACGAATAATATTCAAAAGGCATTAAAGTGGTTGCAGTTACTGATCACACGTGTTCATGATACTTAGATACCAGAATCTGATG
>CM031603.1:50056830-50057947 GCA_018398815.1 Conus ventricosus | reverse complement strand
CGGTGTGTGGATGCTATCACCCTCCTTCCTCCCTACCCCCCGCCCCTTCCCCCCCCCCCCCCCCCCTCCGCCATCCCCATCCCGTCCCTAACAAAGTGGCACATGTAATTTCAAGATCATGACATCATTTGAAATGCTCGTTCATACTTGCCCTGGTCAAGACATAGAGGAAAGGTGGACCTTTGATTTCAAAGACCTCAAGTCCCAAAGCTTTCTCTTGAAAAATGACGGGGGGGGGGGGGGGGGGGGGGAATGTTCTGGATATTAATAGCTATATACATTGTGACTGATTCGGCAAGATTTCAGAGTAGAGCTTTGAACTTATTTTAAGAAAGACAAGAAAGAAATAATGTCAACTGCTCCGCATTGCCCCGCCTATGAAGGCAATCTGAGATGTGAGAAAAGACAAGCACAGGCAAGAACAAAGTCTGCTTTTTTTAGTAATGAGTTAGCACTGCTTCTTTTGAAAAGGAAAGGGTATATGATGGGGAGGGGGGAAGGGGGGGGGGCTGGTTCGCGGAAGAACGGCAGAAGAGGGAGCAGAGGAGATTAAATGAAGAATGGGTAGTTGGACTGTAAACATATACTGACAACATACTAAGAAAAACAACCTGGTCACGTAGGGCGATGATGCGAAAGAAGCTGTGAAGATGCCGTGGGGAGCTCCAGAAGACAGCCAAATTCATTTAAGAGATGAGTCTATGGGTATGATGCCGTATGAGAAGAAGAAGAAGAAGAAGAAGAAGAAGAAGAAAGAAGAAGAAGAAGAAAGAAGAAGAAGGAGAAGAAGAAGAAGAAGAAGAAGAAGAAGAAGAAGAAGAAGAAGAAGAAGAAGAAGGAAGGGGGCGAGAAGAAGAAGAAGAAGAAGAAGAAGAGAGAAAGAAGAAGAAGAAGAAGAAGAAGAAGAGAGGAAGAAGAAGAAGAAGAAGAAGAAGAAGAAGAAGAAGAAGAAGAAGAAGAAGAGAAGAACAACAACAACAACAACAACAACTACAATAACAACAACAAAAAGAACTAGAAGAACCAGCCGCCCTGGCGAAGTGATTAACATTGCAGACTCCCGGCTGGGAGGTCGTTAGGCTCGCTTCCCATCAGAGCCATGTCTCTGTGGGATTTT
>CM031603.1:50036830-50046830 GCA_018398815.1 Conus ventricosus | reverse complement strand
GCTACCGCATTTACATCAATGGCTAGAATGAAAACTCTTCTCTCTCTCTCTCTCTCTCTCTCTCTTCTCTCTCTCTCTCTCTCTCTCTCTCTCTCTCTCTCTGTGAGAAGTGCTGGAAGTCTAGAACCCGCCGGTGGGCAGGGCACCAAAGTGATAACGCACACAGACAGGGAGGTGATGACGGAAAACCATGCTGTATTCAGGGGATAACCTTGAACGAACAGGTTACGCCTAACAACTAGAATGCTAGCCCTCTCCCTTTCCACCCACACTCCCTCTCACTCCCCTCCCAGATTCTCCCACTATCTTGCACCTCTCTACCTTTCTCCCTACCCTGCCTATTGGTTTGCTAATTCCTCACTACGTTGTTAAATAGCCCCTCTGACTCCAGCAACATGTGCATCCACATCCAGATCTAGATCCGGACAGAACAGAGTAGGTGGGGGGACTAGTTGCAGCACTTGTGTCTACGTCCCCTTCAGTTGGCCGTCCCTCAACCCTCACACACACAAACACTTGAGAGGCGGAAACCAGAAAGGAAAAATCTGTCACCGGGAAAGATTGAATCGTACCGTTACCGCCTGAATACAGGAGACACAGACACCACACAGAACAACTGGGAAGAGGAAAGGAGAATCAAACCCGAGATCCCCACACGCTTCTTCTGTGAAAAGGCATCCATCGGCACACAGAGAATCCACAGTGACCACTTTGGCAACAGTTTGCAAATCAGCAGAAAATTCCCTGAATATGACCACTAGTTTTTAACACCGATGTTGGAATCGATAGTCGTGTTCGATCAAGGAAACCAAGCTTCACGGAACAGTGGAGCGACATCAACATCAACGAGCTGCGTGAGCATAACCTCTTATCTGCCGACAACACCCGACTCTGAGACCGAGGAGGTATTAGGGCAAGAGAAAGAACGCACCTGAACACACACACACACACACACACACACACACACACACACACACACACACACACACACACACACACACACACACACACACACACAGACAAGCTCGCAGCATTAGAGTAAGAATACCAACAGCTCATCCTACCAGTCAGAGAACAGAATCATTTTTGTTTGTTTGGTGCATCCAGGAAAACTGATGGGTGAGCATAGGAAACATGAACCTTTTTTTTTTACCTCTAGCCGCGAAAGGTGATGATGATGATGATGATGATGATGATGATGATGATGATGATGATGATGATGATGATGATGATAACAAGAAGAACAACAATAGCTATAATGATAATGAACAATACTTGTATACTGCAGTGCTGGCTGAAAATACTCACGGCGTTGCCACATACCATTCAGGCCTTCATTCATTCATTCATTCACATATAACAGCTATCTCATTACAGAACTTACTGTGTACACACACTGTAGGAAAAGCATTGTTCTAAGATGACATTTAGTTTATGATTTCATGCACCAGCGCAGGTCAGAACTTTATAGGCAATGGCAGAGGCAGCTGAAAAGAGTTTCACCTGGATCTGGTCGAGGACGAAGAAAAATGAACTTGATAAGAGTTAATTTTTTCAACGTAAGACGAAGAAAAATGAACTTGATAAGACTTAATTTTTTCAACGTAAAACAGGTAACCCAGAGTGACGTGGGGAAGGCGTCCGCCTAAAGAATGGTAACACCTTGAGACGTCCACCCACCCGGAAAGTTGCTGACTGGATTCCAGCAGCGCAGGAAAGAACACATTTCTGACAGCAAGTGGGCAGCTAGGAGTCATGAGCTGAATGGGGCCCGTTCCACTTTGAGCATAAACCGGAATAGCTCGGTTGGTAGAGCGCCGGACTCGTGATCCTGGGGTCGCGGGTTCGAATCTCCGCCGGGCTGTTTCGGTACAGGGGGATTTTTTCCCTCGGAGTTAACATTGGTTCTAACTCCATTTCCATACAGTCCCTCGAATGAGACTATAAACCGAGGTTCCGTGTGTGAACGCACGCATAACATCTTGCACACATGTAAAATCCCATCACCAACTTTCGGAAGAGAAGGCCAGTTTGGCCGTTGGTATGAATGACACGTTACACATAGCATGCGCCCTGCGTGTGAAATGGAAAGAATGATGGAAGTAAGGAAATTGAGTGAATGATATTGAACGATACTGACTGGATGGTACGGGAAACGACTGAATGAATCACCAGCTGGCAGCTCTTCAGTCGGCACTACCCAGGTAGGCAGCCCGTTGCGTGAACGAGTGTGGCTTGTAAAGCGCTTAGAGCTTGGTCTCTAGCCGAGAATAGGCGCTGTATAAGTATTCATTATTATCAGTATTATTATTATTATGAGTTCAGGATCGAAACACATGTTTGAGGGGGTTTCTTCTCCGAAGACCTGCTCTTACCAGAATTTCTTCCCACTTTTATCTTATTTTTACTGAATGTGAGATGGATTTTAACAGGAAAACACCGGACTCTTTGAACTTCAAAGAAAGAAAGAATACTATCCCGCCGGACGAAAGGAACCAACAAATTATAAGACAAAACACGACGCGTTTCGACGTACCTCTTCGGCCTTCTTCAGGCAAGATAAACACCATTCAAGACAGTGAAAACGAAGAACGAGCAACCAATTCTCTTCTCAGACTGGTCGCATAAGGGACGTTTAAGTGCGTTTTAATCTCCACCTGCAGCCATCTCACTTTGAAACTATCTTGAAACTTCATTTTGCGTGTGATCTCTGTCTTTTTTCATTAAAAAGATTTAACTTACGTGTCGGGCTTCATGGTTCTTCGACTTCTGTCAACTTCCTTACGGTTAGGAAAAAGAACCAACGGCTAGCACATGTTGAACAGTCCACTGGCCGGAACGGTGAGCACTGAGGCAACAGCCTGCACAATGGCAGCAAAACCCTGACTATGACTGCTAGCGTTCAGCTCTGATGTTTGTGATCGATATTCATGTTCAATCAAGAAAAGGAGATTTACGGAGTCGTTGAGGGACACAAGAACCGGGTCCTGTACGTGCACAACCTCTTATCGTCCGTCAACACACGACAGCCACGTAGAGGAAGAGAGAGAGAGAGAGAAGAGGAGGGGAGAGAGAGAGAGAGAGAGATGAGAGGAGAGAGAGAGAGAGAGAGAGAGAGAGAGAGAGAGAGAGAGAGAGAAGAGAGAAGAGAGAGAGAGAGAGAGAGAGAGAGAGAGAGAGGAGAGAGAGAGAGAGGAGAGAGAGAGAGGAGAACCTGCGCCAGCGCGCGCGAGAGTGCTTGGTACCCAACACGCACTTACATTCTTGAAGGGGAGACACAAAACCAGCACGAGCTGTGAAACAAATACAATGTAAATGAATTACCAGATTGCTAGATGAATTTCGTTGCTTGCTTTGGGCTGTGATTTGAAAAGAGGGGCACAGCGAGGTCAAAGGTTACTGGGGTATCGGATTTGACCTGGAGAGCGCAATGCAAATCTCGCTTCCACCATCCTACAGATTCTCGCTTAATGACACGGTGTGTGATCAACGGATAACTGCCATGTCTTCACCACTTTGACTCTCTCTCTCTCTCTCTCTCCTCTCTCTCTCTCTCTCTCTCTCTCTCTCTCTCTCTCTCTCTCTTTCCAGTATATGGTGCGTAAGAGAAAGAAGACACTGGATCCCAAAACCGCTTACAATTGTTTTTTCTTCTTGATCCAATGTTTGGTCATTTGGGGACATTCTTCTGGGATATCTTCTTGTTATGCCTGTTCCTTTACCTGCCTGTTTATGTGTGTTCTTAGTGTTTTTGTTGTGGCATTTAATTTGAAAGAGGAACGTTTTCTGGCGTTCTCCTGTCCCCAAAGCATCGACCATTGGACAAGACATAAAAGGTGTCTGTGGATCAGTGATAGTCAGGAGAATAAACCAAAACAAAAACAAAAAGAGATCAACACAAAAAGGAAGGCGTAGGCAGAGGATGTATGAATGTGGGATAAAATGGGGTGGGCAATAAGTGGGCGGGGATGGGTGAGGGAAACAGGAAAGGATTAACCAGAAAGGACCAACTGGATTATCAGTAAGAGCAGGGAAGAAAATAAGGCTTCAAGTTCTGCGCAGTTTCCGTTTCAGTACAAAGAACAAAAAAGTCTCTCCCCTGGGTTGAATGCGCTACAGGCTCAAATGGGAAGATTACAATCAATCAAGTTTCTGTGCTCACATTTAATGCAAACACTACAGGTGTTTGCATCCCTCGGGCCTGGGGTTGAATTAATCCTTTAAGGTCTGTTCTTCTGAAGAATCTAATTTCGACACCTCCATCTCTTTCCATCCCTGTGTGAGTACTTTGTAAAGTTGTCAGTACCCGCAAGTACATGTAGACTATAGATCGATGGACGTGTCCTCCCGAGGACAATGCTCACACACGCTGGCTGCACCACTACAAGGTTATTGTCATCTGTAGGGAGTGTTGGTGGAGGGGCTTAGTAGTGGTGTGCCGCGTATATTAGATCACAACAGGCACTCTTGAACACTACTAATGTGCCTCGGCTGTAGCGCAGTGTATCCTCTGGTAGGTTGCCAGATGATGACCCGAAGCAGAGCACTCCCTGAGGCCTGAATTAATGGGACTGCGACGGTGCAAAAATGGGGGTAACTGAAATTGGGGGAGCTGGAATGACCGGCGTGAGAAGGATGAGACTGAAGGGCACGGAAAATGAGAAACAAACAAAAGCAATCAGGATTTCGGATGCAATCTGGGTGCCGCATACGCCCAGTGGTTAAGCAGCGACTTCGGAGTCAGCATTGTGAGTTCAAATACTGCTGACATACAAACATCCCCCCCCCCCCAAAAAAAAGGCCAATTTCATGGCCAATGGTAACATGTTGTCATTGTGGTGGTGTCAGTGTTGTGTCTCTTACCTCCCCTGTTCTGGAAAAAGTAACTTCCAGTCTATCTTCTTTCTTTTGGTAAGTGTCAATCGATCTGAACATATCCTTAAAATACAAAATAAGTATAACATTTTTTCAAATTTATTTAGAATTGCTGTATTAACGCTGTATATATACCAACCTTTAATAAATGTTAGCGAACCGCCAAACACACACACACACACACACACACACACACACACACACACACACACACACACACACACACACACACACACACACACGCACGCACGCACGCACGCACGCACGCACGCACACACACACACATACACCACACACACGCGCGCGCGCGCGCGCGGAAATCCGATTCTGTCCGTCGGCTTACAAAGCAAAGAACATATTGGAAGCGCTTCACCATTCACTGCCGCAAAACAAGATAGGGCACAGTTTACCTCCCTTTGTCTCGCATACTGGCTTTGAAAGGAAGAAAGGGGAGATGAAGGCAAGAGGAGGGGGACCATGGAGCCACGACGAAAAGGGAGATTAGAGGCAGAGGGGTATGAAGGGAGAGGTAAGAAGGAAAAAGTGAAGAGAAAAATAAGAAAGGCAGGATAAAGGGGAGATAAAAAGAGTAAGGTAAAGGGGGAGATAAAAAAGAGTAGGGTGAAGGGGAAATAAAAAAGAGTAGGGTGAAGGGGAGATAAAAAGAGTAGGGTGAAGTGGAGATAAAAAGAGCAGGGTGAAGGGGAGATAAAAATAGTAGGGTGAAGGGGAGATAAAAAGAGTAGGGTGAAGGGGAGATAAAAAGAGTAGTGAAGGGGAGATGAAAAGAGTAGGGTGAGTGGGAGATAAAAAGAGTAGGGTGAAGGGGAGATAAAAAGAGTAGGGTGAAGGGGAGATGAAAAGAGTAGGGTGAGAGGGAGATAAAAAGAGTAGGGTGAGGGGGAGATAAAAAGAGTAGGGTGAGGGGGAGATAAAAAGAGTAGGGTGAAGGGGAGATAAAAAGAGTAGGGTGAAGGGGAGATAAGGCGAGTAGGGTGAAGGGGAGATAAAAAGAGCAGGGTGAAGGGGAGATAAAAAGAGTAGTGTGAACAGGATAAAAAGAGTAGGGTGAAAGGGAGATGAAAAAGAGTAGGGTAAAGGAGGATAAAAGGAGTAGGGTGAAAGGGAGATAAAAAAGAGTAGGGTGAAGGGAAGATAAAAAGAGTAGGGTGAAGGGAAGATAAAAAGAGTAGGGTGAAGGGGGATAAAAAAAAAGAGTAGGGTGAAGGGGAGATGAAAAACGTGTAGAGTGAAGGGGAATAAAAAGGGTAGGGTGAAGGGGAGATAAAAAAAGAGTAGGGTGAAGGGGAAACAAAAATGAGCAGAGTAAAGGGAAGATAAGAAGGGCAGAATGAAGGAGACATAAGAGAGGTGGAGTGAAGAGAAGGTAAGACGGACGAGTTGAAGGGCAGAGGAGCTGGGCAAGATGAAAGGGGAGACAAGAACAGCAGGATTGAATGGGAGATAAACAGGTATGGTGAAGCAGGACAAAGCAAAGAACATATTGGAAGCCCTTCACGTGTGTGCGGAACATAAGAAGAACGTTGAAGTACAGATCCAAGATCAAGGTGTAGGGGAGATAGGAAAGGCAGGGCTAAGGGGAGATAAGATGGGCAGAGTTGAAGGAGGAGATAAGATTGGCAAGGTAAAGGAGAAGATGAGAAAGGGCGAGGCGAAGAGAGAAATAAGAAGCGTAAGGATAAGTGGAAACAAGAAGTCCATAATCCAGCAGAAAATAAGAAGAGCAGTGTTTTTGTTGTTTTTTTTTTAAAGGGAGATAAAAAGGGTAGGATAGAGAGGAATTTCGAAGGGCATGTTGAAGGAGGGATAGGAAAGGCAGGGTGAAGGGGGGGGGGGGGGGGAGATCAGGGGGACAGAATGAAGGAGAGATGAGACAGCAGGGTGAAGGAGGGGGACACAAAGGTCAGGAAGATCAAAGGAGAGATTTAAAAAAAAAATCAAGGTTAAAGGGGACCTAAGAAGTGCGGTTGGAAAGAGTAGAGAAGAAGGACAGGGGCTGAGGGAAAAGCTAAGAATGGCCGGATAAAAGCGGGAACAAAGTAGGGCACGATGAAGTGGAGACAAAAAAAGAAAGGGGATTTTGAAGGGCTAAGAAGAGCAGGATGAAGAGGCGAAAAAAGGGCTTGGTACATTTTTGGTGTATGATTTTGTGTTATGTGTTTATATTTAATGAGTGTGTACATGAGTGTGTGCACATGTGGTGTGTGTGTGTGTGTGTGTGTGTGTGTGTGTGTGTGTGTGTGTGTGTGTGTGTGTTTCTCTGTCTGTCTGTCTATCTGCTTATACATTAAGCGCCAAAAATCGCTATCACGAATATAATTTTTTTTTATAAAGAAAGGCAGGTCGAAGGGGATGATCAAGAGTCTGTGTGTGTGTGTGTGTTTGTGTGTGCGCGCGCGCGCGCGCGCGCGTGTGTGTGTGTGTGTGTGTGTGTGTGTGTGTGTGTGTGTGTGTGTGTGTAGACACGAACGCTACGAACTATGTAAGTGCCTGGGGCTGTTTATACATTAAGCGCCAAAAATCTCTATCACGAATATAATTTTTTTCATAAAGAACGGCAGGTCGAAGGGTACGATCAAGAGCGCAGGTCGAAGGGGAGGTAAAAAAAAAAAGACAGGATATAAGGCGGAGGGGTGGGACAGGGGGAGTTACAAAAGGCAGAGTGAAGGGGGGGGGGGGGGGGGTAAGAAGGCTGAACACACATTACGCAGAAGACATGCTGTTTGTGGAGACTTTACATGATTACCCCCACTCCCCACCCTTCGTTTCGTCCCTATCTTCCACGGTCTGCAAATTGAATTTAAAGCTTTCTTGGGAGTGTTGATGGCAAATTCGTCATCTGGAGTCGCATCATGCGTTGTTTTTTTTTGTGTGAAGGTGCCCTCAGTTCACCTAAATGAACTACGCGAAAATAAATCCCAGGAATTTGACCCATGTTTTGCGGGAAGACAACACTGCCCTCCTGACGTCACACTTGACAGGGATCCGACTTTTCCTTTCCCATATATTTAAATTTTACCTTTCATTGCCTAATCCGCCGTGTCCATCACTCTGCCATTTTCAATTAACAATTGATTTACCTGTTTAAGTCAGTTGAGAGGAACTACGTTGCGTGTCCATACGGCTTATTTGGGAAGAGTTCAACGTTAAGACACGGCAATCTAAGCCGGTAGATTTAGCTCCTGCAGAACGCCCTTTGGAATGTGCTTCGAAATGAGACATTTTCTTAATACCTTGTGTTGTGTGTCACTGGAAAACAAACAAACAAACAAAGGAACAGAGAGAGTGACAAAGGACTATCCTATCAACACTATTGTAGACGATGAACAGCCGCTAAATCAACAATGACGACTCGGAAATCAGTGTAGACGTGTGATGAAATGTAAATGGCAATAACGTATGGCACAAGAAACAAGCCAAAACTCACTTCTAGATTTGTATGCAATCTTTGGTGATGTTCTACTCGCAGGTTGTTGTTGTTGTTGTTGTTGTTGTTGTTGTGTCGTCGTTGTTGTAGTACCTTGGCTAAAAGACTCTCTCTCTCTCTCTCTCTCTCTCTCTCTCTCTCTCTCTCTCTCTCTCTCTCTCCCCCTCTCTCTCTCTCTCTCTCTCTCTCTCTCTCTCTCTCTCTCTCTCTCTCTCTGACTCCTACATTAATATTTGCATTTGAACAAAATGCCCTCCCTCCCTCCGTCCCTCCCTCCCTCACACACACACACACACACACACACACACACACACACACACACACACACACACACACACACACACATCCTCGCTCTTTTGAACATTTCTTCCAAATGTTGTTTTGTCAGTCCATTGCACTTTTAAAATTCGCCCACTTGGAAGGCAAAACTTCCATCACAAAGAACATTGAAAGGCCCCGAAAGGAAAATGGTTGGTATTGATCAGTTTTGACACCGACATGATGTGCTTTGAGTTCATCAGAACTGGTCAAAAATCTTGTCAGAGATTTGTTCATAGAATAATTCAGGAGAGGGAGATACGTGCCAAGCAGGAAATCTATATCACAGGAGAGAACACTGCACGAAAAAATCCTGTCCTCACCACGAGAATATGTTAGGAGCTTTTCACAGCATTGTTGCTAATATTCTTGCCAGAGATCCTTTTCGCAAATATTGCGTTAGATAAACTATTCTTTGCAAAATAGTACCTTGGACAGGAAAATATAAGCAGGGTAAGAAGCTGAAGAGTACAAAGACGGTGGATAAAATATGAAAAGCTGGACAGCAAAAATATTAGAAGAGTAAGAAGTCACACAGTAGAATATGAGAGCAATTAGAAGTTAAAGAGTGGAATGTTTGCAGAGAGATGATCTGAATGGTAGATTATACCAGAAGAAAAAGACGGATAGTAAATTGTCAGTAGAATTTAAGCCGGAAAGTAGAATTTTAAGTTGGAGAATAGCAGAGTGATAATTTGGAGAATAGAATTTCACAAAGTTAGCAGGATAAGAAAAGAGAGTGTCAATGTTTGCAATTTAATAAACTGGAAAAGTAATATGTTGGCACGATGATAATTTACATAGTTCAATTCAACTCAGTTCATGACTCACGATAGGGCTGTCTTAACGTCAAAGTTAATCTCGCATTATTTGTTATGAATATAGATTCACGGGGTGGGGAGAGAGAGAGGGCGGGGAGGGGGGGGGGCGTATGTGAGTTTTGTTTCTCTGCTTGTTTGTTTCTTTGTTTGCTTTTGTTCCAAACATCTTGCCGGAAAACGTCTTGCGGGTATTACCTGAATAAACTTAATTCCTATCAGATTATTTGTGGAATAACACATAATTTGAAAGTTGGAGTAACAACAATAATAATTCAGAGTGTGAATTATCTTCTAAAAAAAACAAAAGGCACCCCCCCCCCCCCCCCCCCCCCCCCAAACGAGAAAATTTCAAACATACTCGGCATCAACAGTGCGCAGAAACTGTTGCCCACTCGAATAGGGTAGCCGGAAGGGTGTATGTACAATCGCTTCTCACTGACACGCTGTGTGAAGAGTATGCACGTCTGCTGCTAATCTCCCTTTGCATTCTGCTATGATAACGATGTGAAACAAAGGGCAGTAAATCTTCGCTATCTTG
>CM031603.1:50029330-50031830 GCA_018398815.1 Conus ventricosus | reverse complement strand
GAGCCCGTTGCAGTTTTAGACCTTAACTACTTCGTTCGAGCGGATGGTGACTGCGCCCCATAGTGTCATTATCAGTTGAAGAGAAGTTCTCAGGATCTATGACAGCCGTCAGTGCGACTTAAATCCTGGCTTGGGAGACATTTCAACCAGCAAGAAGACACCAACAAAAAGTTTTACTTGGCCGCCAGACCAATGGAACACACAAAAAATCATGTAAAAGAAACGGATTAACTCTAATGTAACAAATATGTAAAAAAAAAAAAAAAAAAAAAAAAAAAAAAGATCTTACGTGTGGGAAGCAGAGACGGTACACATCTATTCAACCGAGAGTGTGATGATAGTTATCTTCTTTTTTTTTAAAGTAAAATTAAAACATGGCTGGAGTTGAAGGGAAAATAGATATGTTAATACAGAGATTTCTTTTATTCACACACACACTCGCCAGCGCGCAACTTGTATATGTGTACGTGAGTGCGTGTGTGCCAACGTGCGTGCAGAGACAGAAAAAGAGAGAGAGAGAGAGAGAGAGAGAGAGAGAGGAGAGAGAGAGAGAGAGAGAGAGAGAGAGAGAGAGAGAGAGAGAGAGAGAGAGAGAGAGAGAGGGTGTGTGTGTGTGTGTGTGTGTGTGTGTGTGTGTGTAAAACACTGTCATTAAACTAACAACTTTTCAAAGTTTCCTCCCGAAAAAAAAAAAAACAACGGGTTCGGGCAGGGAAAGTTTGCGGCGGTAGTAAGTAACAAGTAACTGGGGGAAAAAAAAACTCAACTGAAAAAGAGCAGATTAGAATGTCACAATCTTCCGCTAGCCGTTCTGGGAACCATTGAAATCCGTCCAGAAAACAGTACACAACCATTTCTATCGGCTATCCAGATCCACTTTCATCACTGATTGGGACCCATCAGTGGTGCTCGGCTGATTGTATCGCTCCTCCATTGGCATCAAACACAGATATGTAACTCTCAGTGTGGTATTCCCTTTACCCAGAGCTCAAAATAATACGAACCACAATCGCATTATAAAGCAGCCAGTGAAGGATAGAAATGGTTCATTTTCATTCCGTTGAAATGTACGTCATCTTCGATATTCACCAAGGGCTCAAATACGAATCCTAACTGCATTATAAAGCAGCCAGTAAAGGGTAGAAATGCAAAATATAAGTCTTTGATTGTGGGCTTTTTTAACGTTTGAAATGCACTTCATTTTCGATACATACAAGATGAATGCTTGTATGGGCTAGAATTCAAAACGGAATTGAATTTTTCTTCTTTTTTTTTCTGCTATAGATATACTGCCAGATTATTTTCCTAATATTTCCTTCTCTCTCTCTCTCTCTCTCTCTCTCTCTCTCTCTCTCTCTCTCTCTCTCTCTCTCTCTCTCTCTCTCTCTCTCTCTCTTTCTCTCTTCTCTCTCTCTCTCTCTCTCTCTCTCTCTCTCTCTCTCTCTCTCTCTCTCTCTCTCTCTCTCTCTCTCTTCTAAGGTGTGGGAAGGGCTTGCATCAGAACAGTAATGTCCTTCGACTGGTGCCGAACACGATCTGAATTCTCCCTATCTTTAACACTCACGCTAAGAAAACAGGACAGAAAATGGAACTAGGATGAAGGAAGAAGTTTCTGACGGAGGCAAAAAGTGGGAAGGGGGAGAACGAGGGAGAGGACGGGTGGGTGCAGAGGGGGGGGGGGGGGGAGGGGAGAGGAGGACATACGAACTGCGATAAGGTTTTCTACATGAGTGGAGGCAACAAGTATTGACATCTTCGCAAGGAGGGTACAACTCCTCTAGCAAGTTAATGAAAATCAGGATGAAGAGGAGTCAGCGTTAGTCAGACTGCTGAAACCTTCATCACACTTGGAGGGCAGAGGAGTCTAGACACCACGTCAGGGGAAGATAAACATGGCGCGGTGAGGTCAGAGGAAACAGACCACAAGGTTTGAGGACTGGAGGGAGGCTGGGATAAATGGAAAGACTTCATGCAAGTGGTCAGGTCTAAAGTGACTTGATCTAAGTGACGCATTTCCGTCGGAAAGACAATATCGGAAATCACGCCATTTTTTGTCCTAATCTGGACGAAGACCCAATATTGCGTCAGAAATGCATATGAATGTGGAGGTGATATCCTACAACAACAACAACAACACCAACAAAAGACATGCTCCTATATTATCTTAGAGCCATGAAAGAAGTAAGAATTGTAAATTGGTGGTAAGACAACAAGCGGGAAGATTGAAGGGAGGTTCAGGTAAATGTACCGCATTGGAAGTCACGCCCACAAGTTCTGTTTTTAATTTTATTATTTGTTTGTTTGTTTGTTTAGTTTTCTTTTGTTTTTGTTTTTATTTTGTTCTGGACTAAGATCCAATATTGCGTCAGAATATATATGAATGTGGAGATGACATCCTACAACAACAAACACAGCAGCAACAACGACAACAATGACAACGACAACAACAACAACAACGACAACAACAACAACAACAACAACGACAACAACGACAACAACG
>CM031603.1:50021830-50024330 GCA_018398815.1 Conus ventricosus | reverse complement strand
AACAAAGCCGGCTTGGGTCTGGGTGGAGTCTCTCTCTCTCTCTCTCTCTCTCTCTCTCTCTCTCTCTCTCTCGTGCTTGTATCAACAGAACTTGCCATGGGAGGTAATCCTGCCTGACTCTTCTCTTTCCATTCTTCAGACTCACTATCTTCTGTTTATTTATTCAGTCATTTACCAAACCACGAGGGACTCTTTTCAGCATCTCAGACCGGCTCTGGCATAGAATTTGAGAGTGGCATGGGCTTCAACAGAAAGGCTGGAACCACACAGTCGAATAGCATCTACTTTATGAATGCGTTTCTAAGAACGCTCAAATTTCCTAGACCAGCTTTGAATGCCTGTACTTCTTTGACCTGTCTGTAGATGAGAAATATTACGCATTCTAAATGTATCGTGAAGAATAGCCGTGGCACGAACTCTCTGTCCAAAATGTAACTCCATAGCATCATCTCCGTTCGCCTGAAACCTTACTGGTTATTAGGAGAAAAAGTCTCAAACTCTGTGATCCTCTGTATCCTGCTCTTGTGGTGACTTCAGTTCTTCTGGCTTCACTTGCACATTCAAGGTCTTGGTGAGTTTTTGTCACAGTCGTCAGTACTAACAAGTTCATTTTGGGCTGTCGTTAGAAAGGATACGATGGCACATTCTGGGGTGTGATGCTGATTTATACTAGCTCCACCAGTAAATAACTGTCGTCAGTAAGCGGCTTAATTAATGGGTGGTGCTCTGGGCGTAGCGTGTCAGAACAAGCATCATTGATCATCACGAGTTACTCAGGGGTAGTGCGTGTTTCGGTCTGTAGGCTGCTACGTGGCGACTTAAAAATAATCAATCCCTGTGGATTGCTAATGCTGAGGCTGCGAGGTGAGAAAACCAGGATGTGGCCGAGTGTGGCTCCATATGTAAGGGGGAGTGGGGGGGGGGGGGGGGGGCTGGAATGGGTGGTGTAGGAGTGGTGCCACTGAGAGGGCCAGTTAGAAAAGGGGGTTAACTCTCAAATCCTAATGGCCGAAGGTGAAATGAACTGTTACAGGTTCACTGGTTTCCATGGCACGGTACAATGATTGGCAGAGGCCATCCTAGCCTTCCGCCATCTTAACTCTCCCTGACGTGAATCAGACGGGCTTTCAGAAAGTTTCAGGAAAGTTCAGCTTGATCAGTGACTTGTGAATACACTTGCTGTGACTGACCCGTACTTGCGCCGGTCGTATTTCTGGCTGCTCGTTGCTATTCTTCCTATTTGGCAAGCAGAAATTTATTTGATGTTCGGCAGTAGCTTACTATTCCATTTCATACTCGTGACTGTACAATGAATAGCGAAACCTCACGGTAATATGAAATGTGCATCAGCGGGTCCCATTCCCAATCATCCAAAATGGATGAAAAAGTCAGGATTCCCGAACATAAATTAGTGTTACTCCCTGCTTCAACCCTTCCGCTTCTGTGCATAAAATGAAGCAAAAGGATGATCGTTTCAAACGTATAATGTGTTTTTTTCTTCCTTCTACAACGAAGAGTATCTTGACGCTGTAATGGGGTGTGATAATGAACAAAGTAATTTTCGAAAATAATTTCAGGCGTCAGTGAACCTTTGAAATTGAAAAATAGCGATCACTTGGATCGACCCCTTTAACATGCTGTAGTGCACATAACCACGGTAGATCAAAGTTTGCTTGGTGCACGAGCCTACAAATCGTTCACGAAGTTTCCCAGTCAGTGTAAAATCGAAAGAGATGCCAATGATTTACTGACACAACTAAACGTACATAACCCTGTGCGCAATGCATTTCACGCAGAGCAAGCTAACTCTAGAATGACCAAGTCAAGCGATGTGCCAGATTTTCACAGGCAAAACGGCGAGTTGGATACATGACTGAAATGAAGATGAAACGGTTCGGATGCCCGTGATGACACGTTAGAATTCTGTCGGAGGTCAGGTGCCTGCTTAAAAACAAAAGCCAGCTGGAGCCCGGTGTTACGTTCCTTAATCACTCCACCCTAAAAATCACCCCCGGCTGGTGAAAAAGGACCCCTCCCCCCCCCTCCTTCCTTACCATTACCCTCTGGAGAGTAAATTCAGACCGAGCTCACCCTTTTTTTTCTCTAAAATCAACCCTTCCTTCAAAATCCTCAAAGTGTCCTGTGCGACGAAACATATCAATGTTAATTGTGTACTGCACCCCCTTTTTTTAAGGAGGGGGGGGGGGGTGAATCTGCCTCTAAGCCAGAGTTACCCCCCACCCTGTTTCAAAACCATTCCCTGCAAAGTAATTTGGACCGTTATTCAAAAACATCCTAGTGAGTGAATAAAGGCAGGTGCTCAAACTTATTCAGCCTGCGTGACATGGAGGTGGAAATGGGCAGGTGCCTTCATCACTCCCTTGGATGTTCCTGGACCATGTCCTAAATCACGGACAAAGAAGTGGGTTTGGACCAGGGGCAGAATGGGTAGTTCTGGTTCAGGTCTAGACTTGCCCTCACCCCTCCTCAAGTTCGGGAT
>CM031603.1:50011830-50014330 GCA_018398815.1 Conus ventricosus | reverse complement strand
CTCACATAAACCAAGCACGAATATTTCTCTTCCTCATTTCTGTCAAAGCAATTCTGGCAAAGGGTTTATCTTGTTCACCTTTAGAAAACAGCCAGGTAGTTTCCAACACTTTCTCAGATGATATTTCACTCACTAGCGCGCCCATCCCCACCCTTCCAACCCCCCACCCTACCCTTTCTCCAATTCTCAGCTTACAATGAATCTACTATCCACATTCCTCCCCTGTGTTTTAATTCGTCTCCAAAGACAGCCGGAGTAGAGACATCATGGGAGGGGGGAGAGGTGAGTGAGTGGGCACGCTGTTCTTTATCGACAATGTTGAAGTCTCGGCAGCAGGAACTGGTGGATACGATGACGTACATTTTGTTCTAGCACCATGTCTTTCCTTGAATTCTTAGACGTTGGTGGTATGCCTGTAGAGATGAGAGAAGCAGACAACTGTGTATAACAGACACATAGTCAAACGGCGGACAAGGGTGTGTGGGGTGTCTCTGTCTCTGTCTCTTACTCTCTCTCTCCCCCCCTCTCTCTCTCTCTCTCTCTCTCTGGTTACAAAACTGCATACCAGTGCTGCTGATTTAGAACGTTCGATTTGTCAGAAAATACAAGAAGAGCTTCATTTCGTTGTTCTCCTTTGTACAACTTCAAAGAACATATTACAGGGTTCAAATGCTACGAACACCCGAGTCAAAATGAATTAATATTTTAGCAGCTTAAAGACGTGGCCCAATCTTTAAAAAATGATTATTTTAAGCATTGCGATCGATCAGTATGCGTTGCGTGAACAGTCAAGGTGATTTTGATACTGTAATCGAGTATCATTGTTAGATCTGATCAATCTCTCTCTCTCTCTCTCTCTCTTTTCTCTCTCTCTCTCTCTCTCTCTCTTCTCTCTCTCTCTCTCTCTCTCTCTCCTCTCTCCTCTCCCCAACGATGCAGATTATGTATAATAATTGAAGGCTATAAGCATTCGATTACTTCTTGTTCGTTGCACGACACAATTGGAAGCGAATATTTGAAACAAAAGTATATACAATCTTGAAGACAGCTAGCAAACACAGAAGAAAATGTGTGAAGCGAGGAACCTAAGATATTCTCTCCCGTGCTATAGAAGAAACGAACTGAATTTACATGGGCACAAAAACCCTAAAGAATTGTGGTTACCCCTTACCCACTGTCCAGCTATGGCAGTCTGGGAGAAGGACGGGAAATCACATGTGACTTGTAAGATTTTATCTTCACTGGAAACTGGTAGAACCGGTTTTTCAGGTGTTGTCGGTTTGTACCGTGGCAGACATAATCAGGGCGTGCCTCGTTTTCATCCGCTAGTTGATTCGCCTTCCGTGTGATAATGGACCTGCGGTACCTGAAGCAGCTCAGTTCTTCAACGGTCTTGCGTAATGATGACTTCTGAATGTTGTCTGGAATAGTTGATCAAGATTTTACGTTTCTCCGAGCTGACTTGTGTTTCATATATTTCTGATGCTCTCTCCATTCAGTAGTGAGTACGGTTGTAACATGTTCAAACCGTCTCCATTCCCGAAATCACTTCCGGTGAGTGAGCGCGTACCAAAACTGACCACCACCACCCTTTTCCCCCCCCCCTCCCCCCCCCATCCCGGAAGAGTAAATCCAAACGGCCACACACAACACACACACATACACACACCACACGCGCGCGCGCGCGCGCGCGCGCACGCACCCACGCACGCACGCACGCACGCACGCACGCCGCACACACCCCACACACCACACCACACACACACACACATTTTCTAAATTAACTCTCCTCCTTCAGGATTCTGAAAGGTCCCGATGGACAGGATATATCAATCAAAGTACATTCCACCGGAATTTGAGGGAGGATGGCAAGGGTGTGGGGTGGGGTGGGGTGGACTGGGGTGAGTGATTCTGAACCTGATCCAGACCTACTCCCACCCTGTTCTAAAGCCACTCCCCGTTGAGTGATTTTAGGGACGGCCCAATAATAATACCCCGTGGAGAGAATATAGGAATGTACCCAAACTTACCTGCTCTATGTCAAAGGAAGGTGGAATCAGCACGTGCCTCTAACACTTCCTGGGATGCTTCTAGACTACGTCCCAAATTAGGGTGAGCGATTCTGGAGCAAAGGGAAGAAAGGGTCTGGACGTACTCGCCTGGGAGTGAGTTTGGGCACATGCACTTTCTCACCCGCCGGGGAGTCATTTCCAGTGTGGAGTGATAAGTGCACGTTGCACCCGGGCTGTTGCTTCGCTGTCTTTTAACAGATCGTTATCATCAGCAAAAGGCAGGTATCAGAGAGTCTACCTGCCAAAGGATACGTAGGATCTGAAGTCCAGACGCGCTTCCAGTATGCATTCTCCGGATTAGAGTGGACAGAACGGGAGAGAGAGAGGATACCTACTGTGCCATACACAGTCTGAGGGATCAGCTCTCTTGTTTAGGAAGAAGTCAACCAATGTTCGTCACATTAGTGCTGACAACAGCTAAGCATCAA
>CM031603.1:49994330-49999330 GCA_018398815.1 Conus ventricosus | reverse complement strand
TCATATTTAGACACGCCGTATCAGGGCAAAATCAATACGTTGATGTTTAGCGTATTTTTAAAACTTCCAGATTAGGTCTCCAATATTACCGGATGTCAGTAGGCCTAGCGCATGTTTTGAATTTAACAATCTTTGGATTTAAAACTTACGCCCGCAATATTTGTGACAATAGCAACTATTTTATCAGTGTTCAGTGTTTTAAACTTGCAATTTTTTTTTTTTTTAAATTTCAGACTTATTTCTTCAATATTGCCTGCAATATTGTCAGCAACTTTCAGCAATGCCTCATGAACATCTCTCATTTCAAATCAACGTCTACACTATTTGTAGCAATTTTGACGCATTCCGTGATTGAACTTAATTTTTTATTCCAGACCTAAGTCTGCAATATTTTCTACAATTTTTGAACATATCAGGAAGTCTGAAATTTTTCCCTGCAGAAATTTAAGCAATTCAGTATTTCATGCGTTTGCATTACAATTTTCCCTTTAAATAATTTCAGATTTCTAAGTCCGAAATATTGTCTGTAGCGTTAAGTATTTGACTTTTGCTTGCATTAAACTTACATATCCTCGATCTCAGTCTGTTGCGCAATTTTGCTTATATTGTTGATACGTTTCAGTATCAAATGGGATACACATTTTTGGGTCGCAACATTTCGTATTTCATGTTTGAACTCAAACCAGCCCTTTGATTTTTGACTTTGGATATATAATTATGTCCACAATGTCGACGCAATTTTGACTCGAGAGTAAACTCTTGTGAGCAACATTCATGTATCACAGTTTTGCATGTTTTGAACATTCAATCTTTTTTTTTTAGGGGTTTTAGACTTAACGTTCTGCAAGATTGATGCCTTTTGATATTGCATGTATTGGCCTGACAATCTTTAATACCAGCCCTGGGTGTCTATGGAGGTGGAAGTCTGGCTTCATTGGTGGCTGTCTATCCTCGGCAGAGATCGATGAAGTGAAGGATGGGAGGAGTGGACTAAGGTGAAAAGACAGAAGAGAAGAGCAGGGAGTTTTTCTGCAATGCCAGATGTGTGTGTGTGTGTGTGTGTGTGTGTGTGTGTGTGTGTGTGTGTGTGTGTGGGTGTGTGTGTGTGTGTGTGTGTGTGTGTGTGTGTGTGTGTGAGGCTCCCTTTGTGCAGTTGCAGTCAAACAGTCCTAAATTTTGACCCATTGCTAGAGCATGCAGCGCTCAATTTGCTTTATTACCGAACGGCAGAACATGCACTGTGGCACGGACAAACTGCTGTTAGTTCGGCTAGTTGGTCTGTCATTGACCCCATTCCAAGTTGGCAGAAAAGAGAGAGAGAGAGAGAGAGAGAGAGAGAGAGAGAGAGAGAGAGAGAGAGAGAGGAGGTTTGTACACACACACACACACACACACACACACACACACACACACACACACACACACACACACACACACACATGACATGCTAAACTAAAAATTAACTATGAAAGCATGTCTCTGACGTCAAAGCTATATATACACATGCATGCAACAACTTTTGTTCTTGTCTGGAATAAATTCTCTCTCATATTTTAAATAAATGAAGTATAAACTAAAAATCCACCGACTTTTTCGAGACACATGCACAGAGAAAAGAGACAGACAGACAGAGAGAGAGAGAGAGAGATTCAAAATTCAGATGTTTTAATCATATACAGCCATTGCCCCATGATGGGAGTAATGAACAATCATTTCACACAATTTTTCTTTTATATATACAAATGATAAGGTTAATTAAAGATAACTTTTTACGAGATAGCAACTTGACGCAGCTGAAACACTTTATACAAGAAAATTGATAGATTTCTGATAGTTCTATCATGTTTGCATGCCAAAAGTAAACTTAATCGAAACAGTTTGGAAATTTATGAAATTTTGCAGGAATATAATCTGTCTTAAGCTACTCAGTGCTGGCAACACAAAACAAAATGGACCTCATCCTCTTTTACTGTTTTTACACAGTGGGCAAATTAAATCGTTGTCATTGTGAGATCGATATTGGTAGTAATGCACACGATTTCTGAGACGCCAAGTCTGAATCTTGTCAAAAATAATTTCAAATGTCTATCTAAATTCAGTAACAGATGAGTTTTTACTTCGGGTACTGTACAAAACGTTCTGTACATACTAAATCTAACACTATATCTTAATATGGAAATCCCATTCCTGCCACCTACATAAAATCAATCTTTCCTTGAAATCAAGTAAGAAAACATTTATTTCCTCTACACCTTATTTGTCCAAACAAACCATATCCAAACGTATACAACTTACAACGGATATTTGTAGCCCAAGTTCTTTATCACGTGCATCTAAATCGAGCAGCATCCTATAGCTTTACGTGGTAGTCTTGACTCATCCAATTCGAGTTAGTTTAGCCAGAATCGAATACAGTTGACTACTGAGTTGATAAATATTGGATATCGATTCGTTTCCCCATATATTAGATCATTTGGCGTTCTCATTTCAACCCCTAAAAGCTTTTTAAGGGCAAACAGATGTATTTTTCAGAATGTTGAGCAGCATTATCTACACCCCATAACTCAGCCCCATACTGAACCTTTGGGTTTAATTTGTGTGTCAAATAACTTTAAATATAAACTAAGAGAATTGCATTTCAGCTTAGACAGTTTCTGTAGAATGCACAACAAAGCACTTTTAGCTCTGCTCACCAAATCTGACATGCAACAGAGAAACTCAGTCTTGTGAGAAATAGATTCCTAAATACTATAACGCATTCACAACAGTTAACACAGCCCCATTGTAAGTCCATCTCTCTCTTGCTGCCAAGTAACCACCCTTCCTAAATACAACTATAATAGTTTTATTCATGTTTACATTCAAATGCAGTGCTGATGCTGCCTGATACAAACTATTAAGTTGTGTCTGTAGACCAATTACATTTTTCCGATATCAACGCTATATCATCTGCCAGCAATAGGATAAACAATTGACAGTCACCTTGGAAAAAGTACACCATGTCCTCCCTTTTCTGATGACTTCTGAGGCCAACTCGTTTAATGAATAATGAAAATAACACGGGACTATTAATATCACCTTGTTTTATACCCCCCGAGTACAATTTATATAGTCAGTTAGTTTGCTCCACGTCGAAATTCTAGTTTTAACATTTGTGTACATATTACAATACATCTAAATAGCTTGCCTTTAATTCCATTTTAAGAGTATAGGCCACAATATATTCAAATCTACAGAATCAAAGGCCTTTTCAAAGTCAATAAAAGCAACATAAAATTTGCGATTAAAGGGAGAACTGTTTCTGTACCATAGCTAATAATGTAAACATATGATCAATTGTAGAATATCCTCTTTTAAATCCTGCTTGGTATTCGCCTGTTAGATTAAGTTTCTTCAACAACTCTGGAGTCTATTGTTAATAATTGTGCTGTAGATTTACTGCTTGCGTCACAAATTGAAATACCTCTGTAATTCCCAGGTCATTAACATCACCTTTTTTGAAAGAGGATTACTACAGACTCTGTCCACGTCTCGGGAAATATGCCCTTATCAAATAGTGTATTAAATAGTTTTCACAAAGAATTCAGTGACACGATTCCCAGATGTTTTAGCATTTCCCCAACTATACCATCTGGCCCAGCGGCTTTATTATTCTTTAATCTATGTATTGCTAACATAACCTCTTCCTTTGATATGGGTCGATTCATTGAACTAAAATCCTCTCCTTGTTCATGGACATCATCATGCGCATCCTCATCATTTTGTTCTAAACAATTGTCTCTCTTTCGAGCAAATTTTTGAAGTGTTTATACCAGTCATCAGTCGTTATGTTATTATGAGGTTGTTTTCTTTTATAGGAGATCTTTTTAACATTGCACCAGAACCCTTCTGATTGTGTACAGAGGCAACTAACTTCTCAGTTAAGAACTCATTATTTTCTTTTTCTTTCCTTTTTAACAGATTTTATATTCTCCTTCTTGCTCTGCAATAGGCATCACTATCTACTCGTTCTTTTGGAAGTTAGAAATATTCTCATAATTTCATAGCATTTGTTTTATTATCTTTACATTCCTTGTCATACCAATCACTGTTTTTTTCAGTAGCGTTTAAACTGATTTTCTTTTTCATACAGCTTCCAGAGGTTTTGATATACTCATTAAACACATTCAAGGCATCGTTACAGTTATGACTAATGAGATCAATAGCACGATGAGTAATGCCAACCCTTCAGAACAGTTAAGAGCACAAATAATGACTGTTCCATATTACAGTTCCACACATATTTTCAATGAACACATCTGTTTTATCTATATTTACACAAATAGCATTTTTCTCCCGAAAACTTGAAGTGAAGCATCTACAGGTAAATGATCTATTCTAGCCTCTCTGAAACCATTAATTTGCAAGAAGAAACAACGAAAGGGAAAAAAATCCTTAGACAATAAAAAGTAATCGTTGACACTATTGCCTGAATCGGATATATAAGTATAACTTCCATCGAAATCTCCATCGCATAAACCATTAAGAATGTATAAACCAAGTGCAGTACACATACTCAAAGATATTTTCCATAGCTGTTAAGTACGTATCAGCTGATCTTCTTCCAGAAAATACAGAATGACTACCAACGTTAACACCATAATCATCACTGTCGTTTGGTATGTCTGGGGAGATGCTAGCTGTTCTGCTGTTCAAATCACCGATAAAAATTACATATACATCTTATATTCAAGCATGCCATCAAAAATACATTCTGCCAATGAACTTACGCCATTGCCAATGTCAAAGTGTACATAGTAGGCGAACCCTCTGTGGGACATAGGAACAAACGTACAAAACATCTTCTGTAACACCCAAATAAACATTTGTCAATCAGGAATACAATTACGTTGGGATGGTTCACATCGATTCACGTACAAACGACATCAGTTCATTTCTTATTAAACAAATTATACCCCCAGAATGTCTGCCCTGCCTCGTGAATTTGATAGCAGGTTTCT
>CM031603.1:49955132-49967632 GCA_018398815.1 Conus ventricosus | reverse complement strand
GCAAAAACAACAAAGACCTGGTGGCTGCAAGAAACCCAAGCTTGAATCGAGTGAAATACTGTGAGGAACTGGTAAAGATATGTAGAACACTTCATGTCAACCCTGCATGGAAAGGAGGATGAAGTGGACAGTGCACACAGGTTGGGGAGAAGTAAAACCACTGAATCCGCACCAAGAACCAGTGATGAGTGAAACTGCAAGATGGCAGATGTGATGAAAAATATGAAAAGACAACGAGGTGAGCAAAGGTTAAAAGAAAGAGGATCAGACCTGATACAAGACAGAACAAGGACGCCAGACTGAAAACCCTGAGAACATTACGGGCCCAAGGAAAAGTGGCTGACAGAGGTGGGGAGCTGCGAATGAAGGACAAAGACTTGTGTGCCATCAGGACAGTATTTAAAACGCAACAAGGGGCAAATTAACAGAGAAGCGAGACAGGCTGGGAAAGTGGCCGTGTGGATGGAGGGGGTCCCGGGTGGACAATATGGGGGAGAGCCGAGAGGAGGAAATAGGGAGAGGGACGGAGCTAGGGATGAGCCGGGTGGATGGACTGGGGCAGGGGGAAATTGGCGAGTGAGGGTGAGGGGGTGGGGGCAAAGAAGCGCATGGACAGGGGGAGGGAGTTTGGAGTGGAGAGCGGAACAGGGGGAGGGGGGGAGGGGGATGGGGGTGTGAGGGGAGGAGTACGAGGGGGCATGGGGCAAGGAAAGCAGGACAGGGGGTGGGGGTTGAGGATGGAAGAGGGGATGAGAGTGAGGGAAACGAGGGGGGGAAGAGAATGGGGGGAGAGGGGGGAGGAGGGGGTGGTGAGGTGAGGTACGGGGGAGGGGGGGAGGGGGGGGGGGGGGGGGGGGGGGGGGGGGGGGGGGGGGGGGGGGGGGGGGGAAGCGAGTGCGAGCGAAGACAAAGGTATGAGGATACAGTCGATTCTGGAAGTGAGCATGAAAACGTTAGTGAATATGATCAGCGAGCAAAGAGAAAGGAGCGCAGAAGAAGAAGAAGGTGTGGAAGATAGACTGAGTGAATATGATGGAAAGAACAGTGAAGAAAAAGAGGAAAAGGATGGTGTGGATGAAGGAAATAAAATGCGCGTATGTGCAAGTGTGACGATGAGTGAGTGGGAAAGCCTACCACAGAGTATTGGGGAGATGACAGAGTTAGAAAAGGGTAAAGGGACACAGCGCGCAGAGGGAGTGACATGTGTACAGTCGATATCGATCGTTAGGGCACACAGTCAGGGAGACCTAGGTGGGTACATAGGGTCAGAGCCAGTTGCAAGCTCACAATGCGAGTCAGAAGGCACAAGTGAGCAACCATCGATCGATGGGGTGCCTTACTCGCAACAGGTGGCTGTCTCACACATAGGGGAGAGAGAGGGCGCGGTACTGATGGAGGGAGTGCAGGACTCGTGTCACGACACCACCAGTCACACACAGGGCACACACAGCGATACAGAGACAGTCAGAGGAAAAGGGGACCGGGGGTGGGGGGAGGGAGGGAGGAGGGGGGAGGGAGCCAGTCAGAGTGATGAAACACACACGAAACTCAATATGCGACAAACCTCACTAAAGGATATAATACACACACGCAACAGTAGGAAGACAGAGGAAGAGAAGGAGAGAGAATGCAGAATGAGAGATGTTGGGAAAGGAAAAAGAGCACAAACCATGATGAAACGGACATCACGATCAAATGCAAACAATACAATTTCTTCAAACAGACAGTTAGAAAAAACACACTCAAACACACCAAAAAAAAAGACAAAATAGGCACTAAATGATGGGGCGGGCCGAGGCGGTCCAAAAACAGATCCAAACAATAGAGAGGGAGGAGTGAGAGACAGAGTGAGAGTGAGAGAGCGAGAGTGAGACAGGGAGAAACAGAGGATGAGACGAGAGCGAGGATGAGAGGAGTGACGGAGAGAGGAATGAGAAAGCTAAAACATTGTCCTTTTTATGTTCGAATGTGGAAGGGTTGGCTGAGAAATTATCGGACCCTGATTTCACTGAATTTGTCACTGCCTTTGACTTTTGTTGTTTGTCAGAAACATTTACTTTAAAGGATTTTGATTTTGATGTAAAGTTTCATGATTTTGTGTACATGTATTGGCCAGCGATGAAGTATACGCGGATGGGTAGGCCCTCAGGAGGTACTTTACTATCAGTGACTAAGAAGTTAACAGATCATATTCAACTGCGAAAAACTAATATTGAGAATGCATTATGTGTAAAAGTGAGCAGAAATCTATTGCAGTGTGAGAAAGATATATTATTTTTCGGTGTATATGTTCATCCAGTAGATAGCAGGTTTTATGCTGATAAAGATTTTTCATGTACACTGGAAAGGATTGAACAATACATATGTACGCAGATTGAGCAAGGAAACGAATTTTTGTACATTATCGGTGGGGATTTAAATGCACGAATTGGGGAGTGGGGGTTTGACTGAGGATGAAAATGATGTTATATTCGAAAACGACCAGAATGTATATGCACGCAAGTCCAAGGACCCAATAGTCTAACAGCTTCGGCAAAAAATTAATTGAACTATGTGCGAGTTCAATCTGACCCCCCTAAATGGATTGACAATGAAAAATTTTGACGATGCATATACGTTCTTGTCGGAAAGAGGCAATAGCACTATAGACTTCTATATATGCTCGCCAGAGTTGCTTGAGGTGGTAAAAACATGTGTTGTAGGACAAAGAATGAATCTCACCATATGCCTATCATATTAGAGCTACAGAGTACACTACAGAATACACAACTAGACTAGAAACAAGAGAGGAAATTTGTAAACATAATTAGATGGGATTCAAGTAAATCACAGGAATACACACAGTTTTTTGAAACAGAAGTAGCACAAAGAAGGCTAGAACAGATCACAGAAAGTGTGGAGCATGATGTAGACGCAAGTATAGAGAATTTCAATACATTATTGAAAGAGGCAGAGGATGTATGTACAAAACAATAGGGACAGGGGGGAAAAGTAAATCAATAAATGGATGGTATGATGACGATTGTAAGCAGAAAAAGAAAGAAGCCAGACAAGCCCTAAATAAACTTAGTTTTACATATAAAGGGAAGAATCCAAACAAATATGTAGAAAGGGAAGTAGAATATACAAACAAAAGAGCGTTCTACCAACAAACAATCAGAGAAAAAGAAAAAACTATATAGAAATCAAATTTATGACACACTTACGCAAAGCTCAAAAGACAGTCAAAAGTTCTGGAGTACAATAAAGAAGATAAGGAGAAAGAAAAACAAACTACCACAAATTACCTCTAACCAGTGGAAGGAGCATTTTGAGAATATATTGAACCCACAAACAACGCTGACACAGAGGGAAAATGAAACAGAAGTATCACTAATCGAGGAAGAAGTTATAGTGCAGGACTTAGATGGAGTAATAACGGAACAAGAAATAAAATTAGCATTAAAAAGACTAAAACCAGGCAAATCAGCAGGAATAGATGAAATCCCCCCTGAATTTCTAAAGACTGTCGAAAACGTAATAACACCGTACTTGAAAACGTTGTTCAAGACTTTATTTCTTAATAGCTATTTTCCCATAGAATGGGCACAAGCGGTAATCATACCTCTTCACAAAAAGGGGGACAAGCATAATCAAGGGAATTACAGAGGAATTTCATTACTATGTATAATAAGTAAAATATATACAGCCATAATAAATAAAAGAATATACAATTGGGCGGAAGAAGAAAATAAAATCAGTAGATAACAAGCAGGATTCAGAAAAGGATACTCTACAATTGACCACATTTTCACCCTAAACTAGCATGGTGTCAAACTGCCTATATGGCAGACGTAGAAGCAAAACTGTATGTGGCATTCATCGATTACCAAAAAGCGTTCGATACGGTAAATAGGGAGAAATTATGGGAAATTCTAAAGAAACATAAAATATCCACCAAATGTTTAAATATGTTGAAACGGATTTATGAAAACAGTACAAGCCTGTGTCAGACACGGCGCCCAAAAAACAGATTTTTTTTTAATGTTCAGCAGGAGTAAAACAGGGCTTTTTATTATCTCTCTAATTTTCTCACTTTAATAACGGAGGTAGCAGATAGAGTTACAAAGAAAGGAAAACATGGGTACCAATTTTTAGCAGGAACCGAAGAAATTTTCACGCTGCTGTTCGCAGACGATAATGCCTTAATTTCGTCTACACCAGCAGGGCTTCAAATCAGCTGAAGAACCTGCAGAAAGCCTCAGATGCAATAGGTTTAACAGTAAATCTACAAAAAAACAAAGATCATGGTTTTTAGAAAAGGCGGGTACTTAGGCAAAAAAGAAAAATGGTTTTACAAAGGGCAAGAGATAGAAGTGGTTAATAGCTATAAGTACCTAGGATTCACCACTAACAACGAAGCTATCAGTAGACATTTCGCTTTCAGAATATGCAGGCAGAGCTAAAGGGAAAACAATAGAAATAATGAAAACAATGTATGGTTTGGGACATCTAGATATGACTATTTACTTTAAATTATTTGATTCACAAGTGAAACCATTACTTTTATACGCAGCAGAAACATGGGGTATGACTGGTTATAAAGCTATAGAGAGCGTTCACCTATTCGCTTGTAAAAAATATTTGGGGGTTGCAAAGAAAACACCGAATAACTTAGTATATGGAGAACTAGGTAGATATCCCATTTGTGTAGATAGCACTGTAAGAGCGGTAAGATACTGGCTCAAGTTGCTAAAGATGTCTCCAAATAGAATACCCAAACAGGCGTATGAAAGAGAGAAGGCCGAAAATTTTAAGACCCAAAACTGGGCAAGAGACATAAAACGATGCCTCGACATGCATGGTTTTTCAGCAGTTTGGTTAAACGAAGGAGTAGGTGACGAGGACAGGTTTCTACGAGCATTAAAACAAAGAATCACTGATTGCTATAAACAATACTGGCATGAAAAATAAGTAATTAGCGATAGGTTTAATACATACTATTCCTTTAAATCAATACACCAGCTGAGGAATACCTATACAATATTACAATAGCAAAATTCAGGAAAGCATTAACCAGACTACGCCTAGGAACTAATGAATTACACACAAATAAAAAGTACATAGACAATGAAGCGATAACACTTGTCCCTTTTGCCCAGTAGAAGAAACAGAACTGCATTTCCTCAAAGTATGCCCATGCTATAGGCAACTAAGGGAAAAATACATATGAAGCACTTTAAAAACGTTGGCATAATCACTATACAAAATTTAGTACAAAATGCAATACAGAAATAACCAGGGACGTGGCCATGTTTACATATTATGCATTAAAATATAGAGAATCTTACATATAGGCAGTATAAAGGATAAGCACAATTAAGAAAACAAAAATATAAGAAACCAAAACATCAATAGTATAAGTATGAACATCTAGCACGTAGATGGTAGTTGGGTATGAAGGAAAATATATATGTTACGAAGTAGGAACGAATTGTATAGTCTGTTATAAAATTACCTCATACTGATTGGGGACAGGATCTATGAGAGAATTAATGACAAGGGTAAAATGGGAAAATATAAATTGTATAAACCTTGTATACTCTATAGGAACACATGGATTGAGGATATATAATGAATTGTATTTGCCGCTTGTTGTGTACACCCGGTATGGACAGGCGGAGGCCTCATATTAAAAGGCGCGGCGCATTCGCGCGCGCGTCAAGCGTCTCTCTCTCTCTCTCTCTCTCTCTCTCACTCTCTCTCTCTCTCTCTCTCTCTCTCTCCAAAAAACCGAGAGAGAGAGAGAAAGAGAGAGAGAGAGAGAGAGAGAGAGAGAGTGTGTGTGTTGTGTGTGTGTGTGTGTGCGTGCGTGCGTGCGTGCGTGCGTGTGTGTGTGTGTGTGTGTGTGGTGTGTGTGTGTGATATGAGAGAGAGAGAGAGAGAGAGAGAGAGAGAGAGAGAGAGAGAGAGAGAGAGATGAGAGATTGAATTAGCGTGAACGAGGTCTGACTAAATCTGATTTTTGAAAGAAAGGAGAGTATGTACTTGATTTGTGTGACATGTAACAAACTGAAATAGTGCTCACTTAGTGTAATGGCTCGCAGAACAAGAACCGTGGTGATTACGTTGTCCGACTACCATTTACACATCCTGTCAATCCAGTACAAACAAAAGCAGCAAACGAAAGGTAACCAACTCCTTCTAAGACAAATCTGTATCATTTCTCTCATGTCACACACTGCGTCACTTTGTGAACATCATTTCAAAGCACCTACTTTTTTTTTAAGTGAAGAAAAGTCGTTGTACATACAAAGCGCATTTTTGTTTTTCTTGTTGGCTGTTTAAAACAACACACACAACAAAAGAATGCAAAGGACAATTTTTTTTTTAACCACCCACAGCCAGTAATTTGAAAGCCAAGCGAGTTTTCTCCCCTTGTCTCTCACTTAAGAGTGACTTCCCTTCCTGACACCCCCCCCCCCCACCCCCACCCTCAATCTCTGCTTTCCCTCCTCACGACACTCCCCGTTTTCCCCTTTGCTTTCCTTTCCCTTTCTTCAAGTCCCCGTCCTCTCTAGCATCCATTGTTTTGTAAAATGCCTGTTCCTGGCTGTTTACCCATGTCCGTGCGAGTGGCTTTCAGCTGTCAAGTTTCCTCCCCCCCCCCCCCCGCCCCACCCCCTTGAGTCTTTAGAATGGGAGAGGAACTCGGGATGCTGGCCGCCATGTCATGCATAGTCATGATTGCATTATGGATTGTGTATGCACGTTGGACTTTAGCTAGCTTCTTTATTTCTCTCTGCTTCTGTTTAGTTGGTCACCTGATTTTTTTGTCATGATGCTGAACCAGGTGAAGGTTGTATATATATTATATATTATTATATAATATATATATATATATATATATATATATACATATATATATATATATATATGCTGCTTTCTTTGGGTGCCCTGTTTGCTGGCCTGAGTGTCTGGCTCTGTCCCTGTCTGTATTTGTGTCCATTTTTCTGTTGATGTTTGCCTCTGCCGTCTGTCTCTTGTCTGTCTGTCTGCCTATCTGTCTGTCTCTCTTTTCACTTTCGCTCTCTCTCTCTCTCTCTCTCTCTCTCTCTCTCCTCTCTCTTCTCTCTCTCTCTCTGTCTGTCTGTCTGTCTGTCTCCGCCTCAATCTGTCTCTCTGTTTCTGTCTGCTTGTTTGACTGTTTGTCTGTCTATCTGTCTGTCTGTCTGCCTGTTTCTCTCTATGGCTCTCTCTTTGCCTCTGTCTGCCTGTCAGTCTGTCTGTGTCTGTCTCTTTGTCTCTGTATGTCTGTCCGTGCGTCCAGCCGTCTATCTGTCTGTCTGTCTGTCTCTTTGTCTTTCTGTTTATGTTTGTCTGTATGTCTATCTCTCTCCGACTATACGTGTGTATATGTAGATGTGTGTGTGTGTGTGTGTGTGTGTGTGTGTGTGTGTGTGTGCGTGCGTGCGTGCGTGCGCGCTCGCGTGTGTGTGTCTGTGTGTCTGTGTGTGTTATATACCACCACTGATTTCGTAAGATTTTATTTGAACCGATTTTAGAGCGAACGCTGACGGACGTATGGAATCTACCCGCATTCGATGAAACAGAATCCGCTCCAACGTGAATCGGCGAAGCGTGACTGGGTAAAACGTGTAAGGGCGTGACATGGTGCTTCGCTCCTCACTCCCTTTGCTATGAACATGAACCCACCATGTCATTTTCAAGATATGGACGGGCAGCATGGGGGATGTGGCTGGGGGTGGAGGTGTCCTGGTTGCTGCTCTCTTCTGCGTGAACCTTATACAACATTTGAAAACAATGAGGAGGGGTGATGAGAAGGAGCGCTAGGGGGTGGGTAGCGAAGGGATTGAAGACAGGGTTTGTGATGGAGAATGGGAAGGGCGGGGGGGGGGGGGGGGGTTGTTGGAGGTGGATCTTTAGCAATTTGTTCCAGAGAAAGAGACACTGAAGACTCTACAGGTAGGAGCTAGGAAATGGAAGGTGATTTAAGTGTTCGCGGGAGCGGGTGGTGGTGGTGGAACTGAGAGTGGACAGTCAATGTTGATATGGAAGAGTGTGGCAGGTGGCGTTGCTTCTGTACCGTATGATTTGAATGGTGTCATTTCGTAATATGACGTCATACTTAGCGGGTGTAATGTGTTGGCTGTTTTTGTTCTTAAATGTACGTGAAAGAAACGGTCAAAACTAACCCAGAATACACGGATGAAGGAGACAAATCCCAGCGAGGATTAAAAAGAATGTATGGTCAGATAAGTCATATCCATTCATGACTGTTTATTGTTACGTCCATTTTCGCACACCATAAAGCGCTTACGTTTATTCCTTGTGTTTAACGTTGACACAGAGAACAGACGTCTAACAAGGGCTACCTTACAATCATAACTACCACAATATTTTTGTTCGTAGTTGATGCGTTTCTATAAGTACGAAAGATGGTTAATGTACATGTTCAGCATGAGAAAGCTTCCTCAAACATGGAGAAAAGACTGGTCCCATATCGTAGGCGCTTCATGTCCCAACGTCGCAATGTCAACAAATCGTAGAAGAAGCATCTGTTGTTTGTCTTTGACCATTTTCTTTTTCGTCTCTCCAAAGCCTGTTGACACATCTAGCTAGCTTCATCTTTTCATGTATGGGAATAAACCTAATTTCACACGCATGAGTGATTAACTGGACACATCGCCTAGAGCAGGTGCCCTAGAAATACTTTCTCTCTCCATACGTGTCCGACCGATTGGACGTTTTGTGGTACGAGGTTCATAGTTTAGTACCGGAATCTCTTCACGCCGCATTCTGTTTATGTTTATGGTGTGAGGTAGCATTGACCCAGTGAGAGAGATCCTTATGGTTGTGAACAGCTCTATTCGTTCTGTTTTTGTTGTCCATGATACCACAAAACTGTACTCGACGGGGTTCTGTTTTCTCTTTTGCCTCCATGTCTAATATCTAAGCTACGTATCTCTGTTTGTCTATTGTCTGTAGTCTGTATTTTCATACGCACATTCCCTTTTCCTTCTTCCAGCCACATCCTAAGCTAAACACTCTCACCTGTCTCATATACACACAAGTACATTCGCTCCTACATATTCGGCATGTTCGTGGGTATATTAAACACGTGTTGGCAGATAAGCAATCATGTTTGTGGCGCTTACACATGTGGGCAGGAACACACACACCACAATAACACACACACACACCCACACACACCACACACACACACCACACACACACACACACACACATAAACACACGCACACGCACACGCACATACATACCAAAACACTAAAACAGATATACACACGAACGTGCATGAACACGCGCGTGCGCGCGCTCACGCACACACGCACACCACACACACACACACACCACACACACACACCACACACACACACACACACATGCACACGCACACGCACACACGCACACATACAAGTACATACGGAAACGCAATGTCATAAAATTATATACACAGATGGAGGCACATATGTGTGCATACAAACTCACTCAAACACAACACAGCACACACACACACACACACACACACACACACACACACACACACACACACACACACAGACTTACACACACACATACATACACACATTCACGCGCGCGCGCGCGTGCACACACACACACACACACACCCACACACACACACACACCACACAAACACACACACACCACACACACCACACATACTCCACACACACATACCTCTCACACACACACACACACACACACACACACACACACACACACACACACACACACACACCACACACACACACACAGAGTGAAAAAAACATGATTAATTAGTATAACGAAGACTGAAACATAAATTGAGAGAGAGAGAGAGAATGAGAGAGAGAGAGAGAGAAGAGAGAGAGAGATATTCCAGAACATCTCGAATCCTCCATGTCAGTATTTTCAAAGGAAGGCTATTGACTACTGTATTTAAAAACTCAACAACACAATACCCACGAAAAAGACTGATGAATTATTCATGAGTAAGCGCTGAGCCAAAGCCCCTTTTCACTAGCTGTCTTTCAAGCCGCTAAACTGACAGGGTCAGACAGTTCGTCACATAGCTGATGTCATCTCTCTGATGGCTTGTCCATTTCTTCTGCCTGTTCAGTGTGTTCCTGACAGCGATCTTTCAATGATAGCTTTTTTTTTCTTTTTCTTTTTTATATTTTGCGTTATTATTGTTGTTACTTTTTCTTCCTTCGGACGTGCTATGGTTACCTGGTGTCTGTCTGGATCTTCCAACCGTCGCACGCCACGCCACTTCATTCTTTTTCTTCTTTCTTCTATTCTCCGACTGCTGTCTGAGGCAGTCTTTATACTCTCTTTTGGAAAACATGAGACGTTTATACAATCTTCGTGTGTGTGTGTGTGTGTGTGTGTGTGTGTGTGTGTGTGTGTGTTGTGTGTGTGTGTGTGTGTGTGCGTGCGTGTGCGTGCGTGCGTGCGTGCGTGCGTGCGTGTGTGTGTGTGTGTGTGTGTGTGTGTGTGTGTGTGTGTGTGTGGTGTGTGTGTGTGTGTGTGCGCGTACGTGCGTGCGTGCGTGCGTGCGTGTGTGTGTGTACATGTGCGTGTGTGTTTGTAATGTGCGCGCACGCGTGACAGACAGACAGACAGAGATACACAAAAAAACACTTATAGAAGGAAAAAGATACAGAGAGAGGCAGCACAGAGTTTATATGAGTCTTTGTATCTTCGGGGAGAGAGAGAGAGAGAGAGAGAGAGAGACAGAGACAGAGAGAGAGAGAGAGAGACAGAGAGAGAGAGAAAAGGAGAGAGAGAGAGAGAGAGAGAGAGAGAGAGAGAGAGAGGACTAAAGATCACCGTGTCCTTCTCTATGTTACCTTGTGTTTTAAGCGGCTACCAGACAAACTCATTTGAAAATGAAAAGACCCTGCACATCTGATTCGCAGAACTCATTGACCGCATTGACCTTCTGTTCAGACCAAGGGTGACTGGTTTCGCCGGGTCTCCGTGTTATTGGCTGTCCTGTCTTTCAGGGTGTGGTGCTGGGGTTTTCTAGGCGTCTCACTGATTGATAGGCATTGGCCATTGGTCAGTAGCTCTCCGATATTGCTCTCTTTCAGTGGGGACATCCCTTTTCGCCCTTACCCGTTGCGTCTCTTTGTTATGCTCCTCTCTCTCTCTCTCTCTCTCTCTTTCTCCTCTCTCTCTCTCTCTCTCTCTCTCTCTCTCTCTCTCTCTCGGCAAAACACAATCTGCTCTTTACAATGATACGAATAAAATTGTTGAGAGTAATAACTCTTTGTCTGTCTGTCGGCCTGTCAGTCAGTCAGTCTGCCTGTCTCTCTTCAGTCCGTCTGTCTGTCTGACTGTCTCTGTCTCTTTGTCTCTGTCTCTCTCTCTCTCTCTCTCTCTCTCTCTCTCTCTCTCTCTCTCTCTCTCTCCCTCCTCTCTGTCCTGTCCTGTCTGTCTGTCTGTCTGTCTGTCTGTCTCTCTGTCTGTCTCCCTCTCCCTCTCTCTCTCTCTCTCTCTCTCTCTCAGGGCTGAGTGTAAAAAAGCACACTTGTATGCTTATCTCATATCCCTGAATAAACAAAATTTCGTTCGTTCGTTCGTTCGTTCTCTCTCTCTCTCTCTCTCTCCTCTCTCTCTCTCTCTCTCTCTCTCTCTCTCTCTCTCTCATAGACAATGCGTATGTGCGTGCGTGCATATACATTTATGGACCAGCAGTATAAAAATGATTGTTTTCCATACGGACTTACATGGTCCTCATATGTTGCTTGAAGTGAAGAATTCAGACGTACATTTTAACGCCTTCTTTTACATTCCTATTTTCACTCTCCCCCTGATCCCTCATCCTTCCCCCCTTCCCCCAAAGCTAACCCCGACCCCCCCCCCCCCCCCCCCCCCCCCCCCCCCACCTTGAAAAACCCCCACTGTGCTCAGTCAACGTTTTAATGACGGACAGATTCTTGGCCTACACATGTCTTCCTCACAACTTATTTGCTCAGCACATTATTGTTTGATACAAGCAGTTGCATATTGGATACCTCAGAGATCCAGTTAAACAGTGTTCTTCAAAACGCTTAGCTGTGTGTGGTGTTAACACAGATGTGACTGACAATAACTGGATTATCAAACAGGAGAGGGGACCGCTCTGAAAGTTGATCTCCTTTGTCTTCTTCTTCTTCTTTGCGGACGCCTTTGTCTGTACGCTCAGTCCGGCCCTTGTGATGAATAGTGCCGCTTTCTTGTAGATTGCAGAGCGTCTCTGTCTCTCTTGGCCTCACCTCTCTCCTTGGCTGTTCATGTAGTGGGCATTTTTGGAGCACATCCTCCGCTGTCTGTTCTTCCTGCCCGCAAGGACAGACTGGAGAAGGCATCACCTTGAGCTTCTGGCACAAGTGACTGTCAAGTCTGTTGTGCCTGGTGCGGAACCTCACCAAGACACTTTGTTGCTCTCTGGACTACAGATGATAATCATCCCTTGTGTCTTTACATAGATC
>CM031603.1:49944540-49949413 GCA_018398815.1 Conus ventricosus | reverse complement strand
TGAAGCTGGAGGGGAAAATAATCACTTGTGAATAGGGGCTTGAGAACCGGGACAAGCATGGCCTGAAGGGAATCTGTTTCCTCCTATATAAATGAGGGAGAACAACGTGTCAGGGAACAACACCAGGGAGGAGAGAGAAGGCAGAGGAGAGAGAGAGAGGAGAGGAGTGAGCAGGACAGAGAAAGGGTCGAGAGAAACGTGGTCTGGGAGATAGAAGAGACAGCAAGGTCTTAGAGTTAAAGACAAGCTGGAAGAGAAGGAAACTAAGTTGAAGCCAGAGGTGGGTGAAGACAGACAAACTGAATTTGAACCCAGAGGTGGGTGAAGAAGACGAAGAAGAAGAGTTCGACGTCGAGATCCCAGAGACGACCACGAAGACCCAGTCCTGAAGCCTGGAGCCAGTCAACCAAGGGCATCACCATCAAGCAGTGCTGAAGAAGACGTGAAGAGACTTTTTTCAAGAACTGTGGTGTGGTGTGAAAGCGTGGTTGTGTGTGTGAAAACCTGGCCAGGTAAGAAGTCATTTTATTATAACCCGGGATTAGGAAGTATTGATCTTTTATGTTTTGATATTTCATTGTGTGTGATTTGATTGTACATGATTAATTATAAGTAGCATAGAAATTGTATTTCTTGTTCTCAGTTGTGTTAGGAGAGAAACGAATGCGTGACATCCCATTCCCAGAGAGAGGTGAATGTTTGGTGTGCGCATGAGTGTGCATATGCGTGTATGAGTGCAAAGATAACCTTGGTGTGTTAAGCCTGACTAATAATACATCAACTTAGTGCACTTAAGCAATACCATCACGATTTCCCCGTCCTGGACAGTACGGTTTCCTTACATTCACAGCAGTAAAATAAACTCCCAAGAATACGATTTCCATACATTCACAGCAAGTAAAATAAACGTCAAAGCGTCAAAGCGGTTTCCTTACACTCACAGCCGGTAAAATAAACGCCAAAGCGTACGATTTTTCACAGCCAGTAAAATAACAGCCAAAGCGTACGATTTCCTAACACTCACAGCCAGTAAAATAAACGTCAAAGCGTACGATTTCCTCATACTCACAGCCTGTAAATAAACGCCAAAGCGTACGATTTCCTTACACTCACAACCCAGTAACAAACCAAAAAACAAAAACAAAGCCAGTTTCGTTTTTATCCTAGTTCCTAACTCGAGAGTGAATCTCCCTCCTGGTCCTCATGTTTGCCATCTCCGCTCACGAGATTTCTCTCGCACTTTCCCTCTTTTTCCCCCATTTCTTCAGGTTCCCATCCTTTCTTGCATTCATTGTTTTGGGATTGCCCGTTCGTTGCACTTTACCGAAGCTCTTACACGTGACCCTCAGCCTGTTGTTGCGGTCCAGGTTTTGGTTTTGTTTTTCTTTTTTGTATTTTCCTTTTGTTTTTGCTGATTTGATATTCTGATGTGTGTCCTTTCACAGTGGGAGAAGGAATCTTCGGTGATGGGGCCGACATGTAATGCATAGCAATGATCGTATTTATGGATTGTGGCATGCTGGGGGTTGCCTCTTCGTTTCTTCCCGCTTCTGTTCGGTCAGTCAGCTGATAGCTTTATGATGCTGAGCCCATCGAAGGTTCAGTCCATCTCAGCCTGTGCTCTCTTGTTGTCTTGTTGTCTGTTTATCCGGTTGACTCGTTGTGTATCTCTGTGTCTCTCTCTGTCGCCATCTCAGGCTCTGAAACTCCGTCTCGTTTGTAATACGCACCCACCCACCCATCATTGCACACACACACACACACACACACACACACACACACACACACACACACACACACACACACACACACACACACAAGCGCGCGCGCGCGAGCGCGCCCCCACACACGCACTTACATACGCACGCGCGCACACACACACACATCTCTTTATATATCTATCTCTCTGTGCGTGTGTGTGTGTGCGTGCGTGCGTGCGTGCGTGCGTGCGTGCGTGTGTGTGTGTGTGTGTGTGTGTGTGTGTGTGTGTGTGTGTGTGTGTGTGTGTATGATACCTATAGGAACTGACATATGCACATGCACTTACACACTACACAAATACACACACAACATATATGTGCAGAATGTGCGGTGACAGCATAGACAAGGAATGTGGGAGACCCCCTCGTAATTGCCGCCGCGCGGGCTTTCCTTGCCTGTGTCTTTTGTTGCGCTGCAGCTGTCCTCCTTTTTTTTTTAAACATAAATTGGCATCTTTGTGGATAAAGTAGCGCTATCTAGCTCGATCCGTAGCAGTTTGTTCCTATGTGTCAGGGTTGATGTTCAACGCTTTCATGGTTGTTTTGAGAGTGTCTTTGAAGAGTTTCTTCTGACTTCGTAATATAAACGTTGGTACATTGTCTGTGTTTATTTAGCAGAAAACAAATATCGAGCCAATCGTTTGCAAACATAACTCATATGTGACTGACATTTTGATTCAAAGAGGGGCCAAAAGAAAATGGGTTACAGTGTTTGCTTGCAGAGCCGACGGTCTCGAGGAGAAACCACATAATTATGGGGTCGGATTTAAAAAAAACACCCCAACAATTGTCGGCTTGGAAACCCTGTCTGTCCACCAAGAGTAAATGGGTACATGATTTAGTTTAGAGAAGGTTGAAGGCGGCAGAAAGAGAAGGGAAAGTCTCCGCCTTCTATAATAGCATGCCCTTCACAAGTTGAAATTGGGACAGTCCACTGTCCCTACAGCCGATAGGCTATGGTAACATTTATTGTGATTCATCAAAACACTCAGAACACGATATTAACTGACTTGCTCAACTGAATGTTCTTGCATTTTAAAGCTGATTACAGTGAGGGGCTTTCATTTGGTGTTTTCCCGTTAATGTTAATACCGTACTTTCTTCGAATTAAGGATTAAGTAATTTTCGTATCATTATTCTGAGATGTCACGTGTACCGTGCTGTGGTGACGACTGTATAGACTGGATGTCTGCATCGCTACTGTGAAGAGAACAGTCACCATCACATAGATGACAGATAACCTCTTTTGTGATATGTACAGAGGTAGAGCATTGAAGAAAATGTAAAAGAGAAAAGGTCCAAGAACAAAGCATTACGCACACAGCAGCCCACGATTCCTTCAGATGAATATTTACGTTTCTAATACATACGCTGTATCCTGTTCTCAAAATGTGACTGAAAAAGGAGAGCGATAAGTGGGTATCTGGAACACACATGCTTATTTGTTTTGGATAATACATTGCGGTCTGCTAACTCGTAGGCTTTTCTTTGCATTGACCGAAACAATGCTGGTGAATTTGCTTTGATTACTTGCATATAACCACGTGTCACAATGGCGGATTAAGACAGTATGACAGGAGTGACGATGGTGAAAGTCGGACTGGGAGGAATGGAAGACGTTGTAATATTCCATGCATCAAAACGTTGTTTGTGAACAGCTTTCTCTTTAGGTTTGGATACCATTGATAGAAATTGGTAAACAAAATTGATAATCGGAAATCGGAAATGAAATGAGGCAGGGAACAGTAAACGATAAACGATAAACAAGTGGGGTATTTTTTGCTCCCATAAGAAAACCTAACACAGAGTAACTTTTATTCAAGACTGGCACAGCCTTTTAAACTTGAATAAAGTCAGACAAATTCTTTGCCAAGTCATTACTATGAAGACAGTTCAGTTGTTGGCCTGCGCTTGTTTTTTCCCCCACTATTAGATTGTTCGTCTATGTATTTGTCTGACTTTATTCAAATTTAAAAGGCTGTGCCAGTCTTGAATAAAAGTTACTCTGTGTTAGGTTTTCTTATGGGAGCAAAAAATACCCCACTTGTTTATTGTTTAAAATTGATAATAACAATTGATATTTGTCCAGAATAATTAAAATCTATGAAATATCTTAATGTTGATAGTAGAATAACCTTTCCTGATTTTAGACCAAACGCGAAAATATTTGTTCAATACATAAATTGTTATCGTATGTAAGAACGAGTTGCATACGACACAAACAGTCTGAGGATGGAAGCACTGAGGCTGTCTGGACCCATAGCTTTTTTTTTCATTGTTTCAACTGTGAAATTAATGAAGCAACTTCTCGAACAGCAAGGAAAGGAATGGCGGATGAACCAGCAGATTGAATCGATCGTGGCAAAAAGATCGGACAGCGGCTGATATCTCAGTGCAATTTAGAGACGGAAATTTGGCTGTTTTCTGTAAGATTCAGCCGATTTGAAATACTGATTGTTGAACTTGTCAGCGGATCACAAAGATGCAGGAGCATCGGTTTCTTTTTTTTTTCTTTCTTTTTTCTTTCAGATGACTTATCTGTAAGTTCGTTAACTGCACGCCATGTTGAAACTGTCTCTCTATGGGCATGTATCATTTTCTTTTGAAAAAAAAAAGTCTGGTAATGCCGGTTTGACTAAACCTGTTTCTCAAATGTCTTAGCATTTTACGCTTGATGTTTGTTTTCCAGCTTTCAGAGCATCTGTTAATGAAATTATAATGACAATGCCCCGTTGTCGCCAGAAAGTGCCGAATGATTCATTCTCTCCCTTCGAAGAATGGCAGGTTCGTCAACGACTGGAGGGAAGATCTCGCTGCAGACAGCACACACTTCATTTGGAACTGTGTGATTAAAATCATTATGAGAGATGCTAAGAAGGTAAAATCAAGAAACGATTGTTCTAATTGAAGTTTTTAAACGATCTATATCAGATTGTTGTTTGTCCTTTATTTTGTTGTTTACAACACCAAGTGCACGTCAAGAGACAGTGATTATTCATACCGTTGTTTCTGACTGTTACGTGGAACACCGTGTCTTTATTTGAAAAGGCGTAATCTAATAACATGGAAGACTTCTCAGTAATTCTGATCCTACTGCAAATAAACTGACGCAA
>CM031603.1:49937040-49939540 GCA_018398815.1 Conus ventricosus | reverse complement strand
AATCTTTTTTCTACTTTCGTTTTATTTACGTATTTATTCATTTATCTATATATTGGTTAATTTATTCATTCATTTGCTTATCTATGTATTTACGTATTCATTCTTTTAAGTAAAAGCACCAGAAAGATGAATGTTGCATTTTCAGGGTGAAAGGTCACAATGAGTTCTGCTGGAATCCTGTTCGGCCATCAGTTTTGTTCCCTTGCACCAAACGTAGTAACTTCAACTAGTTGGTGTGAAACAAGAAATGCCACAATCTCAATCCAGACACACGCCGTGCACCATATCTTACAGGCGAAAATCGACAGCTTTAGCGCCCATTCGCAGGGAAGTTGACAGATTTCGACCAATGGTAACAGCATAAGATATGAAATAAGTATTAACATCTATAGATTAAAGAGACGGAGATGTAAAACAAAACAAAAAAAACAAAAAACAAGTTCGTACAGTCTCCTTTCTATCTAATTCAACTTCTTTCCGCATAAGATCCACTTCCATCTCCGAAAGGGACTATGAACAATATCGTATAGAGAATGAGGTTGAAAAGAACCCTAACTCTCGTCAAAATATGTCCGGGCAGGAGTTTTGTCCGTCTGCACTATAAATAGTATCACCTTCTGCTTCGTTGGAAGAGCCGTTGGAATTGTTCCTCTTCATCAGTTGCACTGTTCTCTTTGTCCCTTTCTCTTCTTCCCTCGCCCCCCCACCCCCCACCCCCCGCCCATATCTATGTACACCCTTATTTGTTGTTCGAGGACGAACATCTTCGTTGTTGATTCACGTGTCTAAACAATGTGAGTCTGTGTTATCATCACCTAAGAGAGAGAGAGGAAAAGAGAGAGAGAGAGAGAGAGAGAGGAGAGAGAGACTCGGAACTCGGAAACTCGAGAGAGAGAGAGAGAGAGAGAGAGAGAGAGAGAGTATGTGTGTGTGCGCGTAGGTCTGTGTGTGTGTGTGTGTGTGTGTGTGTGTGTGTGTGTGTGTGTGTGTGTGTGTGTGTGTGTGTGTGTGTGAGTGGATCGTCAACAGGTAAATTGGGGGGTAGGAGAGAGAGAGGAGAGAGAATATTGAATAAATATTGAATAATGAATGCATAAACTCTAAGTTATTACGTTCAGACCGTGTCAAAACAGACATCCACGCGGGCTCCCTTCCCACAATGTAAGCCCATTAGTTCTCAATTCTCTTTCCCATCTCCAGGAAACAAACAGTTTATCTCATGTGATGCCTGCACCCGGCAAAGACACTGCGGATTTCCTACATGCTTTCAGATGCAAGCAAAATCCTTGACATTATTTGTTGGGGCAGAGAGGGGATAATACAGTTGTTGATAATGATTACTGGGAGAACAATGGAACAGAGAGAGAGAGAGAGAGAGAGGGGAGAGAGAGAGAGAGAGAGAGAGAGAGAGAGGAGAGAGAGAAGAGAGAGAGAGTGTGTTTTGTGCATCAGAGAGAGGAGAGAGAGAGAGAGAGAGAGAGAGGGGAGAGAGAGAGACAGACAGACAGACAGACAGACAGAGAGGGCACATATGTATGTGCGTGCTTGTGCGTGCTTGTGTGTGCGTGTGTGTGTGTGTATGTATGCATGTGTGTGTGTTGGTGTGTGTGTTGTGTGTGTGTGTGTGTGTGTGTGTGTGTGTGTGTGTGTGTGTGTGTGTGCGTGTGCGCTCGCGCGCGCACCAGCGCATGTGTGTATGTGTGGGGTGTGTGGTGTGTGCGTGCGTGCGTGCGTGCGTGCGTGCGTGCGTGCGTGCGTGCGTGTGTGTGTGTGTGTGTGTGTGTGTGTGTGTGTGTGTGTGTGTGTGTGTGTGTGTTCGTGCGTGTGGGTACGCGCGCACGAGCACGTCCCTGCGGTAGTATTCTTATTTTTGTCGTGTTTTCATACAAATAATACGTACATTGTTCGTACTTGATTTCTCTGTCTTTGTGTTTTCCTCGTGTCTATGATTCCATCCACCCTTTCTCCCCCCCCCCCCCCCTGCCCCGTCTTTTCTCTCTCTCTCTCTCTCTCTCTCTCTCTCCTCTCTCATCTCTCTCTCTCTCTCTGGGGGTACCTGAACTGTGTTTAGAGGTGAAGGTTGTTATGTAGTTGCTCCCAATTAATTCTTTAATTACGCCGGATTGAGAAAAACTTCTGCTTGTAAGATCTTGCATACAGTTGTATGAAGTACCATGCGTCTTCCCAGTATCGATTTTCGAGTGAGATGTGGCTGTTTTTCACTCGGTATACATAGCTTTTATGTTGAAGCGAGTGAGGAAGCCATTCACCGTTCGGACATTGAAGATGAAAACCACAGCGGGCGTGTCGCCGTAGGTTGCCTCCTCGTGCTTTTGTTTGGGGGAGTTTTCTGCTGCAGGTGGAGACATTGAACAAAACCAGGACAGCTAAGAATGCTCAGCGCCAGAGCACCCTGTCGAGTGCCCGGGCGCAGAGCTAGTGTAGACACTGGGAGCGTTCCCACCAGCACCCGCAGAGCTTCGACCCCTGCCAGGAATGC
>CM031603.1:49933531-49936940 GCA_018398815.1 Conus ventricosus | reverse complement strand
TCAAAAATATACCGTGTTCGAGATCCTTGTCTAGTCTCATTTACAAAATTCGATTGAATTCATGGAAGACTAAATTTTCAAAAAATGTAGAATGTGCTTGTGGTCATTCAATATCAATTGAACATATTCTTTTTGATTGCCCATTGCTATCCTTGTTATACAACATATCTGGGATAGATGTAGCAAAAATGAGATCTTTAAATGATATAATCTACAGCGAAGAAATGATACAAATTGCATCAGTTTTATCCAGCACTATACTTGCAAATTTATTGTAAACATTAAATCATTTATAGTTATTGTATGAATGTTTATACGTAGCCTTTCCCACATGAGTGCATATTCACACTAACACACACACACACACACACACACACACACACACACACACACACACACACACACACACACACACACACACACACACACACATACGCACACACACACACACACACACACACACACACACACACACACACACGCGCGCGCGCGCGCGCGCGCGCGAGCGCACTTAAAAACATAGACACAAACTCTTACACAGCCCGTTTTAATTTTTTTTTTTTTTTGTGTGTGTGTGTGTGTTTTTTTTTTTTGGATTGGTTTATTTCTAGTCTAATATCACCATTGTTGTGAACAGACGTTAAATTAAATCAATCAAATCAAATCAAATCAAACACACACACACACACACACACACACACACACACACACACACACACACACACACACACTCACGCACGCACGCACGCACGCACGCACGCACGCACGCACGCACGCGCACGCACGCACGCACGCACGCACGCACGCACGCACGCACGCACACACACACACACACACACACACACACACACACACACCATTAGGGCGTGCTCTCGCTGGTCTTAAACCATAATATTAATGTAATATTATCAACCCGCCAGACGAATGAAACAAAGAAGTGACCATACACTTGCAACGCGTTCCGATCTGTATGTTTTCCACACCATTGAATGAGTTTATGGAGATGAACAGAAAAGAAAAACAAAAACAAAAACAAAAAAAAACATCCACAGATAAAATGCCCGAGAGGGCACATCATTTGACAGAAGGACTATGCAGAACATGTGCTAAATCACATGCAAACAACACTCTTCTTCCAGGCATGATTTCTCGCAATACTGGCGATCCCTAATACAAGCCGTTTCATTCTATAACCCTCACAGTCATTCCCACTATCTCTCTTTCCCTCTTCTTTCCGTCTCCTGTTTAAATCCGTACCACAGTATACCACATGTGAATTAATTTATAGTCAACCTGTTCCAACTTGTTCTTGTTTTTCTTTTTGTCATAGTTCGGGTGGTATCACAGCTTTGTGAACATATTCCACACCTTCAATGCACTTCCTGGGTCTACCAATACCCAGACACAGAAAGTCTTTGATATCTCTGGAACCATTTAAAGTATTCTAATGATATGTTAGGTACCTTTTACAAATGGAATGTACTGCAAGTCGGCAAATGTTGGTGTCACAGTGCTTGTAAAGGAAAAGAAATAATCGGTCATCTGAACCATACTCCTCCGATGAAGCGTGGGTGCTGGTGCACCCACAGTTTAAAGAACGGTAATCGGATACTGTAGCGCATTGACTATGGGTCATCGTGGACTCGCTCTCTCTAGTCGTTACAGTATAACCTTTTGAGGACTCGCTGACGCTTACGGGTCCACCCGGACCAGCGACACATGAATAGGGATGAAGACAATAAACGCCTACAGTATGTAAAATGTATGGGAACTGAGGGTCCCCGCTGTGTCTTGGCTGTGTCGTCAAAAGTAACGTCTGGTGAATGTTGAATGATTTTCTTTTCTTCTTCTTCTTCAGAAAGTGAGCACATCAAATTCTCATTCCATATCTCACACAAAGTCTGTGCACAACTATTGCTGACTTTTGTAAACTACGATTTCTCTATTCACGATGGAATTATTCAGTATAATCTAAATCATTGCTCTGACGTTTGGTTGGTCACTTAGATTTACAAATTCCTAGTAACTATTCCAAACTATCGTGAAATGCATAGAATTTGAACACAAACGTTGTCCAACTCACTTCTTACGGTATGATCCAAAGGAACAAAAATATGTTCGAACGTGCCAGTGGGACCCAGAGAACCAACCAGCCTGGAGCAACCCTGCACCACCTTTGGAAGCCTGCGCTGTGTTGATGTTGGGTGCAGGAATGCGCAAGGCAGTCCGTTTAGATGGCTAGGGACAACACTGCTCCATGTCAGATGCCATTATATGATGGCCACTGGACGACATTCAATAAAAGCTTCCCCGTGGATATACCAGCTCGTATTTCATGACTGCAAAGCCCTCTGGCGAAAGACTCCACCACTGAACGAACTGCTGCCGCATCCTGCTATCCAACTCGTTGCTGTTTCACAGACAGGTGAAATCAGTACAACATCAGACACAGCCATGCTGTGATCCAAACCAAATGATCAATTGTAATTTTCCTGTAGACCGACACACCTGGCCCACATTACACCTACTCTCCTCCACTTTATTGCCACGTTGCAAATGCCTGAGCCAGTCACAGATGATTTCCCGACGGTCCCCCTTTAAGGTGGTGTTCAGCTCTGACATCACAGCTTCAGCCGGATCCTGGAAGTGGTGAAATGTCCTGGTCGAGAGCCTTTCTTCAAGACAGACAACAACCTGGAGTCATAGGGGGGGGGGGGGGGGGGGGGGGGGGGGTTATGACGAGGATCTAGAGCTGGTGAGGCAAACTTTGAATTGTTAGGCCTTCTAGAAACCGTTACGGGAACTGGCGTTTTGATGGTGCAGAAGAATGTTTTTGGTTCCGGTGTTTAATGGCTGACAGCTGATCTGAATGACTTTGGCGATAGCCTACTGCTACTGCATAGCATGTGCCAGTGATGGTGCTATCAGCCAAATTCGACAGCACAGGGACCTTAGTGGCTGGAAAATACAGTAAGCATCCTTTTTTCTGCTGCAAAATCCTCGCTTGCAAATTTGGTGCCGATGATAATTTTGACCCAGCCACGCTATGTTTCTATGTTTGCTGGCGATTCGGTAGAAAGAAACCCATGTCTCATCTATCGTGATTATGGCCGTTACGCCTGTCAGTCTGTTCGGCGATTTGCAGCCAGCGTTTGAAGACGAAGGACATTGTGTTGAATTCTCCGAGCTACTTCAGATAAAAGTGAAAGCCTTGCTCCTACATTTCGTGTGGATATATGCGTGTCTTCCTTCATAGGTTTGGACACAATAGCTTCATTACTGTTGTTTTGAAGCTCTCCCAAGAAGTTGATTCAGTTTGTCAGAGTTGTTCCCTCTTTTTCCCAGGTTTGAATTCCTGCTTCCAGATTGTAGGATATTCAGCAGATCTGATTCCCGTCACTCTTCCGTA
>CM031603.1:49918531-49926031 GCA_018398815.1 Conus ventricosus | reverse complement strand
TTATGCGTGTGTCTGTGTGTTTGTGTATGCGTATGCGTATGTGTGGAGGGGGGGGGGGGGAGGGAGGCTTAAGGGGCAAAGATCTGGGAGGGTTGGGAGTCGACTTAAGACCCATTCTTTCTATTTTCACTTGGCAAGGACGATTAAAGGTTGAAATTAAAGCCTTGGTTTTGTTTTGTTTTGTTTTTGTTTGTTTCTTTGTTTTTTTACTTAATTAAGATAAATGATTCGCTTCTCGTTGTCGATCTTTTTTCTTCATTCCGTTTCATCTTCCCACCATCTCAGAGGTGATACTCTGATGCCAAACACAGCGCAGACCCGTCAGGTGGTCCAACATAGCGTTAGCACTTGCCAGTCCACGGGAACCAGTCAAAATCAGGCCGCCAGGATGCAACAGGCCAGAGGAGACACTGCACTGTTCCAGGAGCACTTCGACGTTGTTCCGCAGTACCTGTTCTGATCCCAAATAGACAGGACATCACGTACTGATAGCACCGGTCGTCATCACAAGCGGGCGTTCCCTTCTGGTGGGGAGCAACAACAACGACTATCGTTATGAATTCGCTGACAATGAAGACTTTGACATAAGCTCATCACGAGCATGAATGTGGGGTGGAAATGGTAACGGAATACACCAAGAAAGTAAGGTCTTTTGTTTACATTATGATCAGTAGAGAAATTTCATAAAGATGATGGGAGCATTTTGACCCAGACCAAGAGCTTAATATATTCTCTTTTTTTTTCATGGCATATCCTTGACTCAATCAAGACCGAGAGATACAGACACCTGCGGTGTTGGTCTGGAAATTTAAGCAACAATCAAAGAGACATGACTTTAGAGGACTGTTTGGTTCAGGTATTCCCTTTTGAGCCCGTAGCATGTTCGGCAACTCTGTGTAGGAGGAGCCAACCGTGTCCAAAATACCTCACAAATGTGTCTCTCTGATAGAACGTGAACTCTCTACATCACATCTTTCATCCTCTGAGGCTAACCACTGTTCCATAGTGTCTAGTGTTCGTTTTTTAAGTTTTTGTGTAGTTTCATTTCACAAGTCTCTTTGTTATTAATCCTCTCTCTCTCTCTCTCTCTCTCCTCTCTCTCTCTCTCTCTCTCTCTCTGTACGCGTTTATGTGTGTAAGTGTGTGCGCGCGCGTGTGTATGTGTGGGAGAGCGTCTCTCTCTCTCTCTCTCTCTCTCTCTCCCTCTCTGTTTGCGCTTGTGTGTGTGTGTGTGTGTGTGTGTATTTGTGTGAGTGTGTGTGTGAGGGAGACACTCTCTCTGTGTGTATCTTCTGTGTGTGTGAGAGAGAGAGAGAGTAAAGAGAAAGAGACAGAACGAAAAAGAGACAGACAAAGAGACACACAGAGAGCGATTGAGCGAGCGAGACGAAGAGAGAGCGGGAGAGGATAATCAGAGACAGACAGACGGACAGGCAGGAAGACAGACATATATACACACGCACACAGATAGACACAAAAGGCAGATGAATAGACAGACACATTAAAGCACAGGCACACACACAAACAGACAAATGCACAGACACACAGAAAGATACAGATATATATCTTATATATAATAAACTAATAAATTCCAAGGATAAGTACCGAGCACCATTCCAGCAACTTACAGAGCAGCTTGGTGTTGCAATGACTGCAAGAAATATTCAGTTATAAACAAAGCTTGCTCTTATGTCTTAGATTGAAGAAATAGGGGGAGATAAGCATTCATATCTGCAGTGGTAGATAATTCTGCCTTACTAACAGTATGTGCTTGAGTGGGTGAATGGGGAAAAATAAAATAAATGCTTCTCAAAGTGAGCCTTCAGCGAGCTTATAGTCTCCAAGGGGGAGACAATCTCCAATGGGGAGAAAACTCACTAACATATAACTCCTGGTCAGATACCGATATTTCGAAACCTGATTGTTTCTCCTCAGTGACCGCGGAAAGTGGTAAGTTGACTCCTCTGCCTTTTCGGTTTTAAGAAGAATGCTATCCCAGAAAAAGGCTGGTGTGCAATACCGTAGTATGTTTGTTTAGTTTTTAAAAAAAAAAACAACAACCCAAAGGTGCCACCTGAGAAGCAAAAGAAAATCATGAAAGAGCAAAACAAGCTACATTTTCTTGTGAAAAGTAGAAAATATAAAATGATAACCTCTTAAGACAAAGTGCTGAGGGCCAGTTCTTGGAATGAATCCGCAAGGGATTAAATTACAATAAACTAATAAATTCCAAGGATAAGCACCGAGCACCATTCCAGCAACTTACAGAGCAGCTTGGTGTTGCAATGACTGCAAGAAATGTTCAATTATAAACAAAGCTCGCTCTTATGTCTTAGACTGACGAGAGAGAGAGAGAGAGAGAGAGAGAGAGAGAGAGAGAGAGAGAGAGAGAGAGAGAGAGAGAGAGAGAGAGGGGGGGGGGGTAGGAGAGAGCTGGGGGGAAGAGACAGAGAGAAAGAGAGGAAGAGGAGGACGAAGAAGAAAACAGAGAGGGAAAGAAAGGGAATGAGGAAAGGGAGAGATAAATAAGAGAGGCAAAAAAAGGGAATACTGTTCCTTGCTTTAGTAGTTTTAATTCCAAACTATATTAACTATGAACCGCATTATGTACCGCTTTTCTTGCCTCGCCCCTTTGACACTAGGTTCGCCTTCTTTCTCCTCAGATCATCACGAACATCAGCATTGATAGCACAGCGAACTGGGGTGAAAGAAAGGCGAGGGAGCGACAGAGATAGATGATGACGTGGGTGGGAATGGAAGGGGAAGAGCGGCAGGTGATCATGTAGGAGTCGGATTGGGGTGAGTGGGGGGAAGGGGGGGGGGTTGGGGTGTAGGGGGATGGGCCGGTTGGGGGGGGGGGGGGGGGGAGGGGTCTCTGGAACACGCTTGCTTCGTTTTCTGATCACGTACCTCCCTTCGCGTTTGAAAGCCAAATCTCCACGTTCAGCCCTTCTCCATCACCACCCTCCCTCTTCATCTCGACCTCCTCTCTCCACCCCTAGATGTTTTTTTTTTTTAATCTACGGAATATCGTTTGCTTCAAAAGTTGCAATTTATAATCTTTTTTTTTTTTTAAGGAATGAGCAGCCTTCATCAGGGAATGCGGTTAGGGTCCTATCACAGCTATGGTGGTCCTGTGATCTTATTCGTTGCCCGTAATTTCGTCACACTTTATTAGTATAGATTGTCTTCTTTTAATCACTGGTAGCACGCCATTAAAATAACTTCACATTAAAATTAGAAATAAGACAAAGAGGCGTGCCTCATGGGAAGGATGGGTGGGTGCATGGAGGAATGTCGGGTGGTGGTTGTCAGAAGAGTGTTCATGGTTGCCAGTTATTCATGGTGGACCTCCTGTTCGTTGGGATGTCCGACAAACTCATCAGTCTGACATCGCTGCAGTCCTCAGTACTAATGGAGCATATGTGTAAGGCTTTACGTGACCACACATCTGTGCGACTGTTTGGCTGGTACGTCTGGGAAGAAACACACACACACACACACACACACACACAACACACACACACACACACGCACGCACGCACGCACGCACACACACACAACACACACACACACACACACACACGCACGCACGCACGCACGCACGCACGCACGCACGCACACACACACACACACATACATACATACACACTACACGCACGCACGCACGCACGCACGCACGCACGCACGCACGCACGAACGCACGCACACACACACACACACACACACACACACACACACACACACAAAATCGAACTTTACAGATCCCTCACCGCCAGTCAATGTTGTATAGTCACTGCCCCCAGGTCACCAATTGGGAGGTGTGAGAAGATGTGTAGTGGGATAAATGCATCATCATCATCATCATCATCATCATCATCATCATCATCATCATCATCATTATATTCATCATATTCATCATATTCATCATCACCACCACCATCATCACCATCACCATCATCATCATCATCATCATCATCATCATCATCATCATCATCATCATCATCATTATCAATGGTGGTGGTGGTGGTGGTGGTGGTGGTGGTGACAGTGGTGCTGCTGCTGCGCTGCTGCTGCTGTTGTTGTTAATGTCTGCAAAAAGCATGAAATACACGTAAGATTCATAGAGTAAAGGCAACCATTAAACGACTATTTAAAGTGTGTTTGGGGAGGTATTTGTAAGCCATCATTGTCTTGAAATGATGTTTTTCTCGTGCGTTTGTCTACTCTTGACAGTGCATCTGCATTTGTACAAGTGCTTGATCTTTATCACAAATTTCAGACCTTTTAACTTAAATGTGGTCAAAATGAGGTCTTGCAAAGGATGTATTCCACATTTTCTGGTGCAGTCACTCACACGCTTTATCAAGATTTGCACATATATAATGCGTGCTAATGTTGAACCATGCAAATGATAATCCCTTTTCTGTCCTTTGCCATGTGCAGCAATCAAATCGGAATTTAATTCTTGTTTTCTTTGCCTTTGGGGATACCCACCTTCCACTGTATTCTACATTGATGCCCTTGGACAAGAGTCATGGCCAGAAATATGCCCGTACCCGATAGGCTGAATGGGTCTGATAATTGCGAGAGGAAGTTCGCTGACTGCTGATGAATTGACTTGCTCTTTAAAGCTTAGCCAACCATTAGGCTGCTGTGTGTATTCATTGACTTTTGAGGTTACTTGACAGAAGTCACATAGTTACCATGGTTATTTCCCTTGTTTAATGTCTTAACAATCGACAACAATAGTCAAATCACATTAAAATAGTTAACACGGAATTTTAATTGAGACATTGCGCACAAAGAAAGATTTACTGAAGGGAGGAGGGGAAAACGGAGTAAACTTGTTTGGTTGATAATTGTCATAGTTATGTACGCTAGTTGATATTTTTACTCACTTCATTTTTTTTTCTTTATGAGCCAACAACCTTTTGAAACAATGGACTTGCCATCAAATTCTCATCCCACCTTTTCCTCTGTTCAGGATTTCACTTTGAAACTGGGTACGGGTTACTGAGAGGAGAGAGACGGGGAAGGGGGAAAAAACAGATGTAAAGAGACGGTGCTTCTTTTGGATTTTACATGCATTTTACATGGCAGGTACCGTGCCTGCTGTGGCCAGAGCTGACTCGATGCTGCACTGCAAGATGATCTAACTGAACCTGGTCAGTGTGTTATCAATGAATCAAACACTTCCACTTCGTTAGCCTCACGGTGTTCTATTAAGAGTCCGTCGCTGAGACAGTGTTGTGTTTGTGAGAGAGATTTGTTACATGCAGGCACATGCGTGGGCACACATACGCATGTACAAGACACACACATACACACCACACAGAGAGAGAGAGAGAGAGAGAGAGAGAGAGAGAGAGAGAGAGAGAGAGAGAGAGGAGAGAGAGAGAGAGAGAGAGACAGAGAGACAGAGAGACAGCGAGACAGAGAGAAAGAGACAGAGGGAGAGACAGAGAGAAAATTCCTCTGGCTGTTTAAGGTCTGCTTCAGTAGAGTCTATCAATTTTTTTAACTTCCAGAATTTTAGGATCTGGGCTGTTGTAATCTGTGCAAAAATGCATGCTCGTTGATTCCATGAAACACGACTGTGTTGAGAAAGGAAAGTGGAGATGGCCAGGCTGGCTCAGTGGTATAGCATGGTGTTTGTAGTCAGACATAGCAAGGTCCATCCCTATGGTCCCTGGTCACCTTCAGGTGGCGTCCTTCTGGCAGTATCAGTGTAGTGTTAGACTGGTCCCCTAGCCCCCATACTCGTGAGATGGTCATCTTCATTCCATGGTTTTATTTCTGATGGGTGGGACGTTAAACCTGAGTATAATCTTTAGAGTTGAGAGAGAGAGAGAGACAGACAGACAGAGACAGGCAGACAAACTGACACAGAGAGAGAGAAGACAGACAGGAGAGAGAGAGAGAGAGAGAGAGAGAGAGAGAGAGAGAGAGAGAGAGAGAGAGAGAGAGAGAGAGAGAGAGAGACGCACGCACGCACGCACGCAAGCACGCACGCACGTACGCACGCACGCATGCACGCACGCACGCACGCACGCACGCACGCACGCACGCACGCACGCACGCACGCACGCACACACACACACACACACACACACACACACACACACACACAGGGGGAGAGGATAGATCGAAAGTGAATATGTTGTTCTAGCCTCTAGGTTTAACTCCAAACTGCATTATCTCTGAACTGCATGATACAACTCTCCCCGCCTCGCGTCTTTACGCTGGCTGTGCTTTCCTCCTCTTTAGATCATGACAGAAAACAACGTTGATGGCACAGCGAACTGGAGTGGAAGGTGAGGGAGCGAAAGAGATGGATGATTGTGGGTAGGGATGGAAGGGAGTGATCATTAAAGTAAGGGAAGGTGAGCACGTAGGTGTTGGGAGGGAAAATTGAAGTGGGGGATTGTGGGGTGGGGGGGGGGGGGGGGGGGGGGGAGAATGATTAGGGAACAGACTTCCACCTCCGTTTTCTAATCATGTACCTCCCTTTGCATTTGAAAGCCAAATCTAAGTTAAAAGGGTTAACCCTTTTCCAACACCACCCTCCCTCTTCACTCCAGTTCCTCTCCTCCATCCCAAGATGTTCTGTGGAGAATCTTACTTGCTTCGAAAGCTTCATTGTATAATGATTTTTAAGAAAATGAGTAGCTTTGATCAGAGAATGCAAAAAGCGTTCACCACGTGTGTAATGGTCCTGTGATCTTGTTTGTACCCTGTAATTCTGTTATACTTCATTATCATAGATTGTCTCCTTTCAATCACTGGTAGCACCCCATCAAAATAACTTTGCATTAAAGTAAAAAAAAAAAATGTAATTGAGAAGCATGCGTCAAAGGAGGCGGGGTCGTGGGTGGCGGGGTCGTGGGTGGGTGATGCGCGATGCATGAAAGAGGAGCGTTAATGTTTGGGAGTTTCATTGTTACACCAGTTCTTCAAATGGACCTCCCGAGACGACTTATGTTGAGATGTTGACAGAATGAGCTGCTGGCATCTCTGCAGTTCTCTGTCCAGGCAAGACTTTGCCTGATTCTCTTTTACACGATGATGTAGTCTCGGAATTTTTTTCATCTGATAGAGCAAACAAACAAGCAAACAAGCATAAGCTACAGTCATTGCCTGGTGGTCTGCAATGGGCAGGTATGAGAATGCTGTATAGCGGGATAGATGTATCATCATCATCGTTATCATCAGTGGTAGAAGTAGTAGTATTCTTAACTACTACTATTATTATCATTTTAACTACTGATACTACTACTATTATTATCATCATCATTATTATTATTATTATCATCATCATCGTTATTAATATTATGTCATCATCATCAGTATCAATATCAGTATTAGTATTATATCAAAGAAGTAGTTGAAGTAGTTGTAGAAGTAGTAATAGTAGTAGTGTCTAATCAAAGCATCAGATACTTGTAAGATTAATAGAGTGAAACAATCATTAAAAATGTATTTCAAGTTTGTTATGGG
>CM031603.1:49913531-49916031 GCA_018398815.1 Conus ventricosus | reverse complement strand
CGACTGCTCCACAAGCGCATTGTATAATTTGTGTGAAATTTTGTACGAAGAGCGTTAACTTTAAGCCTGTAAAAGAGAGATTCCAGTTTCCGAAATTTGTGTACATGCACATCGTCTTTGTATACAGTTTACGAATTTGAATGGACGCGTTAGATGGACGAGTAAAGTTTTGAATTCTTGAACAGCAACTCAGTGGAGAATCTTGTGCATGTATTTTAAAGAGTACTGAATCTTTGTACAGGTTATGAAAAGACTCAAAGAGTCTCTTTTTAAGAGTCCATAGGCTTCGTGAAGACTCAAAGGTATTTTGATATGGACAGAATTTTCAGAGTTTTTGGATCCATACGGGCAGTTCTGTCTGCCCATTCATTTCTCTACAATCCACAGTGTGACGGAATCCAGCAAAGTCCACTGTTATCCCTCTAGATGTAAGGAAATGGATCAGAATTTTTAGTTCGGTGATTATCTCGGCGCGATTGGTAGCAGCAATAGATTCCATTGCTTGAAGAACAGATTTGGAATCAACACAAAAAGAAGTATTTCTGGAAAAATCACGTGGAATGTCAGTAATATAGTGCAGAGCCATTCGAATTGCTATCAATTCAGCCGTTAAAAAACAGAAAACCCCTTTCCAAGATGAAAAGATTTATCTGCTTTCAAAGCAGGAATAACAAAGCCGGAACCAGCATTGCCATTTATAGGGATCCGTCTGTATAAACTTTTAAGTGATTAGGATAACTGTCGTCAATATGTGACTTGGCCATAGCACCTAAGACGTTATTATTAACATTCTTTGCAAATCAGTGTATTTTAATCAAACCTTGCCGGGAGAGTTCCCAATTAGGAATGGGACTCACGGGATAACGTGGGGCAATGGTTTTGTGATCAATTTTGGCAGATTTTCAACAGGTTGATGAGTTACGTAAGGATGGTTTTATTGATCGTATTGTTTTTTGCGCGCTTTGGAAAATCTAAATCAGATCGCATATCAAGTTCATCCACATTTGAATTATGAACAGTAGAACATCTTAGAATGTATTTAGCACAAGCTAATTTTCGATAAGCATCCAGGGGCAAAAGCCAGCTTCATGATATGTCCCTATAATGGAAGCGTAAAGGGGAACTCCTAGGGCTATTCTGTTGCCTTGCAATCTGTACTTTGTAGCTTTTTTAGAAGATACTTAGGAGCTGAAAATATACTTCCTGTGCATATGAAATCCTTGTCCTGACCAGAGAATTTGATAAATGAATTAAAGTGCACGTATCCTGTCCCCAACTCTGGTAACTCACAACTTTAAGAAGATTAAGAGCTTTCCTTGCTTGAGTTATGATATACATCATATGTGTGTTCCATGATAATTTTGAAGTAAGAAGTACACCTAAAAACTTTATGCAAGATGTGTAGGTAAGCACTGTGTCATCCATCTTAAAAGTAGGGAGATCATGAGATTTTCCACCAGCATCAAAAAGCATCATATGAGATTTCTCAGCAGACAGACATAACCCATTCTCAAACATAAATCTGGCGATACTGTCTAAGTCTCTTTGATAATTTTTTCATGTATGTAATTGACCTTAAAGGTGTGTTCTTTTTTAAAGTAACATTCATCCATAAACATATTGTCATCAGCATATTAAAATAAACTGGAATTTTTAGAAATACTTTTTGTGAGATCGTGCGTTAGGATATTAAAAAGCAAGGGGGCAATTACAGAACCCTGAGGGATGCCATCTCCACAAATCTCTTGCTAGAATATGTATTTCCTATTTTGGTTTGAATTGTTCTGTAGCAAGAAATTCTTTGAAGTAACTCATAAATGTGACCAGTGAGGACCTATCATTTAAGTTTATATAAAGTCGCTCATGCCAGACTTGATCATTACGCTTTTTGACATCGAAAAAAGTTGCAAGTACATTTTTTCTCGGGCAAATTGACGTTTTATCTGAGTTGTAAGTTTTACAAGGTGATCAACAGTCGATCGGCCTTTTCTAAACCCAGCCTGTGCAGTAGGAATATGTCTTTTTTCACAATGATAAGTAAGTCTATTTAATACAATTTTGTCCATTAGTTACCAGTATGAGAGGTGAGAGCGATAGGACGATAACTATTAATATCAGAGTTAGGTTTGCCCTGCTTGAGAATGGGCACAATGACAGAATCTTTCCAACAGACAGAGTCTTCCATATCTTCCAACATTCTTTTCATAATGGTATACAGAAATGTTGTAAAATTGATTGGAAGGTTCCTTAACATTTCGTTTGAGACTGCGTCTAAACCAACTGATGTTTTCTTTGTTGGCAATGACGATATAGCATTTCTTAATTCTTCTAATGTTATTTCTGCATTTAAATAATGTTCATTGTTTTCTTCTGGGTCAGAATAGATATGATTATTTGATTGGTCTTCCCTCAAAGTACTACACTTGTCTGAGAGACTAATTTTGGAGCTATTTTTGGCAAAAAAATCAGCAAACAGTTCAGCTTTTTGAGCTAATGTTGG
>CM031603.1:49886031-49898531 GCA_018398815.1 Conus ventricosus | reverse complement strand
AACTGATTGACTTTGACTTTTGACGTTCTTCCCCCTTCCTTCCTCATGACTTTAGTCCCCCCCCCCTCCCCCATCCTCCACCAGTCCACCTCCCCCTGCACCCCTTCCCTCCTCACCAAAACAAAAACAAATCCAATGCAGCCCAGGAACACTGAATGCCAGTTTAAAGTTTAAAGAGTCCTATCTGGTAACAACATGAACATTCTTGTAGATCCCCCCCCCCCCCCCCATCTCCCCAACTCCCCCTACCCCCTCTCCTTTGAACGAGCCAGTCCGAGTTTTAAGGTTTACAGTACTTTAACACCACGCCACAGTCTTGATTGGTAGGCTGCGGAATGAAAGCTTCCAGAAGTCCTAGTTTAGAGGCCCCTCTTTGCTGTCGACATCATTGGTCGGTACGTTCATGGACAGAGTGTCTTCTCTCCGTGAGAGCATGGATCAACAAGATGAACACAAAAGCGGCTCCAAAACAAGGATATTGCCCCAAAAGTTGGCCGTAATGCCTGAAATGGCAAATCCTTTATAAATAGATGACTGCTCCTCTTCAGATCAATTTCAACCAAAATACCAACTCCAACAATAACACTTCCAGTATGATCCATTTTTGCATGATAAACTGCTAAAAAATATCACACCCCGACAAAGCTGTGGTACTTCCTCAAATTTGAAAAGAAATTCGTCCATTTGACTTATTGCCCTACGGTGACCTAATCGTACCACCAAACAAACGCAAGTTCAGAACTCAGATTCGTGACTTATGTTTGCATCAGACTCGTGACTTATGTTTGCATTAGACTCGTGACTTATGTTTGCATTAGACTCGTGACTTATGTTTGCATTAGACTTGTGACTTATGTTTGCATTAGACTTGTGACTTATGTTTGCATTAGACTTGTGACTTATGTTTGCATTAGTGTTGTGACTTATGTTTGCATTAGACTTGTGACTTATGTTTGCATTAGACTTGTGACTTATGTTTGCATTAGACTTGTGACTTATGTTTGCATCGTTAAGAAGAATTGGATATGTGCATGGGGAACATAATCATATGAATGCAATTTAAAAATTAAAAAAAAAAACCATCACGCCTGAAGGTTACAAAATTTAGAACGCACACACACACACACACACACACACACACACACACACACACACACACACACACACACACGCACACACGCACACACGCGCGCACACACACACACACACACACACACACGCACGCACGCACTCACACATTTGCATGCGCGTGCACACGCACGCACACGCACACACATACACGCACATGCGCACGCGCGCGCACACACACACACACACACACACACACACACACACACACACACACACACACACACACACACACACACACACACACTTTGCGTGCGCGTGCACATGCGCCCACAGACACGTGCACACTATATGTATCCACTTGTTCCAGTCAAGGAATCCGCCACCCCGCTCGTGTTTGTTTATAATGAATTCATAAATTAAAAAGCATCTTTAAATTTTTTTAAATAGAACTGCACATCTATTATTGTTTGAAGTTTCAATATTTGATTTAGGGCCCTGCGAAAGGATTATAATAGTGTAGCCTACATTAATATAGGCATATTAAACAACATTCTGACGTTCTAAACTTCACATGAAGTTCTAGTTTTTGTTGCTTTATCGTCAAACACTGCTATCAGGGATGTTTGACACTCTTAAAAAAGCGTGTATGAGCAATTGTCAAAGCACTATTTATTTTTCAGCAGTTTTTGCTAACGTGGAATAACGTACAGCTCCAATCATCACACGCTGAAAAAGCATTCATTTTGCCAAAGTTTTTCATTCGATTTACCCATCTCCCATTATTTTCCACTCAGACAGATTACCTGTTGTTGACTGCTTTTCCTGATTTCTTTTCCAAACAGTCCCTAGGTGTTTCTAACATTGAAAACCGAAATCTATTTATTTTCAATTCTTTTCCCAATCGTCCACACATTTGGGCTGATATGCTCACCATTTCCCGTTTCACACGGAAGGAGAATTACAGGGATGAGAATCTCTTTAAAAAAAAAAAAAAAAAAAAAGGGGATAGAATCTGTCTCTACACAAGCCCGTCCCTTCGGGTCTCTTTGACGTTTCGGCTCACCGTAAACGAAAAAGGTCTACGCATTCTTAAGAGGTGAGTTGTCTGTTGCAGACGCAGGCGTGTGCATTTTCATGGTAACCCTCACACAGACAATTTTTTGATCGCCACAAGTTCTCGAGAAAACAGGCATGGCACTATGACAGACACTAAGAAAAGATCTTATCTGCCATAGTTTTTAAGACAATATAGCAATTTAAAGGTCAGCTTCATTGTGGCATAGCAAAAGGAAAAGCCTGCAGGAACAGCATAGCATGTTTTTGGCATGAGCGAAAGGCGTAAGGCATGGTAAGAGTTTGTATTCTGCATCTGATCTTCATTAGGTGTAGAACAGTGGTTGGTACGACTCAAGCTATAAACCTTCATGGAAAGGAAAATCAAACGCAGAAGATCAAGATTACAACAAAATACTGCCTAAAATCATCCCATTGCAAAGTGAGTGCCTTTTATTTCAACACACACACACACACACACACACACACACACACACACACACACACACACACATACACACACACACACACACACACACACACATACACACACACACACACACACACACACACACACACACACACACATACATACAGACACCCTCTTGTGCTCTCTCCTGTTTTATAATTCCTGTAGTAGATATTAGAGATATTACACATGAGTCTAGATTTCGCCTCTCTTGTTATATTCTTTCTTCCTTGAACTGAAGAAGTGGTTGACTTTCCGGTCTTCCTCTCTTGTTTAGTTGTTTGCGTGTCAGTGTCTTCGTGTATGACATGATAAGTGTCTGCACCACTTTGCCTGGTCTGTCCCACAGTACAACCCAGCACCCATGCCACTCTTTAAGTTCCACTAGCTAGAGTAGGGAGAACTGAGAGGGCAGTATGAATCACAGAGGACGGCGGAGGAAGGAAGAATCGTACATATTCTGAGGATTGAAGTAGTATACATTTTCCTCTTATCAAGAATCTCACATACAAATTTAGCATTTCTGTGACCGAGTTTATCAATCCACATATTCCAACTCATGGTTTACGGTTCTATTGGCTCCCATTCATGATTCAATGGATAGCGTGAAAGAAATATTGAAGGACTCAGTTGAGAGGCTGAAATATCAACAACGAAGTAAGACAGCAACAACATGTATACATCCCACCAATCCCATCCCACCCCTCCACCTCTGTACGTCCACCCCCACTGCAACTGAAACAAGACTATCGATGAAGACTGCACTCTGTGGGGGACACCAATTCCATAGCAAAGCAGCTAATCCCTTGCCTCACAGAGTGACTAGTCAACGGCGTTCACCAATCAGTAATGATATGTTTTCACATTCAGAGCAAGATCAAACCAATAATGACCGGAACCTTTCAACACGCTATTCCTGAACATAAAGTTCGGTGCCGGTAGTTTTCATAAGAGGCAAAAATGGTGATAATCCCCCCCCCCCCCTCCACATTACTGATGCTTGGATGAACATTCATGTTTCCCTAGGAGAAAATGACAGTGGCTGGGGAGAGGGATCTAGTCAACACAATATCACCTTCAGTGAAGGGAGGAGGAAACGCTCAGTGTGGTGTGTTGAGCGAGTGGACACGGGGCAGTACAGCAGAATGATACTCCAGTAGGCTTTCTATTGCATGACTGCTTTTCCGGTTTCCTCTTCTAAACAGCCTTCAGGCATTTCTCTTACTGACAGCCGAGATTCATTGATCATTCTTCCTTTTTCCAGTCTGCCACATATTGGAATGTACACTCATCATCTTTTGCCTCACAGGGAAGTAGAATTGCAGGAATCAGAGTCCGCTGACACAAGTGACAAAATGTGTCTCCCCCCCCCCCCCCCCCCCCCCCAATGCCCGTTCTCCCGTCTCCCTTTGACTTTTGATTCAGGTGTATTAACAAAAAGAGTGTACATGTTCTCAATTAGTTAGTTGTTTGCATATATACTCAGAGGCATAAAAAACGCGAAAACAAACTGTATAGAAATTTTGATGTAATTTGGCTACCGATTCCTTTGAACTGGTAATAGAAAGTGAGAAAAAGCAATCGAACACCGCAAAAGTGTCCTTTCAAAGTTCATTCTGGTAGAAAATAAGGTCACATGAACTTGACCTTGATCCTGTGTTAACAGCAGAATGTCAGTATCTGGTGTGACCACCTCGAGCATTGATCACAGCTGTGCACCTGCGGTACATCGAGCGCACCAGAGTGTTGGTCTGCCTCTGGGGGACTTGCCACCACACCTGGCCCACAGCAACAGCAAGCTGAGCTGCTGTCTGGGGTCTGGGGTTGAGCTGGTTCAACTGCCTCTGAAGGGCATCCCAGAAATGCTCTATTGGGTTAAGGTCGGGAGAACGGGCTGGGTGAGGCAGCAGATTGATGTTGTTCTGCCTCAGGAAGTTCTGCGTAGCACGGGCAGTGTGCGGCCTTGCGTTGTCCTGCTGAAACAGGTTCTGTGGATGCCGCTGGAAATGCGGCAGGATGTGGGGCCTCAGAACTTGGTCGATGTAATGAACAGCAGTGACCCCGTTACCACGTCCTGGACCCACATTCTGGAAGATGACTGGCCCAATACGGCGATTTATGCCGATAGCCCCCCAGATCATGATGCTTTCACCACCCCATGGGTCCCTTTCGGTGATGTTGGCATCCGTGAAGCGTTCCCCCGCTCTTCTCCAGATCCGGATGCGGCCATCGCCTGGGTCGACGCAGAACCGGCTTTCATCACTGAAGAGGACTCGGCCCCAGTCCCGATGGCGCCAATGCACGTGGATCTGTGCCCACTGCAGACGGTTCTGGCGATGCTGGAGTGTCAGGATAGGTCGCCGGGCTGGACGCCTGCATTGGAGACCAACTGTGTTCAGTCGGCGACGCACGGTCCTGTTGCTGATTGGCCTGCCATGGTTGCCGACGGTGTTCCTGGCTGTGTTGGCAGCGGTTTGGTAAGGCTCCCGTCGATGCTGACGAAGAAGATGGCGGTCTTGGGCTGCTGTGGTGACCCTCGGTCTGCCGCTCCTCGGTCTGTCATCAGTGGTGTTTCTTGCTTGAAAGCGGTCCAGAAGGCGATAGACGGTGGAAATGTGGACTCCGAATGCGATAGCGACCTGCCTCATTGGAACCCCGGCCTGCAGTTGCCCCATTGCTATGCAACGATCTTGACGAGAAAGTCTCGGCATTATGTTGGCGCCTCTGGAAGGGATGATTTGAACTTTTTGGGGTTTGGAAATTTATAGCCCCACAATGGGGGCCACATTGAGTTGCAATTCACATTGATGCACGTGGCGTAGGTAGTCCACATGGCAAATGCACTCCTCGTGCCAAAAACGCTGACCCGGCAACATTCACCCACTGTTACGAGGTTACAACCGGCCAAGACACCACGTACTGCTAATGTTGCACGTGCCAACGACATTGCTTACGTCCTGTTCACAATGTGAACAATCGTGCACTGTCTCTATTTTTTCGCGTTTTTTATGCCTCTGCAAGTGTGAGTGTGTGTGCGTGCGTGCGTGCGTGCGTGCGTGCGTGCGTGCGTGCGCGCGCGCGCGCGCGCGCGTGTGTGTGTGTGTGTGTGTGTGTTTGTGTGTTTGTGTGTGTGTGTGTGTGTTCGTAGTGACTCTTTCACATAGACAATTTCGTGATCCCCACAAGCTGTGGAGATAACAGACCCATCACTATGACAGACACTAAAACAACTCTTACCTGCCATAGATTTCAGACGCGATAGCAGATCAAAGGTCAACTTCATGATGGCATAGCAATAGAAAAAGCTTTTAGGGACAATAGAGCACGTGTCTTTCATTTGCCAAACTTGGAACAGTAGCTAGCCATGATTCGTTTGAGACTTTAGGGTCAGAGATCAAAGGTCACGGTCAAACTTGGGTCTTACCACTAATCTGTGTATTTTGTAATTGTTTTACTTACACTGAAAGCTACAATTTATTGAAGGGCAAGGTCATGGGTCGAAGGTTTTGGTCTCAAAACAGGATTAGAGAAAGGCTCAGTACGTAAAAACGGCTTGGATCTTGATACCATGTGGCTAGTGATGCTTCCCTGGAGGAAATGGCATGATCGGGGAGAGTGATCAAGTCTCCACCATGTTAGCTTCACTGATGGGAGGAGGAACTCTTTCAATGCGGGCGTGTTGAGAGAGTGGATACGGAGAAATAATGCAAAGTGGTAGTTTGGCATTTTCTGTGGCGTATGGTCAGCATGTTGCGAGAAAACGGTTTGCTTAAAAGAAACAAAAGCTGTAGTTGCTGGTTAAAAGAATAGCAAACACAAAAGTGCTTTATTCAAGGTTAAGCCCTTGGAATACAGAATTATCATGATCATATCTCGGTGCAGAGAGACAGAAACAGAGAGAGAGAGAGAGAGAGAGAGAGAGAGGAGGGAGACAGTCAGACAGACAGACGGACGGACAGACAGACAGACAGGTAGACAGATTGACTGACAAACGAGTTGAGTACAAGTATATTACATCCTAGCCCACCACACAGGGCATTTTCAGGGCGGTCACAAAATACAGAAAAACGTTCTGTCCTGAAAATATACAAAGACAACTGTCTACGTAACTTATATGAATTCGTAATAAGACAACTAAACTACTAACACCCTCATGGCAAATAACACCACCCCATGATGAAGATGTCAGCTATTCTGAATAATTTATCACGCCTGATTACGAACATGAGTTTTAAAAAAATCACAGCGTCTTCATAATAATCATTTGAAAAGGCAGCATAGGCAAGTAGACAGTGTTGAATAGACATATTGATGGTGTCCATTCTACACACTGTAGAATGGACATATTGATGGTGTCCATTCTACACATTGTAGAATGGACATATTGATGGTGTCCATTCTAGACAGTGTGGAATGGACATATTGATGGTGTCCATTCTACACACTGTAGAATGGACATATTGATGGTGTCCATTCTACACATTGTAGAATGGACATATTGATGGTGTCCATTCTAGACAGTGTGGAATGGACATATTGATGGTGTCCATTCTACACACTGTAGAATGGACATATTGATGGTGTCCATTCTACACATTGTAGAATGGACATATTGATGGTGTCCATTCTAGACAGTGTGGAATGGACATATTGATGGTGTCCATTCTACACATTGTAGAATGGACATATTGATGGTGTCCATTCTAGACAGTGTTGAATGGACATATTGATCGTGTCCATTCTACACAGTGTTGAATGGACATGTTGATCGTGTCCATTCTACACATTGTGGAATGGACATATTGATCGTGCCCATACTACACATTGTGGAATGGACATATTGATCGTGTCCATTCTAGACAGTGTTTCTTGTCTCATTTTCTATTTAATGGAGAACAGCAACAAAGAATGCATATTATAAATCGTAACAAGAGAAAAACATAGTGCAGATTATATGGACCTGAGGCAGACGAAGGGACCACAAAGGTATGAATACAGTAGACGATGATGAAAAATCTAAACCAAAAGCGCCCAACTGTATCCCATTGCGAGAAATTCTGTTCCAGTTATTTTCTGTTTGCTAAGATACTTTGACTGTTGTTTTATTTTTCATTTTCTTCCATTTTTTATTTTTCATCTTATTCCATTTCGAGAAACTCTGTTTCCTTCATGTCCTCTTTCCTGAGACACTTTGAATCTGTTTCATTTTTCATTTTCTTCACTGTAATCCGTTAGTTTTTCTGCATTTATGGTCCCTTCGCCATTTTTTTTTTTTTTTTTTTTGCGATTACAATTCTTTACATCTTTTCTTCTCCTGTTATATGCCGGCTTTCATCTGCAATCCGATGACCAGTACAGTTTTTTCCCCAGCATATCTGCCTTTTCCTTTTTATTCTTCCTTTCCTTCCTTCATATCGGTTTTGCTTCTTTCCTTCTTGCTCAAAATATCAATGCTTTTCCTTCCTTTATTTCTTTCTTTATCCTTTCCCTCCTTCTTTCACTCCTCCACCCGTTTTTCTTTTTCTTTACCGTCTGAAGTCTCTCAACAAGTTGTGCTTTTCTTTCTTTCTTCTAATGTTGACCTTTCTCGTCTTTTCTGTTCTTTGCATTTAGGTTGAAATTAATAGGAACTTACCGTCATTGGAAGCATCAGCCCTTAAAAAGACTCGATCACTTCAGTCGTCTGTCAGCATACACATGCACGAACGCGCGGGCGCGCGCACGCACACACACACACACACACACACACACACACACACACACACACACACACACACACACAACACACAAACACACACACACACACACACACACACACACACACACACACACACACACAAATAGTCGCACAAAAAACATAAACACATACACACAAGCAAGCGCGTGCATGCACGTCCGCACGTGAGCAGGCAATCACGCACGCACACAGGCACGCACACACGCGAGCACACACACACACACACACACACACACACACACACACACACACACACACACACACACACATCGCGCGCGCGCAGGTACGCTTGCACGCACGCACACGACACACACACACACACACACACACACACACACACACACACACACACACACACACACACACATGGAGAGCTAGAATCAGAGAAAGATGTAAAGATAAATGAACAGACTGAGATATGTTACTGGTGAGGAGATTTTTTGGGATGCTTCTTCTTTACGCTGCTCCGGCTGCCGCAACTATTCATAAAGATATTTAATGAGGTATACAATTTTATCATTTTTTTATATCAATATCATTTCAACCTCTCATAACATTACCTCCACCAACTATCACCCAGCACCAACATCTGTCTTCTTTCACTGCTCTCATGGTTCAGCACCTCCTCTTTCTTTGAACCTTTTTTTGTGTTCACCATGAATGCGACTACATCGGCCCATTCCTCAATCAAGGCGAGATTCGTCTGTGCAGAGGCGAGGAAATGGAGGCGAGTGACATCTATCGATGCGTTCCCCTGCTACTGATCTGATAGTCGCTTTGGGTTTTGTGTACCGCCGCTTTCTTCTCAGGTCAGCTCAGCAAATGATCAAATCGGTGTGATGGACAGATTAGTGTGTGTGTGTGTGTGTGTGTGTGTGTGTGTGTGTGTGTGTGTGTGTGTGTGTGTGTGTGTGTGTGTGTGTGTGTGTAAGTCTTTTAATAATAATAACTTATTATGCACACTGTATACATTATTGTTTGACGAAGTCTTTCACATTGCACTCAATGTGGCTTAATTCACGTTGAGTTATACACCATCAACAGATTAATTAATGGGAGAGAGAGAGAGAGAGAGAGAGAGAGAGAGAGAGAGAGAGAGAGAGAGAGAGAGAGAGAGAGAGAGAGAGAGAGAGGGGGGGTTAACTTAACACTTTCCCTTTAAAAAATTCTATTCAACAACGCAACCATACTATGTCAGACATATCTCCAACATCACATTGAGAAACAAAGACACCAAAGATAGCGACCCCCAGTCCCATAGGTCCTTAACATCTCATGGAGAAACAAGACATCAATTAGTGTGATATACAATACAACCACGTCTTCAACATATCTTGGAGAAATAAGACACCAATTAGTATAGAGCACTAGGCGTCCACATCCTTAACATATCATGAAGGGACAAGACACCAATTAGTACGGAACACTATACACCCACGTTCTTACCATATCATTAAGAGACCAGACACCCGTTAGTATGGTACACAATGCAGCCACGTTCTTAATATCATAAAGAGAAGAAAAAAAACAGACAACTAGACTGGTACACAAAATGGCCATGTGTTTAAAATCTCATAGAGCGACAAGATGCCAGTTAGTGTGGCACACAATACAGCCGCTTTCTAAACGGCTCAAGGAGAGACAAGATGCCAGGAAGCGTGATATGTACAAAGCAACCATGTTCTTAACATCTCATGGAGGAACAAGATGTCAATCAGTGTGATACACTATACACCCAAGTCTTTCACATATCGTAGAGAGACAAGATACCAAAGAGTGTGGCACATAATACGCCTACGTCCTAAACGCATCATAGTGAGACGACAAGGTGCCAACCAATCTGGCACATAACACAGCTACTTCTTTAAATATCATGGCACACAAGATACCAGTTTGCGTCATGCACAAAATACCCACGTCCTGACCATCTCATCGAGGGACAAGACACGCGTCAAGGAGACACACAGTTTACACACGTCTGTAAGATTTGATGCGGAGAGAGAATACCACTGAGTGTCATATAAAACATAGACATGCACTTAACAAGTAAAACATGTCCTTTGCATATACGTGTAAGCGGACTAACACAAATGCCTCGGATCTCTCGGAGAAAGATGATGATCTGTAGTAGAAGTCGACACACATCTCAAGGAGAGATGCAACACTTTGCTGTGTCACGCAGAGAGACAGGACAGTCTGCACTAACATGGTACACAACTGACACACTTCCTCCACATGTTACAGAGAGACGAAACACCTCACAGTGCGGTACAAAACTAACGCGCATCTTTAACATGTCATGGAAAGACATGCCAACTGGCTGTAAGGCACACAGGTAACGCGCATCTTTAACATGTCATGGAAAGACATGCCAACTGGCTGTAAGGCACACAGGTAACGCGCATCTTTAACATGTCATGGAAAGACATGCCAACTGGCTGTAAGGCACACAGGTAACGCGCATCTTTAACATGTCATGGAAAGACATGCCAACTGGCTGTAAGGCACACAGGTAACGCACATCCTTAACATGTCACAGCGAGACAAGGCACCATTCAGTGTGACATACATTTGTCAAACTTCTTTAACATCTCAAAGGCAGACAAGACAGCAGGCAGAGTGTGACACAACTGAAACATACTCAGCATCTGAGGGGAAGATGAGATACCTATAATTGTGGTCACAACTAAGATGTGTTCATAATATTTCATGGAAAGTCAAGATTGCAATTGATATGATACATTACTACCACATGTCCTTCACATCTGACAGAGAGTCAGATTACTTAATAAATTAAGTGTGTGATGATTAACAAACTTTCATTTCATGAACAGACATGATTACAGTGTATGTGAAAGTAATTCACAGACTTCCTTTGTAACTATTATTACGAGACAAGATACCTGTTGATGTTGTAAACAATTTTCACAATTTTAAGCGTCTGACGCAAAGACATGACATGACGGTTACTGACACACTTCCAACAAAAAACTGTCTCTGTCATCTGCACTGGTGACAGGGCTCTGAAAACACGGAGGCGTGGATCGTCCGCATATTAACAAGATATCATAGATGGTAGATGTTTTTGTGCTGGGGATTTCCTGAGCAGAAGAAAGCATATTTTGATTACACGCATCAATCATTGTCAAGATCTTAATGCCGTTCAATTGTCTGGTCAAGTTTTCAGTTCACTTCTTCCGTTTGACCGGTAATCTGCTTTGTAGAGGAAGGGTGGTGAATAACGCTGCTAAGCACTGGACTTGTCTTGAAGAGATCATTTCTGGACTGAGGTACTGCTACTTTGATGAACCAAAAAAAAAAAAACACAGCCATTTTGCGCCGAATATGAGAAGATCAATGGTTTCTCGTTCTTCGTTTTCACTGTGCTAAATGTTATTTGTGTTTTCCTGAAGAAGACGCAGGAGGTGGAAATGCATTGTGTTTTTGTCCTGTTATCTGTTTGTCTGCGTCTGTGGCGGTAACTGACCCCTTTTCTTTCTAAATTTTATTTCATTTTCCGCCCTCAGTCACTTCGTTTTGAAACTGAAAAAACCTTGTGGTTTAAACAATCTGCATTTGCGTGTCGTAGCATTTGATTAACTGCTATATTTATCAATATTTTTTATGGTCTAATCTTTGTTCGGTGACAATTGTAAGGTCAGACACTGATCTATAGTCATTATAACACTTTTAACCGTGCTGGGATGTGGTAGCTTCGGTGAGCGCTTCCTCCCCCCTACCCCCACCCCCACCCCCCGCCCCTATCCACACAACTTCCTTCCCACACACCTATCCACATACCTTCCTCCCTCTTTTCGTGTGAATGGTCTTGTGTGTTGGCATTCGTTCCATGCCCCCATCTCTGCTTTCTTCTGTTCTCCCCTCCAGCCCCGGAACTAACAATATGGAGGTATTAGCCGACAGAATCAATATCGTTTCCGAAGCTCTGACCGAAATGCCGGAGGAGGGAAGTTCTAGATTTCTTTCTGTTTGTCTTCTTCTTCTTCTGGTGTGCCCGTGGGTATACATCGCGTGTTTGTATGCCAGATGCGTCTCCTAGCCCCACTCTTCCCGCGCTCTTAGTCTCTACAGCAAAAAAAAAACTGTCTGGCATCCGATTTTGGTGGTTTCTTTTCCATTTACGGTGGAAGTGCTTCTCCGTCAACAGGG
>CM031603.1:49878531-49883531 GCA_018398815.1 Conus ventricosus | reverse complement strand
TAGGTATGTTCATTGTGGGTCACAGATGATGGCCGATGTTTACCAGAATAGCCGTTACTAACGACTATAATGGCCCAAAACGGTTTTTCCTCTTTATGGAATATCTCATGCATATTCAAGATAAACTGGGAGTACTTTTATATGCTTTGCATCTTCTTGTATTTTGCTTTTGGTATGCGGAACAGGAAACCTCCAGCACTATTGACACATTGATGATTTACACTAGGTCTGAGAGCGGCTTAAGGCAGAGGAAATTAAGGAAAGTAGAGTGAGGATGGGGGAGGGTGGAATGGAATGGGTGCTGAATGCACTCGATTCAACGCTGTTTGTCTCAAGGTTCCTGTCCAGTCACGGACAAGAGAAAGGCAGACAATTTCATTTATCAGCGGACTGGTCGCTCTCTGTCGGCTCCTCTATGTCTAGTGCCTTCGACTTCATCAATGTACACCCCCCCCCCCCCCATTTTTCCTATTTGCTCCCCCCTCCCCCCCCCCCCCCCCATCTTCCCCAATCCCCCTTCCACTCACTATCTAGATTCTTTCTCACCTCTTTTTTCCAACTACCACCACCACCCCTTTTTTTTTCTGCAGTGACAGTGATTTGTGTTTAAAGAAATCAGTGAGTGAACACGAAGGTTCTACGAACCGAAGTACTCAACCTCTCTCCTCCCAAGTGGGTTCAAGTGTTTTCTCTACATTTTTATATTGTTACGGATGGTGTGCGGTGCGTGTTTTGTTGTCTGACTCTCGCTCTCAAAAGTTTGGATGCGTGTAATAATTATTCTCTCTACACACACACACCATACGTACATGGATAGCCAGGCAACACACGAGTTAGATTTCTTTTCTTTATAATTATGCTGCCTGAACCATCAAAACATACATTCATGTGAATTGGTACAAATTAATACATGTCACTACACAGCATATAGATTAAGATATTAATTCATAGGAACTTCAATCATCAGATATCATATTACATATGGTGATATCACTCACAGATCTCGCCGGCGCCGTCCACAGTGTCTCACATATATAATCAACGTATTCAGTTCCACAGTACCCAAGCCACAGTCTACAGCGTTAAAATAAGACGAAGAAGGATAACCAAGGTCCCCACACGGTAAACACAGCCGTTCACAAAACACAAGCGATGAAGAAGAAACAGGGTCTCAACACAGCAAGCACAATATATTACGTCGAACTATCAGAAGAAGAACCGCAAATTTACAAGGCACAACAATCCACAGAAGAAGAACCGTAGATTCATAAAGCACAGCAATCCACAGATGAAGAACTGAAGATTCATAAAGCACAGTAAACCATAGAAGAAGAATCGCAGATTCATAAAAACACAGCAATCCACAGATGAAGAACCGCAGATTCATAAAGTACAGCAATCAATATTGAATCCCCGGAGAACACAATTTCACCAAAGTCCCATGGAACACAGTAAACTTCGATTCGACGTACCGTTGATCTAAAACAAATATTAACTTCTCCGTGTATTCACACTACAATGTTCACATCAATAAATTCAGCCCACCGACACACATGCGGTGGTACAATTAGAGCACATAAATATTCTTATAGGAGTTTTAACTTTAAGTCACTCTCGGCGACACAGCATTCACAACAATTTTATAACAAATACATTTCCTGCTTCATATTCCGCTGATACCGTCATCAAAAGTATCCCACATACACAGTGAACATCGATGCACTACTGACTTGAAAGTCAGCCTCTCCACATAGTAACACTACGGAGAAAAAAACGATGATTAAACAAATAAATTAGACTGGGCACCAAATCCTCGGCCGTTAGTTCTTGCTCCCTTCTCTTGTCTCCTATTATTATTTTCGTCATGTAGTTACCTATGTCATTTTAAGTTGACGTCATAATTGACGCTGACGTCACATATATCCTTTGTGAAAGAACCCAGGCAGTCAAAACTTTTTATATCCAGCTCTCATTATACTTTTGAAGATATTATGTCTGTCAGCTTTGGGTTGCTAGTCATGTTTAGCCCTTGACCAGAACAAGGACGAAAAAAAAAACATGTTTCTTGCTTACCAGCTAACTTGGAAATCATCATCATCGTCATCATCAGATTCATCATCATATTCATCATCATCACATTCATTTCTGTCTTTGTCTCTCTCTTAAACACAAATACACATACACGTACGCACGGACACACACGCACACACATACACACACTCTCTCTCTCTCTCTCTCTCTCTCTCTCTCTCTCTCACACACACACACACACACACACACACACACACACACACTCAGAGCGAAAGGGAGAGAGAGAGTTTCATCCATTTGACGAATTAGCGCTGGTCTCTTACTGAGCTGATCTGAGGAGAAGCGAGCAGCGGCCCAGGGAACTCCAAGCGACTCAGAGATCAGCCCGGAGGCCACACTTCGCTAGATGTCACCAGCCCCCATTTCCTCACCTCTGGACAGACCATTCTCGCCATCATTGAGAAATAGACCAAGGAAGTTGCAAAAGACCCCAAGGAAGAGGTGTTTAACTCTGGATGCAGTTTACATCAATGCTAATATAGAAAAAAAAAATCAACTACAACTCTCATTGTCATTGAGAAGGTATTCTGTTCTCTTCCTTTAAATTCATTTTCGCGGTCAATGGTAATAGATTAACAAATCAGCCACAGGTCTGTTCATGCTTATTAAGATATGTATGTTTGTGTTCTTTGTTTCAACTCATCTTAGCGTTAATGGTATTGGGGAAAAAATCAGCTACAACTGTTATTGTAATTCTGAAGTTATGTTGCTAATGAATGATAACGGGAAGTGAAACCTTTTTTTTTTTATAGAAGTTTCAAACGATCAAAATCAAGAAAATTATCTCCCTACATCTAATATCATGTTATCAATGGTGGTAGCAACAGTACCTTAAAAAAATCACCATCAGTTTAGTAGTTTAAGAAAACTATTTACCAGTGCTCTCTCTCTCTCTCTCTCTCTCTCTCTCTCTCTCTCTCTCTCTCCTCTCTCTCTCTCTCTCTCTCTCTGTGCCATGCCTAGATGCGAATAATCATAGTTACATATTCCGAGTAAGTAAAGCAGTTCTGAGGGTGGAGAGGTTTGATCCGTGTGTCTTGGGAGGAGGGGGGGGGGAGATGTTAGTACTCATCTACTTCACTCTTCACCAAAAGAAGTATATACTCTGTGCGCTCCAGAAGACGCTACAACATAATTCTGTTGTGTTGAAATGAAACCACACGCCACGCTTAACGTGTTCATCCTCCCCATATCAGTGAAGTTAACACTATGTTAATGTGATCACTCATCCCAGCCAATGCTATTTTCCCCAGAGAAACATTAGCGTGCACCCAGGCGTCAGTCGCAGAGATAGGCAGTGGAGGGGGAGGAGACGATCGCCGATTATGGCTCTCGTAAAAACCAACAGCTCGGAGCTTCATGTTCGGGAATGGCGTGTTAAGAGTTTCCGCTTATGAGCGGTTTGATCTTGTTCTGATTGCGAATAAATATATTCTGTAGTGCTAAACGCCACTGGGGATGGAACTTTTGTATGAAACAATGAATGAGAAGCTTTGCCATGGAACTGATGTTTTGATCACATGCAGTCCTTGGAATAGTCTTCATGTTATTTCAATCGGGGAGGTGGAGGAAGTGTTTGCATTTTTGTTGTCTTTTTTGTTTTCGGTTTTGTTTGGGGGGGGGGGGGGGGGGGGGGGGGGGGGGGGGGTTCAGCCTTCCATCTTCATCCCCTGCGCCTCTCTTTTTTTCTTCCCATCCATGAACCGTGAATGGGAGCTGATTCAACCACGAGTTGGAATAAATGAAGCATGCATTGGAGACGCTCTGACAAAAACACAAGACACAGGAATCTCCAGTACACAGGCCACATCATAGACTTCTTCACAGAGTAGGTAAGGGTTTTCTTACTTCCTTCCTCTGCTGCCTTTGGCCCATATCCCTCCCCTAGTTCTTCCTGCTCGTCCTCCACTGTTCTGTCAATGGTGGTGTGGGTGATGGATGTTCCTGTAGGAGACTTATCAGTGACAGTTATCAGTGACGACATGAAGACAAGGGCAACACACAAAAACAATAACGATAGAAGGATATTGGCTAGTCGAGTAATTCTTCAGTTTGGAAAGGAAAAAAAAAATGAAACAAAAGAGGCAATACATTAGACTCACATGGGTTATGCCCTCACAGAATTATGAAGCTGCAGAAGGGGTTACTAAGAAGCTAGCCATCTATTTGCGACGGGGCAAATTTTAGACGGTGTGTTGTTATGATCTTGACCTTTTCTTTCAGATCTTCACTTTCATTAAGGTTTATGGTCTACATATAATCAACCACAGTCAGTCATGAATTTGATATGCAGGATCCAGGCTCTTAACGTATCCAAAGCTTTTTTCTTGTCTCATGTTGTCTTGTGGTCTTACCTTTGACCTATGATGTGATCTTTCAATCAACTTGTTGCAGTCAACGTAAGTAGCTATTATGTACAGTTTGGCACAGGCAGGTTGCAAGACCCAAATCTAACTTTCACCTTTGTTCCTTGGTCTTCAGTTGTTAAAACAGTGAATACTGGCGGACAAGCCCAGTCACTTTCTAATATAGCAAAGAATGGTACCGTGCTGTGACGTTCCTTCAAACTATTCTGTAATGTCTCAAGAAAAATGACCTCGACTTTTGACCTTAAATAACTTATTAAACGCTATGGTGGAGAAGGAATTTTTCAATGTCTAGATTTCCTTTTCCGATGACTTGTAGCGACCAATAAGTTACCTTTTTCTAAGGTTACCATGGAAACACACACGCCTCCGAGCATGCCTACTCCTGAGAATACGTCGACTCTTTTTGTTTAGACGAGTCAGTCAGAAATTCAAACAGAGCCAAGGAAACCGGCTTTGGAGAGGAGTATTCTATCACTTATTCAAATGGATTCTGATTCCTGTAATTCTACAGCCGTGTGACACAGAAAATTGTGAGGATAT
>CM031603.1:49868531-49876031 GCA_018398815.1 Conus ventricosus | reverse complement strand
CAATACGTCGCCTCTTTTTGTTTAGACAAGTTAGTTGGAAATTCAAAGAGAGCCAAGAAACGGGGTTGGAGAAGAGAGATGTTATCACTCATGCAAATAGATTCTAGTTCTTTTAATTGTGAGGATGTCGACTCAAGTGTGTGACAGATTCGAACATCTGATAGTGTCAGAAAAGTTGAAGACTGGAACGGAAAAAAAAACAGGGGGAAATCTTTTGCAAAGAAATGGAGACTGGATAAATGAATGGAAATCGCCCTTTAAAAACTTGGCAAACTGAACTCGTTTGCCAGACATGACGATTGATGATGTACTGGATTCCATGTTATCAAAACTTTGTTTAAAAAAAAAAGAGAAGTGTTTGACAATGACTCAAAATGGTGTGTGTGTGTGTGCGTGTGTGTGTGTGTGTGTGTGTGTGTGTGTGTGTAATAGTTTTAATGATTTCTGAGGGTAGAGTTGGAGGATGTGAGAACACATGATCTTGCATTTGTTATTGCGCACAATCCAGTCCTTTGTAGTGTGTGTCGGGGAAGAGTAAGTCGTAGAGGGGAAACTGAAGAATGTTGGGTTCTGCCTGTGTTTGTCTCAAAATTCTGCTTTAAACGGACCGGTTAAAATCTAGAAATGACTCAATTACATTCTGATTATCTATCTTTTGTTTCTAGCTAGTTGTTATCTCTTGCAAATTTGCATTATCATCTGTGTGAGTATAATTTGTCACCATCTACCATGATTTTTTTATGTATAGCTGTCCTGTACTTCTCTCTGTCTGTGTCTCTGTCTCTGTCTCTCTCTCTGTCTGTCTGTCTCTGTCTCTGTCTCTGTCTCTTTTATACTGTTTGAATGATGCTTTTAGTTTTTCAGCAACGTTTTTCCTCTCCACACCTTTGTTTTGTTCCATTTTACTACCCTTCGCTGGCTGCTTTGGGGGTGCTGTTGGATTCTTTTTTTTAACCCTTGGCAGTGAGAACACCACAGAATTGTGGACTGTGGTGTGTCTCTATTTGACACCAAGAGCACAGACACAATCAGCCGTGTCTCCCTGATGAGTCCGATCCAGCGGACGAAAGGCCTAGGACAGGCAATACAAATAAATGTGCCTTCGAGAGAGATTATGATGGTTCCCTCAGCAGCTAGTGAAGGGCTTCTCATAGTTATAATATATTCCCCCATTTTCTTCATCTTCAATTTTTTTTTTAAAGTTCAAATCTTTGCCAAGTCATTACTATAACGACTGAAGAATTGTTAACCTGCACTTGTTTTCCCCCACTACTTAATTGTTCACCATTCTGTCTCTGTCTCTGTCTGTCTCTCTCTCTCTCTCTCTCTCTACTCCTCTCTCTCTCTCTCTCTCCTCTCTCTCTCCTTCTCCTTCATTCCTTCGTCCCTCCCAATCACACGACACTTCAGTGCCGGTGCTAGTGTTCTCGCACGATAAAAAAGGGTGCTGATCAGAAGCTAATTTGCCGCCAGAAAAAAGAGCGGCGCAGTGTGGCTGTCACTGCTTGGCCTCGCAGAGCGCTTTGAACGGTCGGAAGTCTTTAGAAACGAACTAGAGATGCATTCAGAGAACACCGCTTTTCTCCTTTCTTTTCTTGCTTTTTAATCTCTTCGTCTTCTTGCTTCTCCTTCAAAAGTTTTCCGAACCGTTCAGTTCTCCGCCCTTTTCCACCTAGTCCTATGTTTCCCACCTTCTCCAACTTTTCCCTACAGTTTTCTGCTTTTCCCTAAACCCCACACTTTCCTACTATTTTCATATTTCCTTACTTTTACCTGTCGTTCCCTGTTGTTCCCTATCTCTTCATACTTTCTCTCCTTTTTTTTTGTTCTATTGTTCACTACTTTTTCCTTTTTTTTTCTTCCTCTTCCATTTTTTTCTAACTTTCCCCCTACCATTTCCGATTCCACCTCCACCACTGCCCCATTTCTGACTTCCGCTGTCCCCACTACAATTACCGACTCCCCCCCCCCCCCCCCCCCGTCCCCCACTACCATTTTCGACCCCTTCCCTACTATTTCTGGCTCCCCCCCCTCCCCCCAACCATTCCCAATTTGCTCTTCTAACCATTTCCGACTCATACTCCCCCCCCCCCCCCCCTTACCATTTCCGACTCCTCACCCTCCCCCTACCATTTCCGACTCCCCCCCTCCCTTACCATTTCCGACTCCCCCCCCCCCCTTACCATTTCCGACTCCCCCCCCCTTACCATTTTCGACTCCCCCCCCCCCCCCCTTACCATTTCCGACTCCTCCCCCCTCCCCCTACCATTTCCGACTCCTCCCCCTCCCCCTACCAGTTCCGACTCCTCCACCCCCCCTTACCACTTCCGACTCCTACTTCCCCCCCCCCCCTCTTACCATTTCCGACTCCTCCCCCCCCCCTTACCATTTCCGACTCCTCCCCCCCCCCCCCTTACCATTTCCGACTCCTACTCCCCGCCCCTTACCATTTCCGACTCCTCCCCCCCCCTTAACCATTTCCGACTCCTCCCCCCCTTACCATTTCCGACTCCTCCCCCCACTTACCATTTCCGACTCCTCCTCCCCCTTACCATTTCCGACTCCTCCTCCCCCCCCCCTTACCATTTCCGACTCCTCCCCCTCCCCCTACCATTTCCGACTCCTCCTCCCCCTTACCATGTCCGACTCCTCCCCCTCCCCCTACCATTTCCGACTCCTCCTCCCCCTTACCATTTCCGACTCCTCCTCCCCCCCCCCCCCCCTTACCATTCCGACTCCTCCCCTCCCCCTACCATTTCCGACTCCTCCCCCTCCCCCTGCCATTTCCGACTCCTCCCCCCCCTTACCATTTCCGACTCCTCCCCCCTCCCCCTACCATTTCCGACTCCTCCCCCCCCCCCTTACCATTTCCGACTCCTCCCCCTCCCCCTACCATTTCCGACCTCCTCCCCCTCCACCTACCATTTCCGACTATTACCCCCCCCCCCTTACAATTTCCGACATCCTCACCCCCCCCCCCCCCCCTTACCATTTCCGACTCCTCCCCCCCCCCTTACCATTTCCGACTCCTACTTCCCCCCCCCCCCCTTACCATTTCCGACTCCTACTCCCCCCCCCCCTTACCATTTCCGACTCCCCCCCTCCCCCCCCTTACCACTTCCGACTCCTCCCCCCCCCTTACCACTTCCGACTCCTACTCCCCCCCCCCCCCCCTTATTATTTCCGACTCCTCCCCCCCCCCTTACCATTCTGACTCCTACTCCCCCCCCCCCCCTACCATTTTCGACTCCTCCCCTTTCCCCTACCATTTCCGACTCCTCCCCCTCCCCCTACCATTTCCGACTCCTCCCCCTCCCCCTACCATTTCCGACTCCTCCCCTTTCCCCTACCATTTCCGACTCCTCCCCCTCCCCCTACCATTTCCGACTCCTCACCCCCCCCCCCCCCCTTACCATTTCCGACTCCTCCCCCCTTACCATTTCCGACTCCTCCCCCCCCCCTTACCATTTCCGACTCCTCCCCCTCCCCCTACCATTTCCGACTCCTCCCCTTCCCCCTACCATTTCCGACTCCTCCCCCCCCTTTCCATTTCCGACTCCTCCCCCCCCCCCCCCCCTTACCATTTCCGACTCCTCCCCTTCCCCCTACCATTTCCGACTGCCCCGCTCCCCACCCCTTACATTTCCCTCCCCCCCCCCCCCCCCCTTTACCATTTCCGACTCCCCCCCCCTTACCATTTCCGACTCCTCCCCCTCCCCCTACCATTTACGACTCCTCCCCCCCCCCCCCCTTACCATTTCCGACTGCCCCGCTCCCCACCCTTACATTTCCCTCCCCCCCCCTTACCATTTCCGACTCCTCCCCCTCCCCCCTTACCATTTCCGACTCCCTCCCCCCCTTACCATTTCCAACTCCTCCCCCCCTCCCTTACCATTTCCGACTCCCCCCCCCCCCCCCCCTTACCATTTCCGACTGCCCCGCTCCCCACCCCTTACATTTCCCTCCCCCCCTCCCCGACTCCTCCCCCTCCCCCCTTACCATTTCCGACTCCTCCCCCTCCCCCTTACCATTTCCGACTCCTCCCCCCCCCCCCCCCCTTACCATTTCCGACTGCCCCGCTCCCCACCCTTACATTTCCCTCCCCCCCCCCCCCCCCCCCCCTTCCCATTTTGACTTTTTCCTACCATTTCCGACTTTCCCCCTAGCATTTCCTATTTCCCCTACCTTCCCCTACTTTTTCTTACCCTTGCATGTTTTTTTCTCTACCTTTTTCTACTTGTCCTATTGTTTCATACCTTTCTTTTCTTTTTACCTTGTCCTGCTTTTTCCTGTCTTCTCTTTTCCTTTCTATACTTCCCTGTTCGTTCCCACATTTTAACTGTTCCATACCTTTTTCCTACTTCCCCTATCTTTCTTCTACTTTACACAACACTTTTCTGCTTTTACTATTTTTTGTTCTTCCTCCTACCTTTTTCTTTTCCCTCATGTTTCCTGCCTTTTCTCACTTTTCTCTGCTTTTATCCTCTGTTACCTACTTTTTCATATATCCCAACCTTTTTCTACTTTCCCTATCTTTTCCTTCTGTTCCCTTCCTTTTCCTTCTGTTCCCTTTCGTTTCCTTCTGTTCCCTTCCTTTTCCTTCTGTTCCCTTCCTTTTCCTTCTGTTCCCTTCCTTTTCCTTCTGTTCCCTTCCTTTTTTCTGCTCCCTTCCTTTTCCCTCTGTTCCCTTCCCTTCCTTTTCCTTCTGTTCCCTTCCCTTCTTTCTCCCTCTGTTCCCTTCCCTTCCTTTTCCTTCTGTTCCCTTCCCTTCTTTCTCCCTCTGTTCCCTTCCCTTCCTTTTCCTTCTGTTCCCTTCCTTTTCCCTCTGTTCCCTTCCTTTTCCTTCTGTTCCCTTCCTTTTCCTTCTGTTCCCTTCCTTTTTCTTCTGTTCCCTTCCTTTTCCCTCTGTTCCCTTCCCTTCTTTCTCCCTCTGTTCCCTTCCCTTCCTTTTCCTTCTGTTCCCTTCCTTTTCCCTCTGTTCCCTTCCTTTTCCTTCTGTTCCCTTCCTTTTCCTTCTGTTCCCTTCCTTTTTCTTCTGTTCCCTTCCTTTTCCCTCTGTTCCCTTCCCTTCTTTCTCCTCTGTTCCCTTCCCTTCCTTTTCCTTCTGTTCCCTTCCCTTCCTTTTCCTTCTGTTCCCTTCCTTTTCCTTCTGTTCCCTTCCCTTCCTTTTCCTTCTGTTCCCTTCCTTTTCCTTCTGTTCCCTTCCCTTCTTTCTCCCTCTGTTCCCTTCCCTTCCTTTTCCTTCTGTTCCCTTCCCTTCCTTTTCCTTCTGTTCCCTTCCCTTCCTTTTCCTTCTGTTTCCTTCCCTTCCTTTTCCTTCTGTTCCCTTCCCTCCCTTCTCCCTCTGTTCCCTTCCCTTCCTTTTCCTTCTGTTCCCTTCCCTTCCTTTTCCTTCTGTTCCATTCCCTTCCTTTTCCTTCTGTTCGCTTCCCTGCCTTTTCCTTTTGTTTCCTTCCTTTTCCTTCTTTTCGTTTCCTTTTCCTTCCGTTCCCTCCCCTTTCCTTCTGTTCCCTTTCGTTTCCTTCTGCTCCTTTTCTTTTCCTTCTGTTCCCTTCCATTTCCTTCTGTTCCCTTTCTTTTCCTTCTGTTCCCTTCCTTTTTCTTCTGTTCCCTATATTTTCCTTCAGTTCCCTTCCTTTTCCTTCTGCTCCCTTCCTTTTCCTTCTGCTCCCTTCCCTTTCTTTTCCTTCTGTTCCCTTCCCTTCCTATTCCTTCTCTTCCCTCCCTTTCTTTTCCTTCTGTTCCCTTCCTTTTTCTTCTGTTCCCTTCCATTTCCTTCTGCTCCCTTCCTTTTCCTTCTGTTCCCTTCCTTTTTCTTCTGGTCCCTTCCCTTCCTTTTCCTTCTGGTCCCTTCCTTTTCCTTCTGGTCCCTTCCCTTCCTTTTCCTTCTGTTCCCTTCCCTTCCTTTTCCTTCTGTTCCCTTCCTTTTCCTTCTGTTCCCTTCCCTTCCTTTTCCTTCTGCTCCCTTCCTTTTCCTTCTGTTCCCTTCCTTTTCCTTCTGTTCCCTTCCTTTTCCTTCTGTTCCCTTCCCTTCGTTTTCCTTCTGTTCCCTACCTTTTTCTACACTCCCTACCTTTTCCTATTTTTTTTCTTGACCTTTTTCTACATTCCCTACCTTTTCTTATTTTTCCTACCCTTTCCTGCCGTTCTCTACCTTTACCTATTTTTTCCTGACCTCTGTGCACTTTCCACACCTTTTCCAACTGGTCCCTACCTTATCCAATGTTCTCTTCCTTTTTCTACTGTTCCCACCTTTTCCTATTGTCTCCTACTTCCCCCAACCTTTTCATTTTTCCCACCTTTCCCTTCTTTCCCCTACTATACCCTTCCCTTCTTTTTGCTTACCTTTTGATACTTCCTTCTACTTCTTCCTACTTTTCCCTACCTGTTTCTGGTTTTTCTTCTGTATCTTTTCCTAATAGTCTTAATAGACAAAACAAAGTTTAAAAACAAGTAACACAAATCTATGGGTCTGCTATTCTCCGTCGTCATCGTAACCGTAGACGTAAACAGCAGACTTGTCATTTTCTGTGCCCCAGGAGAAGATTATGAGCATATCTGAACATGCCATGGCATTTTGTATCCCTATGAAGTGGAAGGAGATAAGATAACTGGGATCATCTCTCGCATGTGATAACAAATGCTTACATAGACAGGTATATACTGGATGTATTATTACTACCTCTATGTTGGCTCAACTCAAAATTCAGACACCCTTGGGCTCTTCACAAAAGGATGGACTCAACAGAAAGGTGGCATAGTGTAGGATTGCTGCGCGCGTGAAACCATACCCATCACTCAGAGGATGAGATAATGTTTTTCCCTAGTGGTAGTCCCAATAGATTAATATTTAGAGCCAACATCTTAGTGCTGGTGAATCGTTTGCACTGTAAAATGTAACCATGCAGAAAACTATATTGCTAGTGAACAGGATGTATTGTAAATATGTTGCCATACAAAAAATTGTACTGATCATGAACGAAATGTATTGTAAAATGTAGCACCACACAAAAACCTACATAGATGGTGAATGATATGTGGTGCAAAATGTAGTATCATCTAGAAAATTCTACGGCTGGTGAACAATGTGTGCTGTAAAATGTAGTAGCATACTGAAAATTATATTGATGGTGAAAGGTATGTATTGTACAATGTAGTACTATAAAGAAAATGAAAACCCACTATCAAACAGAGAACTACTCTGGTGGTGGTGAATGGTTTGTTTTGCAAAATGCATTGCCATTCAGAAAACTGTGAAATGTATTGCCATTCAAAAAACAGTGTTGATGAAGAACAAAATATATTGTAAAATATACAATACAGGAAATTACATTGCTGATAAGTGATATATTTTGTAAAATGTAGTATGTAAAAAAAAACACCTACATAGCTGGTGAACCGTATGTATTGAAAAATGTGATATTACATGGGGGAAAAACACACCATCGTTGGTTAACAATATGTCTTGTAAAATTCAAATCATACAGAAAACTGTATTGA
>CM031603.1:49858531-49863531 GCA_018398815.1 Conus ventricosus | reverse complement strand
ATAAGAAATAAAGGCAAAATAACGGTTTTAACGGTTATTTACCCGATGTACACTTTTGAAACTGGTATTTTAGTCCTCACTGGGCTAAAGCTCGCACATACCAAATTTCATCCAAATCGGACAATACGTCAAGAATAACGGTTTTTAACGGTCAGATTTTGAAACATTACATGGAAGTGCCATTTGTGTGTGACAACCTTTCTATATACAAAATTTCATTAAAACCCACCAATATATAAAAATAACGGAAAAATAACGGTTTAACGATTATATAACCGATGTACACTTTTGAAACCCGTATTTTAGTCCTCACTGGGCTAAGCCTTTGTACATGCCAAATTTCATCCAAATCGGACAATATGTCAAGAATAACGGTCAGATTTTGAAACACTACATGGAAGTCCCATTTGTGTGTGATAACCTTTCTATGTACAAAATTTCATTAAAACCCACCAATATATGAAAAAAATAACGGCAAAATAACGGTTTAACGATTATATGACTGATATACACTTTTGAAACTGGTATTTTAGTCCTCACTGGGCTAAAGCCTGTGTACATATCAAATTTCATCCAAATCGGACAATACGTCAAGAATAACGGTTTTTAACGGTCAAATTTTGAAACACTATATAGAAGTGCCATTTGTGTGTGATAACCTTTCTATATACCAAATTGTATTAAAATCCACCTGTATGTAAGAAATAACGGCAGAATAACGGTTTTTAACGGTTGTTTAATCCATTTTCAGCATTACATCACTTAATATGGACAGAGGCTCCGATTTGTCACAAGATCATTCAAACCCTTATGAATTGACCAAGTACTTTCTGAGATATTCCATAAAGGAGAAAAACCGTTATGGGCCGTTACAGCCGTTAGTAACGACTATAGCGGTAAAGTAAAACATCGGGCATCATCCGTGGCCCATAATGAATATACCTACAAATTTTCAGAAAGATCGGCCCAGTAGTTTTGTCTGGAGCGAGTGGAACACATTTTGACCACGGACACACAGACACGGACAGACAGACAGACAGACAGAACCACAGACTGCATTTCTTCGTTCCCATTCTAAAGTACTCCCTGTTCTATAAGAACTGGGAGTACAAAAACATGATCGGGAACTGACTGACCGTCACACACATGAACGACAGTCAGCAAGACGGTCTGGCGAGCAGCATGCAGAACAAGATCTGCATCATTAAGAAGGATTGTGTTTTCTGAAGCTTCGCTGTCTTCTGTTGTAAAGACTGTCACCAACAGAGAACATCATTATGCGGTTATCGGCTGAAACTATGACTAGCTCTCCCTTGAGCCATCGAAAACTTCCTAGCAGCAGTAAGAGTGTAGCCGACCACAAATCCGTGTTTGAAATATCTCTTCACAAGTCATCGATGCTGAAGCAGAATTTCTTGTTTTTTCCTGTTCTCAACAGGAGAACAGTTACAGCTTTTGACTTCGTGCTTGTGAATTCTTGTTAATGTTTTTTTTTTTTATAGGATATTCAAGTGCTGTTGATGGTTTTCTCTTTTTTTCATTTTATCTTTCCCAAGAATTTCCTCCAAGAATTACACATTCCATGGAGTAAATAAAAATGACTATACCCAATGTGTGATTCATCTTCTGATTTTTGCACGAATAAAGCAATCTCCTGGAAAGTGACAGTGTTACACCCGGATGAATGTGGAATACTTTTTCGACTTAGATGTCTTTCCCACCCGTTTTTGCCTTGAAGTTGGCCTGGCAAAAAGAAGTGGACCAATCTAAAATTGACCCAGACTGGCATGTCAGATACTGCGATTTTAGCTTGGGGCGAGCCTAGTGGCAAGAACTGCCAAAATGTGAACCTACAAGCGTGTAAAAAAAAACAAAAAAAAAAAACGATTATAAAACTTTGGCCATCGTGTCGCAGTTCAAAATGTGCTGAGGTCTACAAATGCTGTGGCCTGAACAAGTCACAAAGTCACAGGCCATTCCAGGCGGTCAAAGGCTTACAACCTTTGTGGGACATCTCTTCGAACAATGCATTGGAACAAGTAGCATCTTGCACACATACGTAAAATCCCATCACCAACTTTTGGCAGAGACCGCCAGTTTGGCCGGTGATATGGATGACACGCTATACGTAGCATGCACCCTGCGTGAGAAATTGAGAAAATGAAGGTAGTAAGGAAACTGAATGAACAATATTGACCCGATGACACGGGAAACGACTGAATGAGGCGCCGACAGGCAGCTCTTCAGTCGGCACTACCCAGGTAGGCAGCCCGTTGTGAACACGAGAGTGTGGATTGTGAGCGCCTAGAACCTTTGGCAAGGCTCTTTACAAATGCTATGTTGCTATCATTATTATTATTATATCATCATTATTATTGTTATTATTATTATCATCAATGCTATTATTATTATTAAGTGCAGTGCTTTTCACCTTCACTTAGCGCCAGCCTAGACATAGACGGCGAGAGAAAAAAAAGATAATACCTGTAAAACTACTCATAGACCCATCACTGACCAGTCCTTACTGCACGTCAACATTTAGTTTAGCCTTCCTAAACAACAACAGGAATATACGTACATTTGAAAGAAAATGTGGGAGACTGATGGCAGCCCTACTGAATTCTATGTGAAGTATGGAACCATTCTCTTGTAGCACCCTGTATGAGCACTTCATTAGCCTGTCTGGAGTCCAGTTGCTAGAATTGATAAACTTATTAAGATGACAAGAAGAAAAATCGGGATGGACATGTTCAAAACAAGTTTTGAATGTTCAAGAACGTCCCAGAGAAAATTTCTTTTCTCAAGCATTGTAAATGTCAAAAATGACCCGCAGAACGACTTCAAAGATTCTTTTTAGCGTGGTGTTTGTTTGCTTTTTGTCGGTGGTGCTGAAGGTGATGGTCGTGATGGTGCTGCTGCTGCTGCTGCTGTGTGTGTGTGTGTTGTGTGTGTGTGTGTGTGTGTGTGTGTGTGTGTGTGTGTGTGTGTGTGTGTGTGTGTGTGTGTGATTTATAGTTACCGGCAGATATCACAGTATTGTCCTCCTCCCCCCCCCCCCCCTCTGTCTTCCCCCTCCCCTCTCTCTCTCTCTCTCTCTCTCTATTTCTTCCTCTCTTTTGCTCTTGCTTTCTTTCCTTCTTTCCTATTCTCTTTCTTTCTTCTTCTGTCTCCACATCTCTCTTTCTCTTTCTTTCGCCATCACCTCTCTATTTCTCTCCCTAGACAATTCTCTCTCTCTCTCTCTCTCTCTCTCTCTCTCTCTCTCTCTCCCTCTCTCTCTCTCTCTCTCTCTCTCTCTCTCTCTCTCTCTCTCTCTCTCTCTCTCTCTCTCTCTCTCTCTCCACCATCTTTCAAGTGTTCTGCAGAGATTTTGTCAGCGCCTGCAACCTTCTAACATTTCAGCAATTCTCTACGGCTATGACTTCTCCACGAAGTATCCGAAAGTCATCCATATTTGATGAATCCTGTGCTGTTTGCACTTTAAGATCTTCTCTGCTCTGTTGTGGAGTTTAGAGCAATATTCAGTTCAGCTTTTTACGATGTCTTCATGTGTGAGACTGTGACCGTATTTGCCATGAATAGTGCTTACTGGACTTCACTTTTGTTTGGTAAGGTTTTAATACCAATCTTAAAACACACACTCTCTTCTCTCTCTCTCTCTCTCTCTCTCTCTCTCTCTCTCTCTCTCTCTCTCTCTCTCTCTCTCTCTCTCTCTCTCTCTCTCTCTCTGTCAGGTGGTTTCTTGATGGTTAGGAAATGATGATCGTTGACTGTTATGAGTATCTATGAATAGATTTCCACTTGGTTGAGCTTTGTGTTTATGTGTGATGACTTCGCAAGTGGTGCAAAGACTGCCCAGCTGTGTATTATGCATGAGTCATAACGTTTGAAAATAATTTCAGACAAGCATTTTCTTAAATATTCAGGTTCTACCTGTCCATATGTATGGGGCTAGAATAAGTAGACTCGATGAGGCTGTTGCTCATATCGAAAAGTTTATTCATTTGCGTTTAAGACGTTTAAGAGGAAAGCTTGAGACACTAAACAATGAAGCGTACGGAAAGACAAGACGTCAATCTGTATATATAAATGTGCATGTTCAGATTACCACATATTGGCTTGAAATAATATAATACCAGTGAGTGTAAACCAGTTCCTTTTTACAGTTCACGAGACTCTAGTGTAGGTGGACTCGGATGGCAAATATACATCGGCGTTAGAGAAATATTATTTCAGAAATGGGGTTTGGAATATATGGCTGAGTCAACGGGGCTGAAAATATTGATATGTTTTTTTGCGCGGTTTTCATCAAAGACTTTGAGACTGCATGCATGCACGTACACACGTGGCAAAACTAAAGTGAACGCATTTGTGAAAGCGACCAATTGTCTCTGTCTAGGACATTCAAGTTAACTGGGAGCCATGAAAAAGTATCTTATCGACGTTGACAGATAACTCAAATGTCGTTTGACAAGATTTAGATTCGGATTAAAGTACCTTTTTTAATCGAAGTTGACAGATACCTCAAATGTTGTTTGGCAAAATTTCGATTCGGATTACTAGATGTTATAATTTATCGTGTGAGACAGCCCGTTGTACGTCCTCTGTGCAAAAATGTAAAAGAAGATACAGTGCATATTCCGTTCTACTGTCCTAGACTCTGTGGTCTTTAGCAAAAGAACCTTTCCACGAACGTTTTAAGCAAAACCATGTTTTTTCCATGTGACTTAATTCATCATAAATAGTAACAGCATCATATGCTTGCTTTTGTATAGAGCCTTAAAAGACGTGCTAATGAAGTGAATGCCAATACTGAAACTTTCACTTTTATCATTCTTTAGTTCAAAGATGTCAAAGATATATAATCGATATTTCATTGTCATTGTCAATGTGTCATTATGTATGGCTTTCCCTCTTTAGAAGTGTCCTGTGCTTTATAAAACACTCCCTCTCTCTCTCTCTCTCTCTCTCTCTCTCTCTCTCTCTCTCTCTCTCTCTCT
>CM031603.1:49836031-49853531 GCA_018398815.1 Conus ventricosus | reverse complement strand
TGCGTGTTGTCAATGAGATCCTCACTACCCCTACCCAATATTATTTTTGAGGTCTCTGCTTTTTGTTGTTGTTGTTGTTGCTGTTGTTGTTTTAGTACATGTTTCGTTGAGCTAGTTCTGCCTTTTTTCCCTGCAAGACATTTTGCTTTCTCACCACTTCGTTCAGCTAAGTGTAGATTTTGCTCTCTCTCTCTCTCTCTCTCTCTCTCTCTCTCTCTCTCTCTCTCTCTCTCTCTCTCTCTCCCTCTCTCTCTCTCTCTCTCTCTCTCTCTCTCTCTCTCTCTACTTGTACTTCTACGTGTGCTTTGGATGCTTTCTTTTTTTTAAGTAAATGTGTTGTGCATCCATGACTTTTTTCTTACTGAATAACACTTTTTTATATACATATTCATTAGACATTTTTCACTGTGATGTTCAGGTAACTCTTCATTTTCCCTTCAGATGCTATGTCAAAACAAAATGGTGTACCAGCCTAATATGTCGTTTCTGCATGTGTGAAGACCTTAGTCACCTTCCAAGCGACAAAGCATGGGGATTGTGAAAGCACCAGCTGAAACACACTGAGACAACTTCACGTCCTCCCGTCTCCTCGCTCTTCCCTTCCTCGTCCTCTAAACGTTCACACACATGCATGCACGCATGCATGCACGTACACGCACACCCGCACACACATAGTGCGCACGCACGCACGCACGTACGCCCCACCCCACCCCCCACCCACACACACACACACACGCATGCACGCATGCAAGCACGCATGCAAGCACGCGCACATGCACCCACTCACTCACGCAGAGAGAGAGAGAGAGAGAGAGAGAGAGAGGAGAGAGAGAGAGAGAGAGAGAGAGAGAGAGAGAGGAGAGAGAGAGAGAGAGAGAGAGATGTGAAACAGAAATGATGATGCCGACACACTGGCATCACCTCTTCACAGAACTCGTGCTAATGCATAACAGCAATGAATAGGAATATGAAAGCATTTAACGATGGATGGCAGTCACGAATCTGCAGTCAAGTGAATAATATAAAACGAGTTGATCATGCTGACCTGTTTGAACTCTGTAGCATCATCTTCATTATCTCGTCCTCATGAATTTTTTTTTTTTTTTAAGAAAAAGAAAACAAAATGGTCTCACAGTCTGTGGCCCTTTATACTCTGAACTCGTGGTGACCTCAGTGTTTATTTTCTCCTCTGTGTACATCCGCAGCGAGCTGGTCAGTCCCTCCTCTGTACACATCCGCAGCGGGTTGGTCAGTCCCTCCTCTGTACACATCCGCAGCGGGTTGGTCAGTCCCTCCTCCTCTGTGCACATCCGCAGCAGGTTGGTCAGTCCCTCCTCTGTGCACATCCGCAGCGGGTTGGTCAGTCCCTCCTCCTCTGTACACATCCGCAGCGGGTTAGTCAGTCCCTCCTCCTCTGTGCACATCCGCAGCGGGTTGGTCAGTCCCTCCTCTGTACACATCCGCAGTGGGTTGGTCAGTCCATCCTCTGTACATATCCACTGCGAGTTGGTCAGTCCCTCCTCTGTACACATCCGCAGCGAGTTGGTCAGTCCTTCCTCTGTACACATCCGCAGCGGGTTGGTCAGTCCCTCCTCTGTACACATCCGCAGCGAGTTGGTCAGTCCTTCCTCTGTACACATCCGCAGCGGGTTGGTCAGTCCCTCCTCTGTACACATCCGCAGCGGGTTGGTCAGTCCCTCCTCTGTACACACCCGCAGCGAGTTGGTCAGTCCCTCCTCCTCTGTACACATCAGCAGTGGGTTGGTCAGTCCCTCCTCCTCTGTGCACATCCGCAGCAGGTTGGTCAGTCCCTCCTCCTCTGTGCACATCCGCAGCGGGTTGGTCAGTCCCTCCTCTGTACACATCCGCAGCGGGTTGGTCAGTCCCTCCTCTGTACACATCCGCAGCGGGTTGGTCAGTCCCTCCTCTGTACACATCCGCAGCGGGTTGGTCAGTCCCTCCTCTGTGCACATCCGCAGCGGGTTGGTCAGTCCCTCCTCTGTACACATCCGCAGTGGGTTGGTCAGTCCCTCCTCTGTACATATTCACTGCGGGTTGGTCAGTCCCTCCTCTGTACACATCCGCAGCGAGTTGGTCAGTCCTTCCTCTGTACACATCCGCAGCGGGTTGGTCAGTCCCTCCTCTGTACACATCCGCAGCGGGTTGGTCAGTCCCTCCTCCTCTGTACACATCTGCAGCGGGTTGGTCAGTCCTCCTCTGTACACATCCGCAGCGGGTTGTTCAGTCCCTCCTCTGTACACATCCGCAGCGGGTTGGTCAGTCCCTCCTCTGTACACATCCGCAGCGGGTTGGTCAGTCCCTCCTCTGTACACATCCGCAGCGGGTTGGTCAGTCCTCCTCTGTACACACCCGCAGCGAGTTGGTCAGTCCCTCCTCCTCTGTACACATCCGCAGTGGGTTGGTCAGTCCCTCCTCCTCTGTGCACATCCGCAGCAGGTTGGTCAGTCCCTCCTCCTCTGTGCACATCCGCAGCGGGTTGGTCAGTCCCTCCTCTGTACACATCCGCAGCGGGTTGGTCAGTCCCTCCTCTGTACACATCCGCATCGGGTTGGTCAGTCCCTCCTCTGTGCACATCCGCAGCGTGTTGGTCAGTCCCTCCTCCTGTGTACACATCCGCAGCGGGTTGTTCAGTCCCTCCTCCTCTGTCACATCCGCAGCGGGTTGGTCAGTCCCTCCTCTGTACACATCCGCAGCGGGTTAGTCAGTACTCCTCTATACACATCCGCAGCAGGTTGGTCAGTCCCTCCTCTGTACACATCCGCAGCGGGTTGGTCAGTCCCTCCTCCTCTGTGCACATCCGCAGCAGGTTGGTCAGTCCCTCCTCTGTACACATCCGCAGCAGGTTGGTCTGTCCCTCCTCTGTACACATCCGCAGCAGGTTGGTCAATCCCTCCTCTGTACACATCCGCAGCGGGTTGGTCAGTCCCTCCTCTATACACATCGAATTGGTCAGTCCCTCCTCCTCTGTACACACCCACTGAGAGTTGGTCAGTCCATCCTCTGTACACATCCACTGCGAGTTGGTCAGTCCCTCCTCTGTACACATCCGCAGCTGGTTGTTCAGTCCCTCCTCTGTACACATCCGCATCGGGTTGGTCAGTCCCTCCTCTGTACACATCCGCAGCGGGTTGGTTAGTCCTTCCTCCTCTGTACACATCCGCAGCAGGTTGGTCAGTCCCTCCTCTGTACACATCTGCAGCGGGTTGGTCAGTCCCTCCTCTGTACACATCCGCAGCGGGTTGGTCAGTCCCTCCTCTGTACACATCCGCAGCGGGTTGGTCAGTCCCTCCTCTGTACACATCCGCAGCGGGTTGGTCAGTCCCTCCTCTGTACACATCCGCAGCGAGTTGTCCAGTCCTCCTCTGTACACATCTGCAGCGGGTTGGTCAGTCCCTTCTCCTCTGTGCACACGCAGCGGGTTGGTCAGTCCCTCCTCTGTGCACATCCACTGCGAGTTGGTCAGCCAATAAGTGCCGTCGCTGGACAGTACGTTGTGGCGCTCTCCGCTGGGGAACGCTAACTCACTCTGGCTCCAGATCCACGACTAAGCAGTTATGGTCGTCTATAGCAGTGGAATTAGCAGGTAGTATCTTGTGTACGTTAGACTGCAGTCATTGCCACTGAAAACCACCGAAGTGACTCAGCAGCAGAGCCATGACTCCTTTGGCGGGCGGCCCCAAGACGACTGGATGCTGATTGGTTTCTGCTCGGTCTGCCAATGCCAGAGATGCGACAGGACAAACTTTGGTTGTGGCTTTGTATTGGGAGCTGGAATTAAAGGCTTGGGGAATTTTGTTTCTGGGTGGACACGGTAGGATAAACAGCCCCCCCCCCTCCTCCCCTCCTCCCAAGAGTATGTAAGGCAACACCGTTTATATTTACTTATTTAAATAACACCCTGGTGCATGGCTCTGTCTGGCTCTGGCTAGCCAGTTATAGAAATTCTTCACCAACAAGAATTTGCAGACGGATAAATTTCGTAACGATGATCACTTAATTGAACCTTTTACGATTAGGTAAGTTAGCAGTATCTGTGTGTCAAGAGCAATGAATTTGAAAGCAATGTTAAAACCATCAAATACCATCACCCACCTCCTTCTTGGGAGAGAGAGAGAGAGAGAGAGAGAGGAGAGAGAGAGAGAGAGAGAGAGAGAGAGAGAGAGAGAGAGAGAGAGAGAGAGAGAGAGAGAGAGAGAGAGAGAGAGAAATGGATGTGACGGGTCCTTGGGCCCCACTTTCCATTCCTACATCAACAAAAATAAATCCAAGAAACTGACACAAGCTAATCATACACGGAATGATGTATTCAACGGGTTAAGCCTGACCGGATGATAATAATAATAATTACAGTACAAAACCATTACTTTTCTCTTCGAAGTAGAGTAGAAGACATGACAAAAATTGTTTAAAAACGTTTGTTTTCTTTACAACATCTCCAGTCTACAAACTTTGATTTTCCCTGTGTGTGTGTATATGTGTGTGTATATATATGTGTGTGTGTATGTGTGTGTGTGTGTGTGCGTGTGCGTGTGCGTGTGCGTGTGCGTGTGCGTGTGACTTTTCATTCTTCTTCCTTCCATCTTTATCCAGACCTCAGTCCTTCTTCGTACCTGTTTTCCTTTCAACTTTCCGTCTTTGATTTATTCATTTACTGTTTATATGTGTCGCCCCTCCACATGCAACATCTCATAACTGATTAACAAACAGAGTACATTAATAAATGTAGCAGCAGAACAAATCATCGTAGAGTATTAAGATTACTGTATTTCAGTGCGTAGGGACTACAGACTTGACAATGAAGGGGACTTGGAACATTAATATTACTAAATTGCAGTGTGTAGGAGACCAAAATATTAATAATCTTAATATATGGGGATTGAAAACAGTGAATGAATGTAAGTTACTTTAATAAGCATGGGCAAACATTCAGCATGAAAATGATTATATTTCAGTATATATGGGACCTAGCACATTTAGCATTAACATTAACATTGAATTTCAGTATATACAAACCTAAACACACACACACACACACACACACACACACACACACACACACACACCACACACACACACACACACACTCACACACACACACACACACACACACACACACACACACACATACACACACACTATTAGAGAATCGAACTACCAAAGACCCGAGATTCTTTCGTTTCCTTGTTGCGCGCATCAGCAGTCCAGCTTTCCTCCTAGACGTATCCAGTGCCGCTAGTTATAGATGAATTAAGTCAAAACAACAACAACAAAATCAAACAAACACAAACAAACACGCAAACAAATATGAAGATCTATGCGAGTGTTTAGAAGGGGAGAAGGAGGATGGGGGAGGTGGAGGTGGAGCGGCGACGGCCCATCAAGGGAGACAATACCCAGCCAAGCCATTCCTCACCTACACCCCACCCTCTTACCAAAGTACACATCCTTTCTCATCCACCCAACCCCACCGCACACGCAGAGATCGACCCATCTGCTGGCAGTGGTAACATGCAGTCTCCACTAAGAAGCAACTGACACAGAGCACTGCTTCTTCTACTACAATTTATACTACAACTATAATTTACATACATCTACTGCTGCTGCTGCTGCTGCTACTACTACTACTACTGCTGCTGCTGCTGCTGCTGCAACTGCAGCTACTTTTGCTGCTTTTGCTGCTGTTGTTGTAACTGCTTCTGTTGCTGCTACTACTATTACTACTACTACTACTACTACTACTGCTGCTGCTGCTGCTGCTGCTGCTGCTGCTGCTGCTGCTGCTGTTTCTGCTACTACTACTATTACTACATCTATACTACAACTAGAAGTGATAGGAATGGTGGTGGTGGTGGTGATGGTGGTGTGGTGGTGGTGATGGTGGTGATGGTGATGGTAGCAGAGGTGGTGGAAATGGCATTGATGTTGTACATTTGCGCTTGCGGTCGTGCGCGCGCGCGCGCGTGTGTGTGTGTGTGTGTGTGTGTGTGTGTGTGTGTGTGTGTATGGCGAGCAGACAACCCGCATGACCTTGGAGCAAGTTGCCAGCGAGACAATAACGAGGAAAAACAGTGATAGAGTTTCCTCCCGTGACGACGGCCAGACAATCCACCCACATGAGGAAACAGGATGACCGTGAAAATTAGTTTCAATCATGTTCCCAAGGAAGTTTCAGTCATGTTCAGAATCTGGTGCGATTTAAAACCCAACTTTAAAAACAACAAGAAGAATCTAAAACCAGAACTTTGTCCAATTTAAAACTCATTTTAAAAAATCTTGAACTAAGACCTTCACTGGAGGTAAAAATGTTTGAAACCACTAGGCGACCAACATGTTGATCAGGTGAATGAACAATGATATATTCCCTTTACAAATTCACGTCAGGTGAAGCATTCTGGTACAAGGTAGGTGTTCACTGGCATTTTGCATGCACATACTGTAAGAATCCACACACTCAGTCCTTCCTTTCCTCGCGTTGGTCTTCCGCTTTCGAATCGAGTGAACAAAAGACATCTGACGTTTTCTGTGAAATTTTATTCTGCAAGCTTCAACGGATATTAGTACAGAGTTAAGAAAGAGTTTACTATTTGTTGTGAACATTATTCCATCAAGACAAATCCAAACCGAGTCCAGTCCAATCGAGTCAAGTCCATTGTAACCCAGGCAAATCAATCCATTATTACCCATTCTTTTTTCAGTCTACCAACTCCTAATCCTCTTCAACGCCAATCTATCTCATTTAAGTCCAGCTTACTTCATGTGTCTCCAGTCTCTTTCAGTCATACTGAAACAATCCAGTATAATAATTACACCCAGAAGAATCACTGAATCCATCAAACTAAATAAATGAAGTAATATATACAAAAACGCACACGCATAAACAAACAAAACCAAACCAAGAAGAGGCTAAGAGTGAAGCGAACGATTGAATGCCTTGAACAAAATAATTGATACTGAACCAATCGTGTATTCTGAAGGATCCCTTCTGCTTTTCCTCCACCCCTTCTATACCCCCCCCCCCCCCTCAGCCCTCCCCAATGTCGCTCATGACATAGCACACTTACCATGACTCGGTACCGCAGACACAGTCAGCGGGTTGATTCAGGTCTTATGCCGAACGCTAATCCATGAGGAACGAACAGGAAAACACTTGCAGTTAATTATAACCTCAATCTCATTACACTACATGTTGTGCTTTTTTTTAAGCACCATCTTTAAAAGCATATATACAAGAAACATTTAGAAAGAGAGTTTGTTAGTTACCGCCAATGACATTGACAAACAAAGCACATGACAAGACACGATGCATTTCAACCTCTTGGGTCTTCTTCAGGCGAAAAAATAAATCACATTTAACATTTAGGACAGTACAAACAAAGAACGAAAAATGACTCATCCGTTGTTGTCCATGTGGTGGGGAGAATAGCCGCTAGGCGGAAATGACAAGGGGGATTATGGGAGAGGAAAAGGAGGGGGGGGGGGGGGTTGCGTGGGGGGAGGGGTGTGTGTGATACGATAGGGTTGTGTGTCTAGTTTAGTGGGGTGGTGTGATATCTTTGTGACGGTTGTGGTAATGGTGGATTGATAATAATGGTAAGGGGGAGGGGGGAGGGAAACTGGGGGGAAAAGGGTGTTTAGGTGAATAAAATAAATGATTTCGCTGGGTGATGAAAGAGGTGGTGGTAGTTATGCGTGGGTAGTTGTGAAAGGTGTGTGGGTAATGTTAATGAGGGAGGGAAGGGGATGGAAGATAAATGGGTGATAAGGTATGATTGGGGGGGGGGGGGGAGGGGTTGAGGGAAAAAAAAAGGTGGGGGGATGGGGGGAGGAGGGGAATGTGTTTGTGTGTGTGTGGGGGGGGAGGGGGGCAAGAGAAGGAGAGCTCATATCTCTTCATCCACTATGGGGTGGGGGGTGGGGGTGGGAAGTTGGGAGGTTCATATAAATAGTGTTTAAAAAAAGTAAACAATGCTGTGGGATGATGTTCATTGTAACAGGTGAAATAATGTGTTGGCATCAATATGCTGATGTTTGTTGAGAGAAGATAGCAGTGATCAATGAAAACAGGGTATCATGTGTTGCACACACACACACACACACACACACACACACACACACACACACACACACACACACACACACACACACACACAAAAGTGGAGGGTGGGGGTGGGAGACCACATATAAACAATGTTCTGGGTGAGTTAAGATCGTGTGATCATAATGAGACTAACTGTGGAAAGTTTTCACACACATACACTCATTCACTCACACACACACACACACACACACACACACACACACACACACACACACACACAATTATTATCATCAATCAGTCACTGATGGGTGATGATCATATGAGATCAACGGTAGTGTAGGAGAAATACAAGAAGTTACACAAGTTATCTTTTTATGTAGAAAAATAACAGAAGCAAATAGGGAGGCATGAATTGTCTCTACGTTAAAATGCTGTGAGTATGCTGCATGAAATTTAGGAGACAAAATCCTTTTATTCACACTACAGTACCTTGACTTATTAGAGCAGGGTTGCGTGACCGCAAAAAGGGGTTGCCTTCTATTCATTTAAGGAAGCAAATACGGTTTCCAGTGAAAACACTGCGGAAGTTATACATTGACAGCCATCTACCTTAGCAATCTCTCACAAAAAATGAATGAAGATGTTAGGATTCCTCCAATAGGCGGTGTCCAGCATGTCTTTGAGGCGTTCAGTGTGGGTAATTGCGAGGGATGAGGTTCAGGCCCCAGTGAGCCCGAGCTGAATTGGTTATATAGTCCCGCTCCTGAACTCGCATACACGACTTCAATGTCTTTCACTGTCCACCGAAATAAACTTCGTCACCCGGTATCCGAGGAGTAATCAAGGTTTTAGTTGATAAAGAGCGAGATTTGGGACGACCTAAAAGGTCCGATCTCTCAATATATGTTATGAATGGACGATCAATCTCTCCTCATAATCAGAGTTCAGGATCGACGAGAAAGGTTTGGTGAAAACTTCCGATGGAGACGCCTTGGAGGTGGTTTGGGACCAGAAAGTCTGAGAAGATTCCGGCAGAAACTGAGCCATCTTGTTCAACCAATTCGTTGTGTTGAGGCTGCTCAGAGCGTGAGCTTTATAGCATTTCGTGCCTGAGACGTGGAAATGAATATGAAGACAGAGACGCTTGAAAGGAGCCTTTTTTTTCAGTGGCTTGATTGCAGACTGCCTAGACATTTCGGAAGGAGGAAAATATTCTAATACAGGGATGTTGGATTGCCCCCTGCCGCTTGGTCTGGCAGTTAAGGATAATGCTTTGTTGGGAGGTTGCGATGGTGGTGGTCCCTCTGGCACCTACAGGTGTATTGGGTCTTTTTGTGAGCAGGAAGAGACCATGAATCCATGGCTGAACAGGCCAGTAAGGGGTAAATAGAGCAAAGGACAGGCATCTGTTGTTGCCTTTCGTAAACAAAAAATCTTTCAATTGAAAGCAAAAGAATGGAAGGAGAAATCTAGTATGTTTCCAAAGTGTATGAAGAGCGGGTGCACCTCCCATCCCTGCTGAACAAGAACTGGTGACACGTTTCTCGACGAGCTGGAGTTGAACATTGTGACAAACACTTCTACGTCAGTCCTGCACCAATGTTCCCACAACGACAGAAGGGACTAGAAGCACGGGGTCTATTCCGTCCGGAGTATTTATCCTGTCCTGTCCTGAGACAAGTGGCGCTGTGCCGCCTGGAGGCTCCTCAGACGAGAAACTACAGACCGTGCCGAGTACTATTCCTTAGAACGCGGACTTTTTTCTGATTTTGGATGAAGGGGTGGGACATGCCAAAGATCTTTGGAGGCTGAAAATGCCCCCAGCACGTTAAATAAATAGTTCTATGGCTTACATGGCCAGAAGAGAACAACTCTACAATTCCAAAGCAGTTCCAGCCTCAAGATCCGATGGCAGCGCAAACAGAGGACCCGAGGGTTTAAAGGGAGCCTTGAGGGAGAGCCAAGACAGCCTGAACCTCGAACCAATCACCCACAGAACCCAAACGCTCACTGGCAGGTCCGGCCAAGATAAAAGGTGGCTAGTGAGAATACCAATAGCAAGACGGTTGTGTGTATGAGTGCGTGTGTGTGTGTGTGCGTGCGTGCGTGCGTGCGTGCGTGCGTGCGTGCGTGTGTGTGTGTGTGTGAGGGGGGAACGAGAGAGTGATGCTGGGGGTAAGTCATTGGGGATAAGCCTCCTTGGACGGGGCACTGGATCTAGGGGGAGCCTCTGCCTGCAACCTTGGGCTTCCCATGACGCCACTGACCCGTTTGCCGGTACTCCTTACTCAGATTGCTCGGCGGACCTGGGTTGAAGTCCTTTCCCGCCGGACGCGTAGGTGCGGGATTTTGCCTGCTTCCGATCGTTGTAAGGACGTGCTGGCTACCGAAAAGGGAGCCATTTGAAGGGAACTTGTACAGAGGCTGTACAGACTACGAGCTTGAGCCAAATGCTGCCCAAAACAGCCTCCGTCCAAGATTCTGTTGAAATACATCTCGGTTAATCCTGAAGCTGTAAGACACAGATTCTCGCCATGGAGGTACTAAAATAAGTTAATCATCACATAACCAAGGTGCAACATGGGATAGGGCAGAAGAGATGTAGTCCTTGTCTCGACCGAGGGGCCATTGCTTGGACGCAAGCCCATTACTGCTTTGACTAAGGTGCCTAAACTAGCTCTTATAACAGAGGCAGATTCTACAGCTTTGTTGCAATTTCTTCAAACTCAGACTGCGGGCATTATCTCTGTGAAGCACTTGGTCTATGTGAGTAGAACAGCATGAAATGAAGTGGAGTCAGGAACTTGGCCTGATGAATAAGGCGATATTTCCTGGAGCACTGAAGCCTCTATGGTTTAACCAATTCGTTGGTACCCAAGGTTCCTTAGAAGTTGGCACTAGAGCCCGACAGTATCTCCGAGAGGGGCTGGCCTATGAACTGCTCTTGCATTTTTTATGTGCATCAGCCACATAGAGGGACTATAATGATAGCAGAAGACAATGCTCAATCGTCGACAGGCACAGCATATCACAGAGAACTGGCTGTCCCAGTTTGGAAGGTGTTTCAGAGGCCAGGAGAACCACGACATCTGCTAAGTACATGGTATGAGTCACCGCGTACACTGAATCTCATTGTAGAAAAAAAGTCGTAGGCCAGCCACTGAAGGTCTTCGACGGATGGGTGAAAAGGGAGAGGGAGGGGGAGGGAGCGGGCGAGAAGGGGAACAGGCGCCCTCGGGGCAGGAGTTCTTGATGAATGGCCAAGGAGTGAAACCATGGGCATGTAATGAGAAATGCCTGTTGATTCTGGTACAATATACCCCAGGGCAGAGACCGAAGGCAAAAGGCGCCACTGCGTTGCTGGGGTCCCCAAAATCTGAAGCTTGGAGAGGGGATAGCTTTGTCCAACTGGGACAGTTATGAAACAACAACGTCACTGCTAGAAAATGATTGCCTGTTAGCACGGGGAAAAGCAGGCCCAGGGGGAAATATTAGGAAAAGAGAACCTTGGTCAAGATAGTAAGCAGGAAGCTTGGCTGTATATGCTGCTGGAAACGGAAACCACTTGAAGGGAAGTTCTGACCTGCGATTCTGGTGCAGTGTTGGCACCATATTAAGACACTAGTGTGGAGTAGCTGCAAAGGGGAGTAATCCAGGCCGTGACAACAAGCCCTTGCACAGGCAAGCGTGTTTATGTCCCTTCACTGTGATCAGGGTACATGGATGGTAGCTCGATGTACGACGCAAAGACCCTACGTGTGTTCTCTGTATCCTCCATGGCATAGGGAAGTGCCTTCTTACCCGCTACGGGAAACGACTCCGACTCAAAGCACGTTTCCCCCCCCCCCAAGGGGACAACTTTTGCCACGGTCGCATGGGGGAGGGAGTGGGAAGGAGTAGAGGGAGGGCAGGGGAGGCGAGAACGGGTTGGCGAGGGGGCTAGGTGGGGCAAGCTTCCCTACCTTTTCAGGTTGAAACGCACGCCATTATTACAGGGAAGGCAGTAGGTCTCTTCTGCTTCTCTGGCATTCTTCCAGAGACTGGGTCTCACTGACCGGCCAAGACTCTGAGTAGCTGGTTGCTTGAGTTCAGGGGAACGAGACATATACTGGCGTACACTGCCGCAACAGAGCCAGCACATGCACCTGGCACTGTGAGCAGAGTGGGCCGGACTCTAAAACCAGGTAGCGACCACCGTCGACTGACGAAATCTGGGAAGTGAGTGTTTGGAAATCCACCTGAGTATTAAACCTCACTCGTGGGGATGAAAAACAACAACAACAAAACAAAACAAGAACCATTTTTCTCAGTTTGAAAAAAAAAATGGGCAAGGGCATGATAGTGATATTCCCAGCCTACTCTGCAGTAAACGAATCCCGCAAAAGAAAAGAATCACGGCCATGTTGGCAGCAAGTCGACGAGAGAGGGTAGCTGAAGAGTAGGACGAGAAAGGGTAGTGGTTGGGCGGGTGGGGAGGGGGTGGGGGGGGGAGAGGAAGCAGGGTGACGACAGGTAATGGTAAATGTCAACAGTGTAGCAAGCCTAGGCCTCACGCCAAGGACTTGTATGTAGGCTTAATTAAAACCCAATCGCTCAGTCACGGCAGGTAACCTGTAACCTGATGAAAGAGGTCTGTTGCAAAGGGAGGAAACCAAACAAACCCAATCGACGCAACAAAAAAAAAAGCCGTGGTGAAATAAAGACAGAAAGGACAGATGGCTGTAGAGGAAAAAAAACAACAACAACGGAAGGGTGCCCCAAATAAGCGTGAAAGGGAGGTAATTAGAGGAAGACAGGTAACGAGTAATCGGTACGTTCTATTTACAAAATCAAGAGGCAACATTTCTAACTGTAACCTTACACTGACTGTTACATCCCCAAAGCGACGTAAATCTAAACTGACAGGGAATTGTAATAACGCTTAGGCATGTATGAACGGCTTTTGACATAAAATATACATTGCATAGACAGTATGTTTTACATCTGTGAAAATGCTGGTCTACATCAAATGTACTAAAGTTCATTTTGTCAACAGTTACCACATAACAATTGATTCGATTTATAATTGTACGCCATACTATCAGCTGAAAATTTAAAAAAAAAGCAGGGCAACCAAAAATATTCAAGTTTATGTCATCCTGAAATCACTTCATATGTGCAGGTTGATATTACAATTAAAATTGTCAAACGCCATCACCCACCTCCTCCTTAAGAGAGAGAGAGAGAAGAGAGAGAGAGAGAGAGAGAGAGAGAGAGAGAGAGAGAGATGTACCAGGCCTTTGAGCCCCACCTTCCATTCCTACATCAACAAAAATACATCCAAGAAACTGACACAAGCTAATCATACACGGAATGATGTATTCAACGGGTTAAGCCTGACCGGATGATGATATTAATAATTATAGTAAAAAAAAAAATCACTTTTCTCTTCGAAGTAGAGTAGAAGACAACATGACAATTTTTTTTTTTTTTAAAGCAATTGTTTTCTTTACAACATCTCTAGTCTACAAACTTTCATTTTGTGTGTGTGTGTGTGTGTGTGTGTGTGTGTGTGTGTGTGTGTGTGTGTGTGTGTGTGTGACTTTTCATTCTTCTTCCTTCCATCTTTACCCAGACCTCAGTCCTTCTTCGTACCGTTTTTCCTTTTAACTTTCTGTCTTTGATTTATTCATTTACTGTTTATATGTGTCGCCCCTCCACATGCAACATTTCATAATTGATTAACAAACAGAGCACATTAATAAATGTAACAGCAGAACAAATCATCGCAGAGTATTCAGATTACTGTATTTCAGTGCGTAGGGATTACAGAATTGACAATTAGGGACTTAGAACATTAATATTACTAAATTTCAGTGTGTAGGAGACCTAACATATTAAGCTTAATATATGGGGATTGAAAACAGTGAATGAATGTAAGTTACTTTAACAAGCATGGGCAAACATTCAGCATGAAAATGATTATATTTCAGTATATATGGGACCAAGTACATTTAGCATTTACATTAACATTGAATTTCAGTATATACAAACCTAAACTCCCTCGCATCAAATATACTATTGAATTTGAGTATATACAGACCTACAATTCCGAGCATCAGTTATACCAGTAAAAATGTGAGTAGGTACAGACCTAAAACACTAAATATCAACATTATTCTATTACAATACGCTGGGACTTAATACCTTGTCGATTTTACTTTATTTTACAAATTAGGAACCAAGTACATTGATCTTAAACATCACCATATTTCAAGATGTAGGCACCAATACCATGATGTCAATATTTCCGTGTGTAAGAACGTAGGATATGAACATTACTATTATTTTTTTCAGAATGCAAAGACCTAGAACGATGACTATTATCTTAAATTTGTTTTAGTACGTTGGGACCTAGAACACTACGCATTAATATTACTGTATTTCAGTATGCCGCGACCTGAACACTGCACATTGATATTATTATTGTGTCTCAGCATGTATGGGACGCAGAACACGGAACATACACGAAACTGTGTTTCCGCACGTTGCGACCAAGCTTAAGGAGCGTTTGTATAACTGTATTTTAGAATGCGGGAACAAGAACACCGCGTTTGGGTATCAGACTATTTTAGTATGTTGGGCGCAACAATGTTACTGTTCTTCAGTTTATAGGGATTGAGGTCAGAGAGCATTAATATAACTCTTTCAGTTTGTAGGGATTGAGGTCAGAGAGCTTTAATATAACTCTTTCAGTTTGTAGGGACCTGGTACAATGAGCAACAGCGTGGCAGTATTTCAGAACGTCAGGACCAAGAACACTGCCCTTTACATTTACTGTATTTCAGAATACGAGAATCAGTGTTTCCAAATTTTAGTATAAGGGAACTTCGCACACAAAACAATAACATCAATGTAATTCAGAAAATTAAAGACTAAGAAAATGGGCATTCATACAAGTGCGTTTCACTATGCAGGGACCCACATAACCAAGCATCAATAATGCACTGCATTTCAGTGACAATCTAGACCACTGATTTGATGTTTTCTTATATTTCAGTATAAGGTAATGTGTAACACTTAACCCCTGTGCGTTTCAGTAGGCAGGGGCCTGGAGTAGAATAAATAGCTTAAAAACATTCAATGTCTGAGCTTCTTTCTCAGAGTGAATGACGCTGGCTATTCACTGTCAGTCCCATAATGTAATCATAGGCCGTTGAAAGTAATGAGTAAAATAGTGCATATTTGTAAACAACATTCAGTCATTACAAAATATGATAGCCCGTATCAAAAAAGCATTGGTCACTTCCTGATTCGTAGATGCACATACACTATTATCTTCTCTGGAACAATGAAAGTGGCTACTTTTCGGACGATCAGAGATCAAGGCCATTATTGAGAATAAATTCAGGACAGGTGGGTTTTTTTTTATAACCTAGTAGACCCATCCCCCCCAAAAACAAAACAAAATGTGTTTCTGCGTATATGTGTATGTGGGCGGGGTGTGCGTGTGTGTGTGTGTGTGTGTGTGTGTGTGTGTGTGTGTGTGTGTGTGTGTATGTGTGTGTGTGTGTGTGTGTGTGTGTGTGTTCGCGTGCGTGTGTGCGCGTGCGTGCGTGCTAGCGTCCGTGTATTTTGTAACTTTGCATGAGCCGAGAGATCAAGATCTTGGTGTGAATGACCAAAGATGGTCTTCTTCTTCTTCTTCCTAAAATACTGGTTCACTCAAAAACGAGTAGGTCACCAGCGCGCATGTTAAAAAGTAAAATAAAATAACATAAAACATAAAACAGTGCAACTCAAGACTGTTGGCCCCTGGAGCACTCGATTCAAGAAGTTAAAAGCAATGGCCAAACTCAGGCCCAGGCAAAAGCAAAACATCTGGGGAAGTAAAAATAGAAAATCGTCAATATGCAGATCTCAAAACTGTCGAATCAACCTGTCCCCTAAATGAGACTGCACTTGTGGCAATCTTGATGGCACCCGGCAGTGAGTTCCACAGCCGTACAGAACTGGGATAAAAAGAATGTAAGTGGCTGTCAATATTTGATGCAGGTATGGTATAACATTGACCGCCACTCCTGGTGCTACTTTTATTCAATACTAGTTGTTCCATTGGAATATCAATTACTTTAGCTCTGCCTTTGAAGAAGATGTTAAGTTTGATAAAAGCTCTTCTCTCTTCTAAGGGTTTCCATTCTAATTTCCTCATGTTCTTCCTAGTATTCCCCTTTTCTCTGATGTGGTTCCCTGTTACAAACCGTGCTGCTCTCTTCTGAATCTTTTCGAGGTTATCAATGTCCTTTAGATGGTAAGGATCCCAAACTGAGCAACCATATTCCAGTACTGGTCTAACCAGTGTTTTGTAGCAGTCGTCTTTAACCTTTTGGGGCAGTCATTGATATTCCTGTATAAGAAAGCTAAGATGTTATTTGCTTTCTTACATACTAAATTGTAATGTTCTTTCCATTTGAGACGACTATCTATAATCACGCCTAAATATTTTGCAGCATTAGTTTCTTTAAGAATAGTATTATGGATAGAATAATCTGATCTAATTGGTGAGCGTTTGTTACATATACGCAACACTTGGCACTTTTGGGGATGAAATTCCATTTTCCAAGTACTTTCCCACTCTTGTAAAGCGTTTAGATCTTCTTGTAGAATGCGTGTATCATTCTTGCTTCTGATTGTTCTATATACTAAGCTGTCATCTGCAAAAAGCCTTATAGTAGTTCCAGGAGAGAGATTTCTACTTATGTCATTTATATAAATTAAGAAAAACAAGGGCCCCAGAACAGTTCCCTGTGGTACACCTGACAAGACTGGTTTACAATGGGATGACGACCCTTCCACAACAACTTTCTGCGTTCTCCCAACGAGAAATGATCTAGCCCATTTTAGCAAAGAACCGCCAATGCCGATGTGTTCTAATTTAAGCAGCAGGCCCTCATGGTCAACCTTATCAAAGGCTTTAGAAAAGTCTAATAAAATTGCATATATTTGCTGCCTGTTGTTAAGACAGTTATTAAAATCATTGAGAGTTGTTATAAGTTGAGTCTCACAACTCCTTCGCTGTCTAAAACCATGTTGAGAACTGATGGAAGCTCAGACGTGCATCGTTCATACAATTAGTTCATTTCCCTCATCGCCACGTGCAGGACAGCCGGGCCCTGGTGCAGGTCAGGATAAGGAGGTGTGGCCGAAGCCCCGCGAATTCTGTTCGCACACTGGATACCGAAGGCCTTGACGGCAGGGTGACGGGCCGTGTACATGAGGAAGATGAACAGCCCAGTGAAGGTGGTGCTGAACGTGAAGAGGTACTGGAACACCGGTTGAGCACCCTCCACGGCCAAGAAGGCGAAGACCCAGCTTAGACCTGGTGACAAAAACGAGGGAGGCAAGGGGAAGGGGGGGGAGGGGGGGGGGGTTAGATCACTGCCAATGTTATATATTTATTCA
>CM031603.1:49826488-49835031 GCA_018398815.1 Conus ventricosus | reverse complement strand
ACTGGTTCCACAGTCTAGCGGTCTCGCTTCTGGCCGTGGAGGTGTCAACCGTGTTCCAGTACTCTTCAGTTCAGCACACCTTCACTGGGCTGTTCATCTTCCTCATGTACACGGCCCGTCACCCTGCCGTCAAGGCCTTCGGTATCCAGTGTGCGAACAGAATTCGCGGGACTTCGGCCACACCTCCTTATCCTGACCTGCACCAGGGCCCAGCTGTCCAGCACGTGGCGATGAGGGAATGAACTAATTGTATGAACGATGCACGTCTGAGCTTCCATCAGTTCTCAGAGAGACCATCTGTAGTCATTCAGACCAAGATCTTGATCTCTCGGCTCGTACAAAGTTACAACATACACGGACGCACGCACGCAAGCACGCACACACACACACGCACGCGCGCGCACACACACAGCCCCCCCCCCCCCCCCCCCCCCCCCACACACACACACACACGCACGCACACACATTTTTGTTTTTGGAAGGGAGTGGTCAACTAGGTTATAAAAAACCCACCTGTCCTGAATTTATTCTCAATAGTGGCCTTGATTTCTGATCGTCAGGAAAGTAGCCACTTTCATTGTTCCAGAGAAGATAATAGTGTATATGTGCATCTACGAATCAGGAAGTGACCAAGGCTTTTTTGAAACGGGCTACCATATTTTGTAATGACTGAATGTTGTTTACAAATATGCACTATTTTACTCATTACTTTCAACGGCCTATGATTACATTATGGGACTGACAGTGAATAGCCAGCGTCATTCACTCTGAGAGAGAAGTTCAGACATTGAATTTTTTTAGCTATTTATTCTACTCCAGGCCCCTGCCTTCTGAAACGCACATGGGTTAAGCTGTTATACATTACCGTATACTGATATATAAGAAAACATCAAATCAGTGGTCTAGATTGTCACTGAAAATGCAGTGTATATATTGATGCTTGGTTATGTGGGTCCCTGCACAGTGAAACACAATTGTATGAATGCTCATTTTCTTAGTCTTTAATTTTCTGAATTACATTGATGTTATTGTTTTGTGTTCGAAGTTCCCTTATACAAAATTTGGAAACACTGATTCTAGTATTCTGAAATACAGTAAATGTAAAGGGCAGTGCTCTTGGTCCTGACGTTCTGAAATACAGTGAATGTAAGAGGGCAGTTGCTCTTGTCCTGACGTTCTGAAATACAGTAAATGTAAAGGGCAGTGCTTCTTGGTCCTGACGTTGTCTGAAACACTGCACGCTGTTGCTTTTGTACAGGTCCCTACAAACTGAAAGAGTTATAATTAATGCTCTTAACCTCAGTCCGCCACAAACTGAAAGAGTTATTAATGCTTCTTGACCTCAGTCCCTACAAACTGAAAGAGTTATAATTAATGCTCTCTGACCTCAGTCCCTACAAACTGAAAGAGTTATATTAATGCTCTCTGACCTCAGTCCCTACAAACTGAATAGAGTTATATTAATGCCATCTGAACCTCAGTCCCTACAAACTGAAAGAGTTATATTAATGCTCTGACCTCAGTCCCTACAAACTGAAAGAGTTATATTAATGCTCTCTGACCTCAATCCCTACAAACTGAAAGAGTTATATTAATGCTCTCTGACCTCAGTCCCTACAAACTGAAAGAGTTATATTAATGCTCTCTGACCTTCAATCCCTACAAACTGAAAAGAGTTATATTAATGCTCTCTGACTCAGTCCCTACAAACTGAAAGAGTTATATTAATGCTCTCTGACCTCAGTCCCTACAACTGAAAGAGTTATATTAATGCTCTCTGACCTCAGTCCCTACAAACTGAAAGAGTTATATTAATGCTCTTGACTCAATCCCTACAAACTGAAAAGAGTTATATTAATGCTCTCTGACCTCATCCCTACAACTGAAAAGAGTTAATATTAATGTCTCTGGCTCAGTCCTACAAACTGAAAGAGTTATATTAATGCCTCTGAACCTCAGTCCCTATAAACTGAAAGAGTTATATTAATGCTCTCTGACCTCAATCCCTATAACTGAAGAGTTATATTAATGCTCTCTGACCTCAATCCCTATAAACTGAAAAGTTATATTAATGCTCTCTGACCTCAATCCCTATAAACCCTATAAACTGAAAGAGTTATATTAATGCTCTTGACCTCATCCCTATAAACTGAAAGAGTTATATTAATGCTCTCTGACCTCAAACCCTACAAACTGAAAGAGTTATATTAATGCTTCTCGTGTCTCAGTCCCTAAAACTGAAAACAGTAACATTGTTGCGCGCAACATACTAAAATAGTATGATACCAAAACGCGGTGTTCTTGTTCCCGCATACTAAAATGCAGTTATACAAACGCTCCTTAAGCTTGGTCGCAACGTGCGGAAACACAGTTACGTGTATGTTCCGTGTTCTACGTCCATACATGCATGAGACAAATAATAATATCAATGTGCAGTGTTCAGGTCGCAGCATACTGAAATACAGTGATATTAATGCATTAGTGTTCTAGGTCCCATACGTACTAAAACAAATTTAAGATAATAGTCATCGTTCTAGGTCATCGCATTCTGAAAAAATAATAGTAATGTTCATATCCTACGTTCTTACACACGGAAATATTGACATCATGGTATTGGTGCGTACATCTTGAAATATGGTGATGTTTAAGATCAATGTACTTGGTTCCTAATTTGTAAAATAAAGTCAAATCGTCAAGGTATTAAGTCCCAGCGTATTGTAATAGAATAATGTTGATATTTAGTGTTTTAGGTCTGTACCTACTCACACTTTTACTGGTATAACTGATGCTCGAATTTTAGGTCTGTATATACTGAAATTCAATGGTATATTTGATGTTCGGAATTTAGGTTTGTATATACTGAAATTCAATGTTAATGTTAATGCTAAATGTTTCGGTCCCATATATACTGAAATATAATCATTTCATGCTGAATGTTTGCCCATGCTTATTAAAGTAACTTACATTCATTCACTGTTTTCAATCCCCATATATTAAGATTAATATTTTAGATCTCCTACACACTGAAATTTAGTAATATTAATGTTCTTAGTCCCTAATTGTCAATTCTGTAGTCCCAACGCACTAAAATACAGTAGTCTTAATACTCTGCGATGATTTGTTCTGCTGTTACATTTATTAATGTGCTCTGTTTGTTAATCAATTATGAGATGTTGAACGTGGAGGGGCGACACATATAAACAGTAAATGAATAAATCAAAGACAGAAAGTTAAAAGGAAAACCGGTACGTAGAAGGACAGAGGTCAGGGTAAAAATGGAAGGAAGAAGAATGAAAAGTCACACACACACACACACACACACACACACACACACACACACCAAACACGACACAACACACACAGGAAAATGAAAGTTTGTAGACTGGAGATGTTATAAAGAAAACAATTGTTTTTTTTTAAAACAATTTTGTCATGTTGTCTTCTACTCTATTTCGAAGAGGAAAGTGATAATTTTGTACTATAATTATTATTATTATCATGCAGTCAGGCGTAACCCGCTGAATACATCATTCTGTGTATGATTAGCTTGTATCAGTTTCTTGGATTTATTTTTGTTGATGTAAGAATGGAAGGTGGGGCCCAAGGGCCTGGTACATTCTCTCTCTCTCTCTCTCTCTCTCTCTCTCTCTCTCCTCCCTTTCTCTTAAGGAGGAGGTGGGTGATGGTATTTGACAGTTTTAATTGTAATATGAACCTGCACATATGAAGTGATTTCAGGATGACATAAACTTGAATATTTGTGGTTTCCATGTTGTTGTTGTTTTTAATTTTTAGCTGATATTATGGCGTACAGTTATAAATCGAATAAATTGTTATATGGTAACTGTTGACAAAATGCACTTTGATGTGGACCTGCATTTTCACAGATGTAAAACTTGCTGTCTATGCAATGTCTATTTATGTAAAAAGCCGTTGATACATGCCTAAGCGTTATTACATTTCCCTGTCAGTTTAGATTTACTTCGCTTTGGGGATGTAACAGTCAGTGTAAGGTTACAGTTTGAAATGTTGCCTCTTGATTTTGTAAATAGAACGTACCGATTACTCGTTACCTGTCTTCCTCTAATTACCTCCCTTTTACGCCTATTTGGGGCACCCTTCCGTTTGTTGTTGTTGTTGTTGTTTTTTTTTACAACCATCTTTCCTTTCTGTCTTTATTTCACCACGGCTTTTGTTTTTTTGTTGTTGTTGCTTTTTTAGATTTTTTTCTTTTTTGCGTCGATTGGTTTTGTTGGTTTCCTCCCTTTGTAACGGACCTCTTTCATCAGGTTTCACGGTTACCTGCCGTGACTGGGCGATTGGGTTTTAATTAAGCCTTCATACAAGTCCTTGGCGTGAGGCTAGGCTTGCTACACTGTTGACATTTACCATTACCTGTCGTCACCCTGCTTCCTCTCCCCCCACCCCCTCCCCACCCCCCCAACCACTACCCTTGCTCGTCCGTCCTGGTGATCGGAAAGAAAGTCAACGGGAAAGAAAGTCAACGGGAAAAAAGTCACGGAGGGACCCAGTCTACTCCAAAGCAGAATCGATGGTCTTTAGATTAGAGTAGGGCGAAGCCCGAGAGAGGACGAAGGACGAATGAACGAAGGCCGTTAGGCCAAGTCGTGCTCACACATTTCTGAGTTTGTCAACGTTGACTTTTTTTTCCTGTTGACTTTTTTTCCTACAATCGCTCGTCCTACCCCTCAGTTAACCTCTCTCGTCGACTTGCTACCAACATGGCCGTGATTCTTTTCTTTGGCGGGATTCGTTTACCACAGCGTAGGCTGGGAATATCACTATCATGCCCTTGCCCATTTTTTTCAAACTAAAAAAAAAGGTTCTTGATTTGTTTTGTTGTTGCTTTTCATCCCCACGAGTGAGGTTTAATACTCAGGTGGATTTCCAAACACTCACTTCCCAGGTTTCGTCAGTCGATGGTGGTCGCTACCTGGTTTTAGAGCCCGGCCCATTCTGCTCACAGTGCCAGGTGTATGTGCTGGCTCTGTTGCGACAGTGTACGCTAGTGTGCGTCTCGTTCCCCTGAACTCAAGCAACCAGCTCCTCAAGTCTTGGCCGGTCAGTGCGACGCAGTCTCTGGAAGAATGCCAGAGAAGCAGAAGAGACCTACTGCCTTCCCTGCAATAATGGCGTGGGTTTCAACCTGAAAAGGTAGAGAAGCTTGCTCAACCTTACCCCCTCGCCAGCCCGTTCCCGCCTCCCCTGTCCTCCCTCCACTCCTTCCCACTCCCTCCCCCATGCGACCGTGGCAAAAGTTGTCCCCTTGGGGGAAAACGTGCTTTGAGTCGGAGTCGCTTCCCGCAGCGGGTAAGAAGGTCCTTCCCTAGACCATGAAGGATACAGGGAACAGACGTAGGGTCTTTGCGTCGTACATCGAGCTACCATCATGTACCCTGATCACAGTGAAGGGACATAAACACGCTTGTCTGTGCAAGGGCTTCTTGTCACGGCCTGGATTACTCCCCTTTGCAGCTACTCCCCACATGTCTTAATATGGTGCCAACACTGCACCAGAATCGCAGGTCGGAACTTCCCTTCCCTTCAAGTGGTTTCCGTTTGCAGCAGCATATACAGCCAAGTTTTCTGCTTACTATCTTGACCAAGGTTCTCTTTTTTTAATATTTCCCCCTGGGCCTGCTTTTCCCTGTGCTAACAGGCAATCATTTTCTAGCAGTGACGTTGTTGTTTCATAACTGACCCAGTTGGACAAAGCTATCCCCTCTCCAAGCTTCAGATTTTGGGGACCCTAGCAACGCAGTGGCGCCTTTTGCCTTCGGTCTCTGCCCTGGGGTATATTGTACCAGAATCAACGGGCATTTCTCATTACATGCCCATGGTTTCACTCCTTGGCCATTCATTAAGAACTCCTTGCCCCGAGGGCGCCTGTTCCCCTTCTCGCCCGCTTCCCTCCCCCCTCCCCTCCCTTTTCACCCATCCGTCGAAGACCTTCAGTGGCTGGCCTACGACTTTTTTTTTCTACAATGAGATTCAGTGTACGCGGTGACTCATACCATGTGCTTAGCAGATATCGTGGTTCTCCTGGCCTCTGAAACACCTTCCAAACTGGGACAGCCAGTTCTCTGTGATATGCTGTGCCTGTCGACGATTGAGCATTGTCTCCCGCTATCATTATAGTCCCTCTTTGCGGCTAAAGTGCAAGAGCAGTTTATAGAGCCAGAGGTAATGTCGGGCTCTAGTGCCAACTTCCAAGGAACCTTGGGTACCAGCGAATTGTTAAAACCGTAGAGGCTTCAGTACTCCAGGAAATATCGCCTTATTCATCATGCCAACTACCTGGCTCCACTTCATTTCATGCTGTTCTACTCACATAGACCAAGTGCTTCACAGAGATAATGCCCGCAGTCTGAGTTTTGAAGAAATTGCAACAAAGCTGTAGAATCTGCCTCTGTTATAAAGATAGCTCAGGCATCATAGTCAAAGCAGTAATGGGATTGCGTCCAAGCAATGGCCCCTCGGCACAGACAAGGGCTACATCTCTTCTGCCCTATCCCATGTTGTGCCTTGGTTATGTGATGATTAACTTATTTTAGTGCCTCCCTGACGAGAATCTGTCTTACAGCTTCAGATTTAACCAAGTTGACTTTCAACAGAAATCTTGGACGGAGCTATTTAGGCAAGCATTTCCGCTCAAGCTCGGTAGCCAGCCGTCCTGACAACGATCGGAAGCAGGCAACATCCCGCGTCTACGCGTCCGGCGAGAAAGGACTTCAACCCAGGTCCGCCTAGCAATCTGAGTAAAGAGTACCGGCAAACGGGTCAGTGGCGTCAGGGGAAGCCCAAGGTTGCAGACAGAGGCTCCCCCTAGATCCAGTGGCCCCGTCCAAGGCGGCTTATCCCCAATGACTTAACCCCAACATCACTCTCTCGTTCCCCCCCCCTCACACACACACACCACACACACACACACACACACACACACACACACACACACACACCACACACTCAACACACACTAGGCCTCGTTGGGGCCTGAACCTCATCCCTCCCAATGACCACACCGAACGCCTCAAAGACATGCTGGACACGCCTATTGGGGGAATCCTACAGCTTCAATCAATTTATGTGAGAGATTGCTAATGTAGATGGCTCTCAGTACATAACTTCTGCAGTGTTTTCTCGAGAAACAGTATTGCTTCCTTTAATGAATAGAATAGAAGGTAACCTCTTTTCGCGGGCTGCTTTAATAATTTAAGGCACTGTAGTGTGATTAATAGGATTTTGTCTCTCTAAACTTCATGCAACATACTCACAGTATCTAACGTAGATACAATTCATGCCTCCCCATTTGCTTCTGGGTTTTTTGTTTTTTTATATAAAAAGAAAACTTGTATAACTTCTTGTATTTTCTGTATAGCTTTCAAAGATTGGTGCTCAAAAAAGCACAAAATCGTAAGTATTAAGTAACGTTTTAATTAACTGCAAGTATTTTCCTGTTCGTTCTACAGGGATTAGCGTTTGTCAAAGACCAGAATCAGCCGCTTGACTGTTTCTGCATTAGTGAGTCATAGTAAGTGTGTTAATTATGGAGGACATTGGAGGGGGGGGGGGGGGCGGGGGGGGGGGGGGGGGGGGGGGGGGGGGGGGGGGGGATACAGAAGGGGTGGGGGGAAGCAGAAGGGATCTTTCAGAGTACACGACTGGCTCAGTATCATTTTATTTTGTTTAAGGCAGTCATCGTTCGCTTCACTCTCTTAGCTTCTTCTTGGTTTTGTTTTCTCTAATTGTGTGTGTGTGTTGTTGTGTTGTGGTGTTGTGTGTGTGTGTGTGTGTGTGTGTGTGTGTGTGTGTTTGTATATATTACTTCATTTATTTAGTTTGATGGATTCAATTATTCTTCTGGATTTGATCCTTATATTGGATCGTGTCAGTATGACTGGATAGACTGGAAACAATGAACTAAGCTGGACTTGAATGAGGTAGATTGGTGTTGAAGAGGATTAGGAGTGGGTGGATTGAAAAAAGAATTGGTAATAATGGATTGATTTGTCTCGATTATAATTGACTTGACTGGATTGGATTGGAGTCGGTTCTGGTTCATCTTGATGGAATAATGTTCACAACAAATGCAAACTGTTTCTTAACTCTGTCCCAATATCCGTTGAAGCTTGCAGAATAAAATTTTACAGAAAACGTCTAACGTCTTTTGTTCACACGGAAAGCAGAAGCCCAAAGCGAGGAAAGGAAGGACTGAGTGTGTGGATTCTTACAGTATGTGCATGCAAAATGTCAGTGAACACCTACCTTGTACCAGAATGCTTCACCTGACGTGAATTTGTAAAGGGAATATATCATTGTTCATTCACCTGATCAACATGTGGTTCGCCTAGTGGTTTGAAACATTTTTACCTCCAGCGAAGGTCTTAGTTAAAGATTTCTACATGAGTTTTAAATTGGACAAAGTTCTGGTTTAGATTCTTGTCATTGTTTTTTTTTTTAAGTGAATTTTTAAGTGCACACCATTCTGAACATGATTGAAACTTCCTCGGGAACATGATTGA
>CM031603.1:49801488-49813988 GCA_018398815.1 Conus ventricosus | reverse complement strand
TACTCGAAGGACTAAGGGTACAACACGTAGGCCCTAGTGAAAGACCTCTCCATCTCACTCCCTCTCTCCTTCCTTCCCCCTTCTGAGGGCCGGATGTGTGTGCCGTTGGCCCCCAAAAATAGCAAAGAGATAAACAAAGATATGAAAAATATATCTCTCACGCCACCACACAAAAACCTAGAACAACAGCTTACGGACGTTCTTCCAGATATGTCTGTTGGCATGTTTTGGATTCTGAGATCAGATTCCTCGGCAGCTTTCATAGTCCTTCCCCATAGTTTTCTCATTAAGAGGAACCGGAGAAAATAAAACAAAATCACCCCAAAAACCCCCACTTTAGTTTCCAGTTCAATTGAAAACAGAAATGTTTCTGAAAACTTGCCATGACGTGGCAGTCCTATTTCTTTCTTAAACACAAACAGCCACAAACATTTTTCAGCTTTATCAAAAACAAAGGTTAATACTCCATGGAAAAAGAGTCAGAGATCCCAATTACTCTATCATGCACTAATCTATCATCACTACATACTGACACCATTCATCTTCTCTCGAATATTTACACACCCGATCATTAAAACCCATTGCAATAGTTCATGATAAGTGTCTTAGCGTTGATGGTGTCCTTTGAATGGACACATATCGAGAATCAGATACATCCACAAAACAGAGATGTGTTTTGCTCATTGGGCAGCCAGAAGATAGGCAACAGCGTGTTGAAGTGCCCAGCTCGATATAGCTGTTGTTTGCTGGTACATGCTCATCTATGCATTAAGGAACTACTATTGACTAAATTAAACTTCTCTCGGAAAGGTAAATCCTCTGTTGTTTCATTAATATACGGAGATGTTACTCATAATTCTAACTGTTATCTTGTTGAAGGGCTGAAGCCAGTTGCATTTTCTTCAAAACGGACATACAAGGGATTGTCTGTTGATTAAACCATCTATCTTTGTATCCAGTGCCGTGTGTCTTATTCACTCTCAAGAGCAGTCGAAAACGCCACAATGAAAAGTGCTGTAACGGTGTATTGCCCACAGTTCGGTGCATAAACTGCATTTCAAAATCAAAGGGGAACGATCAAGAATACGATACGTACACGCTCACCTCCCCCCCCCCTCGCCCCCCCCCCCCCCCATTTTACAGCCTAGTTATTCAGCAATCAGCTGTATATGCAAAGAAACGGAACAAAAGAAACATGTATGCAGCACGTAGAACGCTTAAATAAGCACATTGAAGTTAAACGTGGACAGAAAATAAACCAAACAGCAGCGTTACTGTAGTTACCGACATTTATGCTGACTATAACCAGGGGAACACTTGTGTAATTTTTTTTAACTCTTGTCTGTAACATCTGAAGAAGCTATCTTTTTCAAAAATTTACTTGTCCGCTTTTACTGCATATAAAATCTGCGTTACCTTACACATTGTTTCGTGTGTTTATTGGCATTTTGCCTTAGATTTAAAGCATGGATAATCAAAGGATCCATAACATAAGGAACAGTTGGCATGCTAGTCTTTGTTACAAGTTGCTAACATATGTGACTAATTGCTCAGCATCACACACATCTTTGCTAGAAATTGTGGCTGCAGGACACAGTATTAACGTCTCCTTTCTGTGTTTTAGGGATTTGCCTAATGTAAGCATTAAACATTTTACTGTAAACACATTTTCACAAGACGTTGTATATGCTGTGATATTTCAGTTCCTTAAGAATGTGAAACTATTTGTGAGTGACTCACACATTGTGACCAAAATTGTTGTGGGGTTTTTCCTCTGCAATTTTTTTTTTTTCAAATTGGGTATTAAGCTGTTATGTTATTAAACACGCTTCTAGCCATGGTATGATCTCTGGGTAAGGATTGGTTGTAAACAAAATGAATAGAAATAGCTTAGAAACAGCACACACAAAAAAGAGATCTGGACATATTAAAAGAGTTGCTGAAATCAGAGAATGTAGGCGCTAGGCGTAAGTATTTGTCTGACTTGTCTGAGTAAAAGTCAGCGCTGCCTAGCACGAGTCAAACAGCTTCTTCATTGTCTCTAACTATCCTGCAGGTCAACTACAATGAATCTGGTCGACAACAAACTACGGCGGTCAGACTAGAAGAGAACTATTTCAAAATCGTTATTCCTGCTGTACTGACGCAAGTGCCACAATCTGTGGGTTACTTTTGACTTTCGACAAGGAGTGCCCTTGTGACAGACGCAATACCAAGATGTTTTAAAAAAAATATATAATCTATAGACAACACTGCTTACATGACGACGGAGCTGAAAATAGGATGAGTATATACATCAAGCAGATGAAAAGAACTGTCAGGTATATGTTTGTCTGATCTTACGTTTTTGAGCATTAAGCCATTGGTATATTTTTTACGGTCACTTTTTTTTCTTTATCATTCATTACTTAGATTCTAAATAAATGTTAGCGAACCGCCCAGAGAAACGTGGACAAACGAGTCACAAGACAAAACACAACGCGTTTCGACCTCTTAGGTCTTCCCCAGGTGAGAAACAAACGAATAAAACAACGAAAATTCACTTAGCTTTGATGGCTTCAGATCGCTTCAGAGTTCAGCGCAAGGAAGAAGGCGTCGAATTTCTCTGGGCGGTTCGCTAACATTTATTTAAGATTTGTTTAGATTTCCGCCTGCAGTCGTCTCACTTTGCACTTAGATTCTAGTCAATCAGCTGAAAAAACAGAACCACGCAGTACATTTCTGTTACTCATGAATTTCTTGCCATTCAAACTGGATAATCAACATTTACATGTGTTCTTTCCCACGCCATTTTGTACTCCTCCGCATCCTACCCCCCCCCCCCCCCACCCACCCCCCCGCCCTTTAAAAAAAAAAGTAAACCCTTGGACGTATTTTAGCCCATGCCTTACGATGTTTACATTATATTAAGGCAGGCCTGCAATGTCATGAATTGTATTACAATATGTTTATAACTTTTATTATCTAATTTATTAATTCTGAAATAGGTAGTTTGAACATGATATATGAGTACTGTGAAATCCTCCGAAAAGTAAGTGATTATCACAATTTCCGTTTAACATGTCTAGGTGCAATGATTTTTTTTATTTATTTATAGAAAACATGTGATCTTTAAGGGTTTTTTCCCTTTTCTTTCTCTTTAACAATTTTGAAAGTTTGTTTTTTTTTTAACAAATCTTTAGAAAACGATTGACTATTAAAGTTTCCTCTAGTGTTGTAATTTCCGTTGGCAAATGCGTGATAGTAAACTGATTGTTACAGCTTCCCTCAGTACTGTAATTTCCTTCAAAAAATGAGCGATTGTATATTGATTGTTACAGTTTCCCTCAGTGCTGGAATGTTCTTCAGAAAATGAATGATTGTATATTGATTGTTAATTCCGAATGTTCTTCAGAAAATGAATGATTGTATATTGATTGTTAGTTTCCGAATATTTTTTTCTGAAAATGGATGTTTGTATATTGATTGTTAGTTTCCGAATGTTCTTCAGAAAATGAATGTTTGTATATTGATGGTCGTTTCCGAATGTTCTTCAGAAAATGAATGTTTGTATATTGATTGTTAGTTCCGAATCTTTTTCAGAAAGTGAATGATTGTATATTGATTGTTAGTTTCCGAATGTTCTTTAGAAAATGAATGTTTGTATATTGATTGTTAGTTTCCCTTAGTGCTGTAATTTCCTTTGGGGAAAAAAGCGATTGTGGTGGCTTCCTTTCAAACCTGTCGGACTGCTCAAATTCCCTCAAGGAAAAATAACGCGCGCTTGTGTATGTGCGTCTGTGTGTCTCTTGGTGTCTGTGTGTCTGTGTGTCTCTTGTGTATGTGTGTCAGTGTGTCTTTTTGTGTATGTGCTTAGGAGTACATGTGTCAGTCCGCGCCTCTGTGTGGGTGCGGGGAAGAGGGAGGGGCAATGGAAGAGGAAGAGGGAGGCACGCATGCACGCGCGCACGTGCGCGCGCACGCGCGTAGTGCTGTCGTCATACTTTGAACATAATTAAGTGTAAGTTTAGTCTCTAAAAATCGAATGAGTAACACAGGAAGCGAATGATTAGCGAAGCTGGCTATTCTTCAGTCGGCTCTATCCAGGTCGGCAGCCCGTTGTATAAAACAGAGAATGTAGATATTGTAAAGCGCTTAGAACTTGGTCTCTAACCAAGGATAGGCGCTATGTTTGTGTTGTCAATAATTATGTAAAATGCACGTCAATGTTGTCATGGCTTACCTGGAGCGGCGTGAGTGCCTATTTGCTTCCTGCTAAACCTGTTAGTGCTATATCCATGAACGCTGTGATCTTTTGTGAGATACGAAAGTTCTCTTACATCGTTATGAAGAGCGCAGTGTGTGTGGTGTGGTTGTGTGTGTGTGTGTGTGTGTGTGTGTGTGGTGTGTGTGTGCGTGTGCGTGCGTGCGTGCGTGCGTGCGTGCGTGCGTGCGTGCGTGTGTGTAGTGTGTGTGTGTGTGTGTTAGTGTGTGTGTTGTGTGTGTGTGTGGTGATTGTGTGTGTGTGTGTGTGTGAGCGAGAGGACAGACAGACAGACAGACAGACAGAGAGACAGAGAGATTCTCTTTTAGGTATTGTTGGAGTGTGATACCCTGTTGAACATGCGAAAGTTACGTACTTTCTTGTTAAGAAAATCAGTGATGTGTATTCTGTTTGAAAGTTCGTGCATGCTTTTGACAGTGGTGTCAGGCATCGGACATATTCGAAAGCAGCATTAACCATTACTGTATTGGCTACCATAAGCGAATGATGATCCCCACAATAAACAATAGAAATATTGAAATGCTTGTGGTGTTTAAACACACGCGTCTTCTTGCCACTGCAGTACTGTTTGTATTCTGTCATCTTCAATGTGGTTGTCGTTTCGCTGGTTGGTTTGGATGGCTGTGTCATTTTTCCCTTCCTCTTCCTCCTCCTCATCCCTCTCTCTTTCTCCTCCCACTCCTTTCTACTCGTCCTTGTCGTCGTCTTCGTCCTTCTCTCCCTTCTACTCCTAGTCCTTTTTTTCTCTTCTTGCTTGTGCCCTTGTTCCCATTGTTGATAAGACTTTGCTGCTCTCCCTGTTCCCATTGTTGATAAAGACTTTGCTGCTCCCCTGTTCCCATTGTTGATAAAGACTTTGCTGCTCTCCTGTTCCATTGTTGATAAAGACTTTGCTGCTCTCTCCTGTTCCCCATTGTTTGATAAAGACTTTGCTGCTCTCCCTGTTTCCCATTGTTGATAAAGACTTTGCTGCGCTCGAGAGTATTTCCGTTTTGGGTTCTCCATTCCTAATGATGGATTCCAGGTATGTGAACCATTGAACATACCCCAGCCTCATGCATGAACTACTGAATCAGCTGTTAAGGTGGTGCTGTGTTGGGGCAACCATCAACTAGGTCTTCTCGGCGTTTCTTGTGGAGTTTAATCAATCCTTGAACAAGTTGACGACTTCCTGTTCGCTGCTTGCCAGCCCATCGATGTCGCCTGCAGAGCAAAACTTCCAGACGGTTCTTCGCATGCTGACTGCGCATACATGATTTCATGTGCGTCAATCATGATGCGTTGACAAATGTGGGAGATAAAGAGGCGGCCCTGGCAAACTCCATTGAAGAACGGAATCTCCCTTCAGCAGCACCCTGTGTGAGTACTGCACTGTTCGTTTCGAAGCATAGTTGCTTAGTGGTGTTGATTGATGTTTTTTCTCTTGAATATGGCCACAGCACCTCGTACTAGATACTGCCAGACGCGTTTTTGTAATCTCAAAATGATTCACCCAAATATAATTCAGTGACCTCTGTGCCAGAATTGGCCCTGGCCTTGAAGATTTCACCTGGAATGAATTCAGAGCCTAATGACTCGCTGTTGGAAAGAACCTTGATTGCTACTGGTATATCCGGAAACGTTTGAGGGGCTACCATAGAACTGTTGGTCTCAACTTAGGGCATGCGTGCGATGACCCCAATGTCAGTTGAGGACAGCCTGTTCAAAACATATTTTGAGGTATTCCGCCCATCTGTTCAGAATTTAATTCTAGTAGTGAGCAGACCTATCCCATTAATGCTGAGCATCGATGATGCCCAAAGAAATCGGGTGGTCTTCAGGGCATCGTAGAGGCGCTTAGACTTATTGCTGTCTGCCTAGTGTTGTATCTTATCTTTCCGTTGTGCCAAGAGTCCTGCATTTGTCTGATAGTTTGCAGCTCACTTTTGTTGGAGTTGTACGCTGCTTTCTTGGGGGCACACACATTGTATTGGTGATAGGCAACATGGCGCTTACGCTCGAAGTGTAGCAGCTTGCCGATTTCCTCATCGCTTTCGTGAAACCAGTCAATGTCTGCGGTATTCTGCATGAATGAATGAATGCAGTGTTGTGTACCACGTGCCTGAATGCCACCCAGTCCTCGTCTATTCCACCAGCACCAAGGATGTGTTGGTTCAATTTGTATTCTAGATTCTCACTTAGTTTCTTTTTCACAGAAAGTCTTGTAAGCTTGTCCGTGGTCCGTCCAACAATCTGCCCGTTGTATGGCCTTCCTCCATATAACATCCTGCCTGTCCCTTCTCCTGATGATGACCTTTTATCTTTTCTTTGCTACTTAAGTGTACCGCATATGAGGGGACTACATGTTTCAGTAGCAAATAATTATTTAAAAAAATAACATCTTAAGACGTCAGTGCTGAGGGCCAGTTCTTTGAATGAATCCGCAAGGGACTGAACAATAATAAACTAATAAATTTCAAGGGTAAGTAACTGAGCACCGTACCAGCAATTTTCAGAGCAGTTTGGTGTTGCAATGACTGCAGGAAATACTGAATAATATTTTTCACTTTCATAAGAAAATGTAGCTTATTTTGTTGTTTCAATATTTTCTTTTGCTTCTTAGGTGGGACCTTTGGTTGTTTTTATTGTTGGGTGCTGTTGTTTTTTAAAAATCAACAAACATACTATCGTAAGTATTGCACACCAGTCTTTTCTGGGATAGCATTCTGCTCAAAACCTAAAAGGCAGAGGAGTCGAGTTAGGACTGTCCGAGGTCACTGAGGAGAAATAACAAGGTTTCGAAATACCGGTATCTGACCAGGGGTAATGATATGTTAGTGAGTTTCCTCCCTTTTGGAGATGGTCTCCCTCTTGGAGATTATAACTAGCTGAAAGCTCATTTTGAGAAGCATTTATTATTCCCCATTCACCCACTCAAGCACATACTGTTAGTTAGGTAGAATCATCTACCACTGCAGATATGAATGCTTATCTCCCCCTACGTTTTCAATCTAAGACATAAGAGCAAGCTTTGTTTATAATTCAATATTTCCTGCAGTCATTGCAAAACCAAACTGCTCTGAAAATTGCTGGAATGGGGCTCAGCTACTTACTCTTGGAATTTATTAGTTTGTTATTGTTCAGTCCCTTGCGGATTTATTCCAAGAACTGGCCCTCAGCACTTGTGTCTGGAGACGACTTTTTATGTTCTTATATTTTTGTACTTTTCATAAGAAAATGTAGCTTCTTTTGTTGCTTCATGATATTATTTTAGTTCTAAGGTGGGACCTTTGGTTGATTTTTTGAAAATTCAACAAACATACTATAGTAAGTATTGCACACCAGTCTTTTCTGGATAGCATTCAGCTAGTTATAATCTCCAGAGGGAGACCCCCCCCCCGACAGTGCTTCTCTGGGTCCTCCCCAGCACCTTCGGGTGTTTCTTTTTCTTTTCTGCATAAAACCTAAAAGGCAGAGGAGTCGAGTTAGGACTGTCCGAGGTCACTAAGAAGAAACAGTTAGGTTTCGAAATACCGGTATTTGACCAGGAGTAATGATATGTTAGTGAGTTTCCTCCCTTTTGGAGATGGTCCTCCCTCTTGGAGATTATAAGCTTGCTGAAAGCTCACTTTGAAAAGCATTTATATATCCCCATTAACCCACTCAAGCACATACTGTTAGTTAGGCAGAATGTTCTACCGCTGCAGATATGAATGCTTATCTCCGCTTATTTTTTCAATCTAAGACATAAGAGCAAGCTTTGTTTATAATTCAATATTTCCTGCAGTCAATACAACACCAAACTGCTCTGAAAAAAAAAAAAAAAAAAAAAAAAAATATATATATATATATATAATATGTTACAGGCAATCCGTGAAGTTAGGAAATTCGCGTATTTCCTGATTCATTTAGGAAATTCATGTAATTCCTTAACAGCTTAGGAAATACATGAATTTCCTAAATAGTTAGGAAATTCACGTATTTCCTAAAATAAAACGCCAACAATTACATGGATTTCCTAATCTATAAATACACCCAGTCAGGAAGGATCAGCCAGGAAGCTGAACAAGTGTTCACAAGTGAGTGAAATGTGTTGTGTTCCTTGTGTGAGGCAGAGAATTGCGTGGTGTTCCGCATTCAAATTTGTAAATCAGTAGAGTGTGGGCCTGTACAAAATGGAAACTCAGGAACACTTTTTAAGGAATTTAAGGGCAGAAAAGGATACCACATACCTGATAACACGGAGGAATATGGAGATATCATACAGAAGTGAAAAAAGCGTACGCCACAACTTCTGGAAAATCTCGTCGAGACTACTATCTTATCAAAAAGTAAGTTATCTATCTCCTCTATTGAAAGTTAGCGCCTCTCTCTCTTCTTTCTCTCTCTCTCTCTCTCTCACACACACGCACACACACAGTTTAAAAGATGCATTTATTCACAAAATTATACAAAAGTAAAAGCAGCAGTAAATTTGCACCACCTGTTTCAGTCACAATGAAATCTGCTTGAGTCAGCATTTGTTTTTACACGTGAGACTTCCATGGCACCTGCTGTTGCATTTTAGTTTAATTTTTGAAACATTTGCATTTGTTTGTTGCACATTTCCTTCCTTTCTCACCAACGCAGTTGCACTTTATGAAGCCCTGACCTCCCCCAAGAGATTCGCTTATAACTGCTTCGCGGAGTGAGAGAGCTTTGGTGAGATCAACAGAATCTTCACTTAGAAAGTGTTCTTGACAGACGTCAAACTGATTCCTGAGTATCTGCCCTTCAGTACACCCTGTCTAACTCCAAGCTTGTACATGTCTTTTTCATTTCTGTCCAAGACAATGGCAATGATGTTACGAGGATCCCCTCTACCTCGATCCACCAATGGAATTGGAATCATGACGCTGTCACTTTTGTTTGCTAAAATCAGATTTGTCCTGCTTCTCTTGAGCATTCGCTCCGCTTGGTTCGTCGTTGCTTGCTGAGTTCTCTTGCGCGTCTCCCGTATTTTATCTAAATGACTGTCTACCGACACACCTGGTACTTCCTCAATTAAACACACCTGATGGTCCCTCAACTGACACACCTGGTACTCCCCTCAACTGACACAACTGGTGCAACTGACACACCTGGTACTCCCTCAACTGATACACCTGGTACTCCCTCAACTGATACACCTGGTGCAACTGACACACCTGGTACTCCCTCAACTGACAGACCTGGTGCAATTGACACACCTGGTGCTCTCTCAACTGCTAGAAAATCCAGTGTGTGAACTGTCATAGACGTCTGATCTGAAGGAAGCGGCACATTAAATGTATGAACAATGTCTACATTTGATGTTGCATGATCAGTGGCAGGGGAAACATATCCAGTTCCAGAAAAAGACTCTGTCACGACTGATGATGCATAAAGGATCGTCCTGCTCTGGTTCTGCATTGTGCTCGAGTCGACGACGTTGCTGTAGTTGTGCAACCTGCTCCAACTCTTCCTCTGTGCTTATCATTTGCACGATTTCATCAGAAGTGGGGTAGACTGAAGACCAACTTTGACGTCGACACCGAACATTGCTTTGAAGGGAGTGTGCCCGATGCCTGCATGGTGGCTCGAGTTCTTCATGAACTGAACAAATTTCAGACCCCAACTCCATTCTGTTGTCCTGTTGTCATTCATCCACGCCACAAGCATGTCTTTGATGTCTCCGTTTACTCGCTCAATCGACCCTTGTGATTGTGGGTATCTTGGTTTTCCGTGAACTAATTTCAAAGTTGGCCAAAGTTTTGCAACGTCTGAGATAACTTTAGCCGTAAATTCTGATCCATTGTCGGACTGAAGGATGGCGGGAGCTCCAAAAGTCAGAAAAATATCGACAAGCTGGTGTGCAACTTCAGCTGCTCTTTTGACATGAGTGGACGAAGCAGTACATATTTTGAAAAGTGATCTTGATAAACTAAAATCCATTTGAAGTCCCCACTAGGAAGAGACTGCATGTCAATGAGATCTACCTGGCACCGAGACAATACATCAGCTGTCAGAATGGATTCACAACCACCCCTTTCACTTTGGTCGTTTGTGCTTTCTTTGACACTCTTCACAGTGTTTTTTGTAGAGCCCCACAGCTTGCTTTGGATGTTGGCATAATTTTTCTGCCTACGTCCTTCAGCATCCGATCTCGGCCGCCATGTCCAGTAGCCAAGTGGGCTCGATGAATGATATCAAACATGTCCTCTACAGCAGCGAAGTACAGAGGCGTTGTTGTGGGATCACCTCGCTTTCTGATGAGCTTCTCCAAGTCTTCACATTGCATGACCTCATACCTGGAAAGGGAGCATAGCATGGGGACATGTATACTCTTTTGTCAGTTGAGAGCGGGTGGCGGGTGGGATACATAAAAAAAATTGGAGAGAGAGAGAGAGAGAGGGAGTGAGAGATAGAGAAAGAGAGAGAGAGAGAGAGAGGCGCTAACTTACAAAAATGTATAAAAAAAAACCATTGGCGAAGAAAATAAAATTGGTAGCAGGCCAACCTAGGCTCACATTTGCTCAGACTGAATTGTCAACTGCAAGTAGGTCGGTTTCATATTCATGATCTCATCAAATCGAATGCCGCAACGCGTCGGCGTGAGAGATATGATGCATTTTTTTCGAATGGTGTGACTTCGCTTTCAATGTGAAAATGATGGGTCAGGATACATTCTAACAGAAAAGTCGGTGAGGAAAGTAGGCCTACACTGTGTGTGTGCGTGTGAGAAGAGAGAGAGAGAGAGAGAGAGAAAAGAAAGAGAGAGAGGCGCTAACTTTCAATAGAGGAGATAGATAACTTACTTTTTGATAAGATAGTAGTCTCGACGAGATTTTCCAGAAGTTGTGGCGTACGCTTTTTTCACTTCCTGTATGATGTCTCCATATTCCTCCCGTGTTATCAGGTATGTGGTATCCTTTTCTGCCCTTAAATTCCTTAAAAAGTGTTCCCGAGTTTCCATTTTGTACAGGCCCACACTCTACTGATTTACAAAATTTGAATGCGGAACACACGCAATTCTCTGCCTCACACAAGGAACACAACACATTTCACTCACTTGTGAACACTTGTTCAGCTTCCTGGCTGATCCTTCCTGACTGGTGTATTTATAGATTAGGAAATCCATGTAATTGTTGGCGTTTTATTTTAGGAAATACGTGAATTTCCTAACTATTTTAGGAAATTCATGTATTTCCTAAGCTGTTAAGGAATTACATGAATTTCCTAAATGAATCAGGAAATACGCGAATTTCCTAACTTCACGGATTGCCTGTAACATATATATATATATATATATATATATATATATATATATATATATATATATATATATATATATATATATATATATATATATATATATATCCATCCATCAGACAATTATTAAAAATCATTATTGTCCTATCATGTTGTCAGAGACATCTGTTAGCGTGACATAGTGTGTGCCTGCTTATTAAGAAGGTTGACGGGTCGGCTGCACCATGTTCTGTCCATTCTCTGAGGCTCTTGCTTGCTAGCATAAGTCCTGCCTTGCTGCCTGGTGTATATCCTGTGCTCTTTGTATGGTATGCGCAGCTGTCTGAAGCACTCGTGTGTGTCATGGAAACTTGACCGACGAGTGCAAATGAGAGATTCAGCTCCATAACTGTCTCCTTCACCTCAGTGCATCGTTCGACACGCTGGATCATTCCACCCATTTGAAGTGGTTGAAAGTCACTTTTAGCGTTCAGGGCAAAGGTTTTGGCTGGTTTGCGCCATACGTCACTGATCATTGTCTGTCAGTTGTTATCGATGGTTGGATGTGTGCTGCAGAGTCCCCCATGTGTGTGGTGTTCCCCATGGCTGTGTTGGAACATGCGTGGTTCACACTGTGTTCCCAACCTTGTCCACATTTATTTCAGAACACAGTTGTGACATTCATAGGTATGCAAACGACACAGTGTAGTCAAAAAGTGCAACATGTGATGAATTTTGAGGTGTACAGTCCAGTGACGAGCTATGCATTGATAATGTTCTCTCATGGATGAACAGCAATAAGATCTTCCTGAACACTATCAAAACAGAAATGATGTTTGTTGGCACTCTTTCACGAATCGACCAGGCAGGCAGTGGGTTAGTAAACATTAGTGGTGATAATGCTAGTTTTAAACTGACAGTCACATATCTAGGAGTCAAATTTGACCAGACGCTTTCAATGCAGGATCAAATCAGCAGTACGTATTGCACGTCCTTCTCAGAACTCTGC
>CM031603.1:49793988-49798988 GCA_018398815.1 Conus ventricosus | reverse complement strand
AACTCAACCTGCCACGAGCGAACGAAACTGAAGATTGGGAGAAACTGGATGCAAAAATCGTCCAAAGACTCGATGCACTGATAGGGAAAAGCACCCTGGAACACAAACTAGCCACATATGGGGACATTGTGTATGACACATGTAGAGACGTCTTTGGAGCAAAACTACCAAAGAGAAAACACCTCCAAAGAAATACAGACGCCAAGAAGAGATGGACAAGATCAGGGTCCAAAAGAAAAACCTTAAGAAGCAAATGAATACCGCACTGCCAGCTGAAAAACAAGGCTTGGAAAAACTCTAGAAAGACCTGAAAGTAAAACACAGCGCCCTCAGCAAAGCGGAATCTGCGAGGAAGAGGAAGAGCAAAAAGAAGAAGACTCAAGAGCGCTTCTTAAGAGACCCCTTCCAGTTTGCCAGAACACTGTTTGAGCAGCCAAATTCTATTTACCCTAAGTGTGGACAAAGAAGTTCTTGAGCAGCATCTGAGAAAACATATTCTGACTCACAGAGCAAAGCACCACACGACATTCAAGGTCTGGTGTGGCCAGCCAACCCTGAGAACAGTTCAATGTCAAGTCTCCAACGTGCGGAAATCAAGAAGGTGGTCGACAAAGCCAGAGCCAAATCATCACCAGGGCCAAACCAGCTGTACAAGAAATGTCCCAAGGTGCTGGAGTGGCTCCACAGGCTGCTGCGATCAGCTTGGAGAAACTAGAAGATCAGTGGCCAGTGGATGACGGCAGATGGTGTGTACATCCCCAAAGAGCAAAACGCAAGTGACATCAGCCAGTTCAGGCCAATATCACTACTGAACGTTGAAGGGAAAATCGTCTTCTCTGTCATGGCAGCAATGCTGACCAAGAACCTCATGGAAAACAAGTACTTGGATGTGTCAGTCCAGAAAGGTTGCATCCCAGGCGTGGTTGGCTGTGTAGAACACGCCACAATGATCTGGGACGCAATCCAAAGAGCAAAAACAGAAAAGAGAGACCTGGACGTAGTGTGGCTTGATCTGGCATATGGATCTGTACCCCATGAGATGATACAGTTGGCTCTTGAGATGTACCATGTGCCAAAGAACATCCGCGACATGCTCAAGAAGTACTTCAAAGGCTTCTCAATGCGGTTCTCTACCAAGGAGTACACATCAGATTGGATCAACTTGAAAGTGGGCATTTCAATAGGCTGTGCAATTTCCCCAATACTGTTCGTGTTGGCAATAGAAGTCATCTTGAAAGCAGCAACAAGCAACGCAAAACAAACAGACCTTGGCGATGGATACAAGATGCTCCCTCTCAAGGCCTTCATGGATTACACTACAGTGATTTCATCCAGAGAAGACGAGACACGTCATGTGCTGGAGAGGCTGGACGACATAGTTGCCTCATCCAGAATGAAGTTCAAGCCAAAGAGATCACGGAGTCTCTCACTGAGGAAAGGAAAAGTGCCGAATCTGTGGTCTTCAGTGTTTGCCAACCAGGCCATTCCAACAGTCACAGAAGAGCCAGTCAAGAGCCTTGGAAGATGGTATGATGATACGCTGAAAGGCACACAAAGAGCAAAAGAAACCAAACAAATGTCGGAAGAAGGCTTGGAGACCATTGACCAGTGTGGGTTCCCTGGCAAATACAAGGTCTGGTGTCAGCAGTTCATGCTGATACCAAAGCTCATATGGCCTCCGATGATATACGACATCTGCACCAGCATAGTGGAGGCAATGGAAGCCAAAATCAACAAGTTCACAAGGAAATGGTTTGGTGTCCCACCCTGTCTGACTGACATAGCGCTGTACTATCGCCAAGCAAAGCTGAAACTACCACTGAAATCCATCCTGGAGGAATACAAAGCAGGGAAGATCAGACTTCAAAGCATGCTGGAGGACTCAGGAGACAAGGTGGTAGAAGCAATCAAACCCCAGCTGAAGACAGGCAGAAAATGGAAAGTTCAAGAGGCGATGGATTCTGCAAACGAAAGTCTCAAGATCGAGAAATAACAGGACACACACAGACCAACAGACAAGGACTGGGGGTGACCAAAACTGAATGGTGGTCAAAGGCCAAAGGAAAAACCAAAAGAGACATGATGATTCAGGAGATGAGGAAGACCAAAAATGACTCCAAAAGCAGTTCAGCAGAGCCAGCAAGGGCAATGGACAACGTGGGAGAATGCACTCCAAAGACGTCTCACTTGGAATGACATTTGGCACATGGTCCCTCTCGGGATCAGCTGCATTCAGATCTGCATATGACCTTCTGCCTTCAAATGCAAACCTGGTGAGGTAGGGAAAAACAGACGACCCTGCATGCCCCCTCTGCCATGAAAAACAAACAGTGGAGCATGTCCTAAGCTCATGTAAAGTAGCCCTGGCTCAAGGAAGGTACACATGGAGGCACAAACAAGTGCTCAAAGAGATTGTACAAGTAGTCTGGGCTATACCAACACCACAAAAGGGGACAATCAGGACTCCAAAAGCACCCGCAACATTCTTCACGGCAGGAGGCAGCAAATCATGGCCAAGAACAACAGTGCCAGTCGGAACATGCAGTCAGAGTCTGCTGGACGGGGCAGATGACTGGGAGTGCACTGCAGACCTCCCAGAATGGAAGAGTCACCCAGAGATCATCAGCAAGAGTGTGCATGAGACCAGACATAGTAGTCCACTCAGTCAACCAAGCGGCTGATCCTGATCGACCTCACGGTGCCATATGAGAACAGAATGGAGGCAGCTCAAATCTACAAGACTGAAAGTATGCTGATCTGGCAAACGCCTGAGGACAGAAGGCTATCAGGTCAAAGTCCTCACTGCAGAAATTGGAGCTAGGGATTTGTAGGAACGTCTGCATACAGCCTCATGAAACAGATCTCAGCTGAAGGGAGGGAAAAAAACCAGAGCCCTGAAAGCAATGGCAGAAGTGGCAGAGAGGTGTTCAAGCTGGATCTGGTCAAGGAGGAACAAAAGTGAACTTCACAAGGCTTAACTTTCCTACAAATAACAGGTGTCCCAGTGGTTCAGTGGTTAGAGCGCGAGTCATTAAGTGGAAAATGAGCATGTCCAGAGGGTCATGGGTTCGAATCCCAGCCATGGCTCGTCCCAAGATGGGGAAAAAAAGGGCCAGCAGAGGGACATCCGGAGTCATGAACCGGGTGTGGCCCAACTCCCCTAGAGTGTCATGAGATCAGGGCCGAAACACTCGCTTGCAGGGGGCTTCTCTTCTGAGGACTCTCTGCTGCCACGCTCTCCACGAGTTTCTTTCTACTATAAACGCTTCGGAACTTTTTGAACTTGTTTGTATATTCTGTGACTGTGGAAAGGCGTCAAAGACAGTGACTCTGCAACATCTGATCTTTCCCTGACAATATAGTCGCTTCTTTTGACCAAAATCTTTGAATGTTTAAGAATTGCGGCTAGTTAGATACAATAATTTATCAAATAAAAGGAGTTGCTCGGGAGGAGGAGGCAGCCATAAAAACGTTTGGGGAAAAGAAATGTGATTGGATATTTGAGCTTAATGACTGACAAGCTGTCAGAATCATCGATATGCTATAAATGCTGTAAGACAACAATTTCGTCTGTACCATTTTGTTTTCCACGATGGCTACTGCTTATGAATACAGTGGAATGCAACCCGGCGAGTACTTTGCGCTTGTGAACTTTCTGAAAACTTCAACATTTCCTGAAGAGACAACTGAAACTGTCTGTTCTGCGATTTGGCTTGTACTAGCTTTTAGACTCTATCATGTTTGTGTTTCTGTTCTGACAATTAAGGATAATCATTTGCTCTTTAAGTTTAGTTTGTGAATGTGTTGAGACCTTAGGTGCCTTTAAATGGATTATCGAACAAGCTCACACATCTTATATGGCCAACAGAAAAACAATATTGGTTTGAGTGTCTGTTAATATAGGCCCGTGGCCCAATATTTACCACTCCCTGGCCCATTTAACCCGAAATGATGTCTAAAGTGGGCTTCCTTTTCTTTAAGAATTTTATGATTTCTTATATAGATCTTTTTGAAATAAAGATAGCCATTTCATGGCTGTACTGTATGAAGCTCTTATGGTAAGCTTTACAAATAATTAACCTTGAGTGAAGTAAAATTAGTGAAGGAGGTAGGATTGCATTTCTTAGGGGTTCTAACTTACCCAGTCTTCCCCTACTTTCGTTGTGCTGAATGTCCTAGGCCTACGATATTGATGAAGACATCACATATTACAGCGTGCGCGCGCACACGCGCACACACACACACACACACACACACACACACACAACACACACACACACACACACACACACACACACACACACACCACACACGCACGCACGCACGCACGCACGCACGCACGCACGCACGCACGCACGCAGCAGGCACGCACGCACGCACGCACGCACGCACGCACGCACGCACGCACGCACGCACACACACACACACACACACACACACACACACACCGAATGGAAATTTGACTTTCGTCAAAAACATTTATGATAAAAAATCACTTGCGACAAATTTTTATTCAATGGCAGGCTGGATTATTTTCTGTGATATTTTGACGCTCAACCGCGGCGACGTTTTTTTCACTTTGCAGAAAAAATCGTCGCTGTGAAATGCTAACGCTGCGACCATATTTCACAGGAAATGTTAACTCTAGCAGTAAGATTTCACGTGAAAATGTGTCGCAAGCGACAGCATTCACTAACTACAATATTTCACAGTGTCCTGTCGCAAAAAATGTCGCAAAATTTCGAGCAACAGCATTTTATGGATAGCTACAATAGTCTATAGGACATTTTTCATGAAAAGTTGTCGCGCGACATTTTTTTCAGAAAATATTGTCGCTGCAACAATGTTTCACGTGAAATGCTATCGCTGCTATACAATTCCACGGCGACAGTATTATATACGACACCGGCCGTATCACCTCAATTCCTAAATATAATTTAACTGATGCAACAGCAAGACTGGTCAATTCGCTAATTATTCCTTGGCTTTATCATTGTAAT
>CM031603.1:49786488-49788988 GCA_018398815.1 Conus ventricosus | reverse complement strand
ATCCAGTCAGGTGAAAGAGGATCTGCGACGCTCCCCTGTCTTGCCAGTATGTTAAATACAAAGCCCAAGCAAACAAGGAAACTAGTTATGCGACATAAGGAAACTCAAACACCTACTGTGAGTGCCTTCTGGAACAGAAAATTTGGTATTGAATTAGACAAATCCACATGGTGTCGAGCTATAGACATAACAAAAGAGGTAAGACGTAGAGTTCTCCTTTGGAAAATACTCCACAACATATATCTAACTTATATCATGCTTAGTAAAATGAAAGTAGAAGACTCAAACAAATGCTCGTACTGTCCTGAAACTATTGATTTCATTGAACACTTTTTCTGCGAGTGTCCAGTCGTTTAGAACTTTTGGAGATTTACTGAGCAAACATTTGCTTGGAAACACATGCTCATATTAATTATCAACCACAGATGTATTGTTTAGCATCAATAAATCGATTGCTTGGTGGACAAATTATGAATGTATCAATTTTATCATATTATTGAGTAAAATGTGTTTCAGTATTTTCAAAAAGACGAACACGGGTATCCCTCTGCTACTCATTTTTGAAAAAGGCTATATCATCCGAAGAGGTTTAAAAGGAAAACTTCCCTAAGTAGGCAAGAGAGTGTAAGTCTCGTAGGGAATGCAAGTTATTCATGTACACACAAAATAATGTTGTTGTTTTTTAAGAAAAAAAGAGAGAAAGAGGAGAAGGAAAACAAAATATTACATCGTCCATGCGTTCAATATGAGAGGGCGGGAGGGTGAGGGGGAATAGAGGAGGATCTCTGCAGAGAGAGTTGCAGGGCAGGAGAAGGGTAGGGTCCGGAGATCCGGGGAGGGGGTATTCTTTGGGAAGGGGGGAGGTTGAAGTGAAGGAAAACTCGTATGCCTTTTGTCTCGCTTCTTGGCTTTCCTAATGTCTTCCTTGCGGACCTTTTCTTTTCGCTGTAAAGCAGGCTTCATCGCGGAACAGCCAATTGGTGAGACGACATGTAATGTATCTCTAAATCTATCTCTACGACGCCGTCTTTCTCTGCCTGTCTGACTGTCTGTCGGTCTGTCTTCTGTCCCCACTATCGTTCTCTCTCTCTCTCTCTCTCTCTCTCTCCTCTCTCTCTCTTTTCTCTCTCTCTCTCTCTCTCTCCCTCTCTCTCTCTCTCTCTCTCTCTCTCTCTCTCTCTCTGTGGTGGTGGGTTGCGTGAGGAGAGGTCACCGTTTGGGTGGGGGGATGGAGAGGGAGACGGGCAATTGGGACCAAGGATATCCTTTCAGGCGTGTGTACATACGGGAGTGGAGAGAGGGGGGAGGAGAGGGAGGGTGGGATAGACGGTGGGTGAGGGGAGGGAAGAGAGGAAGAAGAAGAAGAAAAAAGAGAGAAAAAGGGACAAAAAAGGGGGGAGGGAAAAGGGGAGAGGAAAGAAAAACAAAGAAAAACAAAGAAAAACAAAGAAAACAAAGAAAAACAAAGAAACAACAACGCTCTTACGCCTATTGTCATGCGTCTTGGCTTTCCCCATGTCTTCCTTGTGGACTGTCTCTTTTCGCCATAAGGCTGGCCTTAACGGGGAATAGCCAACTGGTGAGACGATTCATCACAAACTTTACATACATCTCTACGATCCCGCCTCTGTCTGTCTGTCTGACTGTCGGTCTCTCTGTCTTTCTCTTTGAAAAAAAAACTGAAGGAAAAGAAATGATTGTCTCTTTTTTTTTTTTATAAGCAGCACATTATCAGCGTGAGGAGTGCCAGTACACACAAAATTAGAACATTAACAAGCCCACACACTTTGTAACAAACGCCAAAACACTAAAATCAGCAAGAATATGTTCATTTGTGAGAGAACAGACAGACTATGCATGGTGTGTAAGAGACTAGTTGGAAAGCAAACAAACAAACAAAAAAAAGAGCTAGTAGTGGTAATTGTTTTTTTTCCCGTTTTTTTTTTTCAGATTAAAGGGGACAGTGTGAAGCACCACAAAAAATGAAGATTGTGGAGTGGAAAAAAAAAACGAAGAAAAAAAAAAGAAAAAAAAGAAAAAAACGTCACCACTTTAGGCGCTCCTTTTGATCCGATAACTGATGCAAAAAAATGTCTCGCGGTTTCAGACCACACAAAGTGGGCGTCGCAAATGACTTACAGTACCAGTCACAATGTCGGGAAAACCCTTGTAATGGACCTGCTTTATGCATGCAGCCTGGATGTAGCATCGCTTGAGCATTTGTTGAATATCTTTGGCATATAATTACAGAGAATTACTCTCCAGTTGTTGGATATCCTTGGACAGGCAGTTACAGAGAACCAAATTCTCCACTTGCTGGATATCCCTGGCAGATAGCTGCCGACATTCTTTCTCCAAGGAACTTACAGGACCTCCTCCAGCGACCACAGGTGTGGTGGCAGGCTACGCCCCCACAGATCTCTTTTGCGTAGCTAATTGCTGAAGATCGGCTGTGTGTCTGGCCCAGCCAACATAGATGAAGTGTCTGCCACTAATCATA
>CM031603.1:49751488-49781488 GCA_018398815.1 Conus ventricosus | reverse complement strand
ACAGGCACACGTGCACACATGTTAAAGCAAAGCATATGGGCAAGAATGCTGCTTTGGGAAAAACCGGTCATGTATGCTGATCTGGGAGGTTGTGTGCTTGTTAAATATTATGTGTACACAAAATGATTTTTTGATGTACGCCTAACTTTTTATTATTACTTTCTATGATTTTTTTCTATGGGAAAAATATCTGCTTTGACAAAAAGCACACAGTTCTTATTATATTTTGTGCTTGTTTGATGGAAACTGTTTGCAAATGAATGTCCATGGAAGAAAAGATGATAAGGTGCGGAATGTTACTTTTCATTATTGTTATGGTGTCTGTAGTCTTTAACCGCTGATATGTCACTTATGAAGCGAATCCTGTTAGTTTTTTTGTTTGTTTGTTTTTTTCAAATCCTGGAATGCCTGTGTCCAACGACCACTCAGAAAAAAATGCTTTGTTTATTCTCTTTTCATCTTGTCCTTTTGTACAGTAAGTCGCATTCGCTTGAACTTATTCATATCATCTTTTAAAAAAACACACACGAAGCAATGGAAAGGAGCATTAGACAAAAGAGAAATAAGCAAAATAATAATGGGTAGTATCAAAATATCTTCTCTTAACTGCCAGGGTCTTGGAAACTTTGGAAAAAGGAGAGATGTGCTGCAACATTTACGGCAAAAACAATATTCTATATATTTCATACAAGATACACATTTTACAAAAAAACTTAGAACGCCAGATACGAGCTGAATGGGGATTTGAATGTGTATTTTCTTCAAATAACAGTAGGTCAAGAGAAGTGGGAATTTTATTTAACATAACTTTGACTTTGAAATAAAAAAAAACAGTTTAGGACACGAAAGGAAATTATATTATTTTAGTTATAAATTCGTTTGGGAAACAAATAACATTAGTTAATATTTATGGGCCAAAAAGGGATGACCCAGCGTTTTTTCAGAACATCAAAAATCAAATTGAGGAAGGGGGTTAGCCCGAATATTGTTATTGCTGGTGACTGGAATTTAGTACTCAATCTAGCCTTAGATTATGATAATTATAAAAATATTAACAATGTTAAAGCTAGGGTGGAAGTGATTGAAATTATATCTGAGTTAGAATTAATAGATGTTTGGAGAGAATTTAACCCAGAGGTCCTCAGATACACATGGCGAAGGCCAAATCCACGTCAACAAAGCCGCCTTGACTATTTCTTAGTTTCGGAAACGTTAATTACTTCAGTGAGTAACGCTGATATTCATTTTGGTTACCGCAGTGGTCATTCGCTCATTACAATGGAAGTTACTTTTAAAGTTGAGGAAAAAAACATCTTTGGAAATTCAACTCGTCACTGTTAAAAGATTGCACACATGTTCAATCAATAAATAACCTAATAGAAGAAGTTAAGTGTCAGTATGCAGCTCTTCCGTATATGAGAGAAAATTTAAAACAAATACCTAACGATCAGATTCAATTTGTAGTATCAGATCAGCTATTCTTGGACACCTTACTAATGGAAATCAGGGCTAAAAACAATTTCGTACAGCATACACAAAAACAAAGACCTTAAAAAGACCGAACAAACTTTAGAACAAGGAATACAAACCCTTGAGAGCAATTCTTATCCGAACCAAGCTGAAAGAATAACACTCTAAAGGAGAAGAAGGCTCAGCTGGTAGAGATCAGAAAAACAAAAATGTAAGGGATAATGTTAAGATCAAAGGTTAAGTGGGCACTACAAGGGGAGAAAATAAATAAATATTTTTGTTATCTTGAAAAAAGACATTTTATTAGCAAACAGATGTTAAAATAACAACAGCAGATGGCGTGTATTGACGGAAACAACCGATTTGTTAGACGAGACAAAATCCTTTTTTCATGATCTGTATAAAGAACGGAAATTGCGGGATACCAATATAGGCAAGTTTACAAAAAACATTACCAAACTTAAGCAAACTCGAATCTGATAACTTGGAGGCTCTCATAACAAAAGAAGAAGCAACAGAAGCATTGAAAAATATGCAAAAAGACAAAAGCCCAGGCACGGATGGATTTACAGTTAATTTCTTTAAATTGTTTTTGGAAACAGATGGGAGATTTTGTAATCCGTTCTCTAAATGAAGGCTTTTATAAAGGAGAAATGTCAGTAACTCAAAGAGAAGGTATAATAATATGTTTACCCAAGGAAGACAAACCCAAGGAATATATACAAAACTGGAGATCAATCTCACTGTTGAATGTTGCTTATAAAATAGGATCAACCTGCATAGCTAATAGAATTAAAACAGTCCTACCTAAACTAATTCACGAAGATCAGACAGGGTTCGTATCAGGGGATATTGGGGATAATTTAAGACTATTGTACGATATGATGCATTACTTAGCAAACAAAACTCTCCTGGGTTACTGGTCTCAGTCGCTTTGAGAAGGCTTTCGACTCCATAAACTGGGTCTATTTGGAAAACGTTATCAGTTACTGTGGCTTTGGGAAGGATATGAGTAAATGGATATGCACTTTTTACAAAAATATTAAAGCTCATGTAATCGTTAACGGAAAGTTATCTCAGAGTTTTCCCATTGGAGAGGATGTCACCAAGGTGATCCTATATCCCAATATCTCTTTGTGTTGTGTGTTGAATTACTAGCGAGCAAAATAAGAAAAGATGACAAATTAAAGGAATAAAAATATCTGACACAGAATTCTAAATAAGCCAGTTTGCAGACGACACGTCGTTTACATTAGAAGGGGATAAAAAGTCATATGAAAACTGTTCAACTCAATAGAAGAAATTGAAGGAATTTCAGGTCTTAAATCAAATTTTGAAAAACCCTGCAACGATGGCTAGGCAAAAGAAAGGCTCACAAACTGTACATTTGGCTGAAAAGCATATGATATGGAACCCTATAAAATTCAAACTGCTAGGAATTTGATTGACAACTGATTTATCAAAACTAACAGAAATAAATATGTCAGATAAGTTTACAGAAGTTCAAAACTTGTTTAAAATTTGGTCAAAACGTATGTGTGCTCCTCTTGGTAAGGTTGCAGTATTAAAATCTCTTATTTTGTCTAAACTTGTATACCTGTGGATGTTACTCCCAAACCCCCCTGACAGTGACATAAAACATCTGCAAATGTGTTTTGAATTTGTATGGGACGAAAAAACTGACAAAATTAAACGAAAGTATGCAGTTCATAATATTGAAAACGGAGGTATAGGTTTGCCAGACATTCACGCCTTTATGCAAGCTTTAAAACTGTCATGGATTAGAAAATTAATTACTAAGAGCTCAAAGTGGAAGACAGTTTTAGTAACGCTCTGTCCAGAAGTAAACAATCTAAATCATTTGGTCAAAGAAGTATTTACAGAGTAGGTGTAACCAGTTTTGGAAGGATGTGTTTACAAATCTTATGACACTTTGAACATACAAACAGATTTAGAGAATACTGAGGAGATTGCAGCAGAACCTATCTTTTATAACGATAAATTCAAAATTGATAAAACTCATTTTTATTTCAAGTTATGGTTTGACAATGATATAATTCATGTGGGAGATATGATGGATGAAAATGGCACTTTTTTAAGTTACAAGTTTTTCAACAAAGTTAGGAGTGCAGGTGAATTACCTCCATTATTTAGGCTGTGTCCAGGCTATAACAGAATACGCTAGAAAAAGAAACATAACATTTGAAAACAGTGTCAAGAATGATAAAAGCAAAGTTTTGAAAACTATAACAAGTGTTGTCAAAGGATCAAAAATTTACTACGATTTGCTCCTGGATAAAATAGATGTACTCATATAGAGTCTTTTGCAAAATGGGAAATAAAGATACAGACAGCGGTAAACTGGGAAACTGTATTAAAACATGTCCAAAAAATCAAAGAAATAAAATTTAGGTGGTTTCAACTGAAAAACTCTGCCACAGAGTTTTGGTATCAAATATACTTCTAAAAAGAATGGGTCTCTCAGACAGCGATAAATGCAGTTTTTGTAAAAATGAAAGAGACACAATTCATCATTATTTGTGGTATTGTCCAGTAACACAAGAATTCTGGAAGGAATTGGAAAGAGATTTGAAAACAGATATGTGAACATTGTTTCAGATTGTCACTGAATGTCGAGCTGATCTTGTTCGGAACCGACGAAAAAGCAAAAACAGACCAAATTTTTTATCTTATTTTACTATGGGCAAAGTTTTTCGTCTATAAAAGTAGAATTATCAATGCAATACCAAGACTGTCTGAATTTACATGCGAACTTAAACATAGATATCAAATAGAAAAGCAAGCACATATAATGGAAAGGCGCTATCATGATTTTATTAAAAACTGGTTACCATATAGCACACTGTGCGCAGATTAGACACTACAGTTCGTCCAGGGAAAAAGTAGCCTTAAATACTACTAATATTTTCATTCTTATTAGAGTGCTTTTATGTCACAGTAGCTAACAAAACTGTACACATTATTATACAAAAAGCATTCTAATGCTCCTGCAGTTGAGTGTGGATCAAATATGTTTGGATTTGTAAAGCGGTATGTGACCTTTCGTTTTCTCTTTATTCCTCATTCTTTACCTCCCCCCCCCTCTCCCCCACCTATTTCCAACCGTTCCTCCCCTTTCCCGTCAACTCCTCTCCAGCCATAGACAACTTATTGTTTTATGTCAAGAGTTGATGTTATTATTTATTTATTTATTTTTAAACTTTTCGTTTGTTTGTTTGTTTTTGCTCTATTTTCTACTCAGCATCAAATACCCCTGCAGTTTCATGGGAATTTCCTTTTTGTTATTCTCTGTAATGAATGACTGCTATATCAAATAGATTTGGACAATGTTGTGTATGGAATTACTAAAGAAGGATAGTATAGTCTTTATTGGTGCATGTGAATTCATTGAACGATGTATTACATTGTTTATGTAAAAAGTTTCAAAAAGGAAAAGAGAACCTTCGTTGCAAGGGGAAAAAATTAAATAAAAAAAAGAACCCAGGACCAAGGACGGGCAGCTTGAAGGAGGCCCGGCTCGGCACCCCAGGACGCAGGGTCAGCGTGGACAGGACTGGAGCTTCACCGGCGGACAGCGGACTGACCACATCCCCATCTCCCCAACAACCCACCAATGCCGACATCATGGGAATGTTGACATCAATGAACTGTGATTTTAAAGAAATGAACGATAAATTTACGGACATGGAGAGGAGCATCAGTTATCTAAATGACCAGTTCGCAGCGCTACAAAGCGGTGTAAAGGATCTGAGGGAAGAGGTGGAGACTTTAAGAAAAGAAAATTCGGAAATGGTAAAACAGAACTCTGACCTCATGTCAAGAAGGGAACAATTACAATTTAAAAACTGACGATTTGGAGGGAAGATCTAAACGTAATAATTTGATCTTCTACGGTATTCCCAGAGGTCAGAATGAATCTGCTGAACAGAGTGAAGGTAAAATTCATGACCTCATTTCGGATAAACTTGGACTGACGCGGGACATCGAGTTTGATAGAGTTCACAGGTTAAATAAAAAAAATCAGGAAGAAAATATTTCCTAGACAACCAAGGTAATTTAAAAGAGTCCAGATAGGGGGGTGGTCGGCCACGTGATGAAAATTTTCTCAATACAGGTGTGACAAGGGAAGGAAACCACATAAAACATACACTAGTAGAAACGCCTGTCACTGGTGGCAGTTACAGTAAATTTGTGAAATCAGTAATTCGTGAATTTCCTGACATTTTCAGTAAATTCATGAACTTACTGTTTCACACAGGAATTCAGGAATACCCTGAAAATTCCAGGCAATTCACGAATTTTCTGATTATTTGGGGTCAGTTTTACACAATTTTACTGAAACACTTAAGATCATTCAGTAAACATGTGTAACTTACTGATTAACTCAGGGAATTCACGAATTCCCCCAATTCTAAGCAGAGATTTTGCATCTTGGAGCCAAGTGGATCTGGTCGACATGCAGTCAATGGTGAGAAATGGCTACAAGTGGATCCTGGTTTACCAGGACCATTTAACCAAATTCTCTGTCCTTCGCGCAATAAGAAGCAAGCGGCCAGCTGAGGTCGCAAGCCAGCTCTTGGATATCTTCCTTCTACTCAGGGCACCTGCCGTTCTGCAAAGTGACAATGGACCAGAAATTCACAGCGCATGTGATTACAGAATAAAAGACCTCTGGCCAGATCTCGTCATGGTATATGGGAAGCCTCGCTATCCCCAAAGCCAAGGATCTGTTGAGGTGCCAATTGTGACATAAAGGATATGCTGGTGTACTGGCTCGCGGACAACCAAACAGACGACTGGGTTGCTGAATAAAATTCCTCCAATTCTACAAAAACTCTTCCCACCATGCAGGGATCAAACGTTCCCCTTACTCGGCCTGTTTGGTGCAGATGCTCGCGTTGGACTGACCTCATCCTCCCTCCCGCATGAAGTTCTCAGCAGACTTGAGAACGAAGAGGATCTTCTGGCTTTGTTGGCAGACAGCAGCTCTCAGCCATCCACAGCAGAAAGCAATACACTACAGGAGCCCTCTGATTCCGCACTGCAACACCACCTGCTCAAGAACCGTATACTTCAAACTCTCAATGAACGAGGAGGGAATGACAAATTTTGAAGACTCACTAGATGCTCAAGGACCGTCTACTTCCCATGCTCATGAATCGTCTACTTCCCACGATCAATGACCGTCTACTTCCCATGCTCAAGGACCGGCTACTTTCCACGATCAAGGACCGTCTACGTCCCATTTCAAGGACCGTCTACTTCCCACGCTCAAGGACCGGCTACTTCCCACTCTCATGGACCGTCTACTTCCCATGCTCATGGACCGTCTACTTCCCACGATCAAGGACCGTCTACTTCCCACGTTCAAGGACCGTCTACTTCCTCGCTCAAGGACCGGCTACTTCCCACTCTCAAGGACCGTCTACTTCCCACGATCAAGGACCGTCTACTTCCCACGATCAAGGACCGTATTCCCTCGACTTTCCCACGATCAAGGACTGGCTACTTCCCACGTTCAAGGACCGGAAAGCGAGGAGGAAAACTCACTGAATGCGCGATGTGCCAGAATCAAGCGGATCCGTGCAGAAGCTTACGACAATCAAGTAATCCAAGCAGAACGGATGGTAAAGAGAAGCCGAGTTGAAGTCAAAGCGGGAGAACCTGGGGATAGTATCACAGTTCTCATTCCATTAGTCGATCGCGGTCGAGGAGATCCCCGAAACATTTTAGGTGTCATTGTGAACAGAGACATAGAAACTGACCTTTACCGGATCGCCGTGGGAGCGGGCATCTTGGCTACTGGTTATTCAAGAAACCAGTTTGATCTTTATCCACAAAGACTGCTAACCGAGGACGACGTTAACCTGGAGAACTCGGTTACGTTGAGACAGGCAGTCAAATTCCAGTCGCATACAGGAGGACAAGGTTTCGCGTAAATGCAACTGCAATGGCCCGAAACAATGTCAGAACAATCGCTGCAAATGCTTCAAAGCGAATGTCTTCTGTAATTCAAGATGTCATGGCAGCCACACTTGCAGGAAACAGTAAGCTCAGCTCAGTACATGGGTGGTTGAGCAGAGAGTGACGCTCTGGACACTTTTCGGATCACTTGAACCGTTGTTATGTGGCGCTCGGTAAACCGCACCATTTCTTACCTTTGTCTCTGACCTTGAGAGAGAGAGAGAGAGAGAGAGAGAGAGAGAGAGAGAGAGAGAGAGAAGAGAGAGGAGAGAGAGAGGAGAGGGAGAGAGAGAGAGAGAGAGAGGAGAGAGAGAGAGAGGAGAGAGAGAGAGAGAGAGATTCATAAAACTACTGGACATGTGCATTACATTTCTGCTGTTTTTAATTGTTTCTCTGTAGATATCTATGCTGTTCATTTTATATTTACGTTGTTTTAATTGTTTCTCATTGAATAAATATGTTGCACATACTCAAATGTCATAACTTCTACTAATCAAACATGTAAAGATATGTTTAAAGAGAGAGAGAGAGAGAGAGAGAGAGAGAGAAGAGAGAGAGAGAGAGAGAGAGAGAGAGAGAGAGAGAGAGATCAGTAAAATCATGAAGTTACTGGACCTCTGCTTCAGGAAATTCGTTAATTTCCTGGAATTTACAGGGAATTCGTGAATTCCCTGAGTGAAACAGTAAGTTCACGAATTTACTCAAAATGTCAGGAAATTCACGAATTTACTGATTTCACAGCTTACTGTAACAGCAGTGGTGAGGGGTGTTTTGTGGGACAGGGGGGTGAGCTCGTGCAATGTGCTGAAAACACGTCCCAATGAAGTAAAGGAACGCGGAAGTGCAATGTAAATAAACAGTTCTCCTTTTTATTATGGAATGTGAATGGCCTATTTTAACTTACTGACCATAATTTTCTGTCCTTTATTTTTAAATTTTGATTTTGTGTTTTTAACCGAAACATTTATGGAAGAGTGTCGTACGTTTATTGGTTATAATGCATTTTGTAAACCGAGAGAACTGTATTATGCCGCTTCTAACTCATTCCGCCCTCAAACCAGTTTTCGGGCGAAAGTGACCTAGAAGGGGCAAAATACAGTTCTCTGGCAAGTAAGACTTCAATAACCAAAAAATAACGATTATCTACAAACAAACATATGTGTAGGGTTATCCGTTTTCAATACAAATTTTTACTAAACTTTTCAGATTTCAGTTTTTGCTTAATCCTGTGTTTTTCCTGGTCATTTTAAATAACATCATTTTCACGCAAACATTCTTAAAAATGAGTCTCTGTCTTTCATGTGAAATAAAACTACAGCCCTTTAACTGTTCTCTAAAGTCTTTTAAAACCGAGTTATATTTCTGGCATAAAATCCACACACTTATCCCAGCAATGTCTTCCGCTGAAAGCTAGTTTCGACAAAGTGTTTCTCTTTTTAACTATGTCTCTTTCTGCCGAACAGTCATCTTTAATAAAAGTGTCGCGTTCCTTCAAACAGTCTATAAAACTGTTCTAAACACTCACCTCAGTTTATTGCTAGGATTAAATAAAAATATGTCATCATCTGTCCATATAAAACCTTCTATCATGATATGCTTTGTTTCCATTTAAGTGTTGGACAGAAACCACAAAATGATTAAAATTATAGCGATAAATGTTTGTAACGGTCGAGGATAAATATTGTTTTTCCACAACCAGTCTGCCCCAAATTAATGAGCAATGAGGTGTTTTTGCCATAAAGTTTTAAATTTCTCCTAGTTTTATAACAGAACTTAATCTAATCCAGTTATTGTTTTTATCATGCTCTCTGTTTTAAAAATTGTTCAGTATAATAAAACCCTACGAGGCCCTAAATGTGTAAGATTAATCCAATTCAGTTCTGTAAGTTGTTTCTATTTAGACTAATATTGATTTTGTTGCTTGTTGTTATGACCTTAATATCCTCGCCATTTTGAAGAATGAACGACGGTAACTTTAAGTTTTTCAACGTCTAAGTTTTGCCAGCTAATTAGAATTCCCTTTAGAAGGACGTCACTAACGCCCACAACCCCATCCCTCCCTTATTTTAAGACAGAATTTTCAAATTATCATTTGTGAACGCATCTCCTAATTTCATTTGCGGAATGAATTGTAATTTTGTAGACGCATCTTTTAAAACTGTTTTTCTTCTGTGGAGGATGTACTGCTTTTTCCCATAAAGGGGTTATTTCAATTTCTTTCCGATATTGTCGTCCGGCATAAGACTTACATGTAAAGGGCCAGAGTTGAATGCTTTTCTGAAACTTTTTTGACGGCTAAAATATGTAAATGGGCTTATGAATTCAAATTTTATTTCCCATTTTAAATATGGTTCTAAGTGCCATTTGAGGTCAGGTTTTCGAACTATTTTATATTCATACTGGCCAACATTATTTGCCTCTAGATTGCGCAGTTGTTCTAGTTTAGGAAACTTTTTGCTGTCGCCAACCTCTTTGCGTTTATAATCACCATCTTTAGTGTACTCAAAACCCATACAAAGTGCCTATCTCACCGTTCTGTTCAAAGTCCGCAACGTCTGCAAGGTCTTTTAATTCTAAAGTTATACACCTCACAGGCGCTAATGTAACTCCTGGTTCTTCTGGCCCACGCGACATTATTTTTTAGTAACGTATTATTTTATTTCCAAAACAATGTGCAGGTTATCACATTTCACGACTTTCCCTGTTTGTCTTTGATTTTTATATTAAATGATCCGACCCTCCCACAAACTAATCTTTTAAACTGTAAATTAGGGAATTGTATAATTTCATAATCGCAATATGCAGCTTTCCCTGACGAAGAGCTCTTAAAAACAGTTGAGGGCCTTCCATCATATAAGTTTTCATCAGTGCTCAGCTCATCCAAATGGAACATAGAGTAATGAATGTAATGCAAGATCGAGCGGATTTTCTCCTCATAAGTAGTTTTGTCTGGCGCAACTCTAAAACTATGAATGTCCCGATTGTCAGTTGCAAAGCCTAACATTTTAGCTAGCTCTCCATCAAAATAGTAACCAACTTCTTCTTTTTCAGTTTGAATGTCACTTGTTGTTACAATTTTGCCTTGTTAAGTTTGAAGCAATGTCGAAGTTACTCAATGGCTTCTTTTTAGCGAGCAAAACCCTTAATAAGCCATCATGTAGGTTAAACTGGCTAACTAATGTTCCTCTATTATTAAACTTTTTAATCTTAATATTCTCCTTGGCTTTGCTTATATTAAACCTATATAACGACTTTGTAAGAATATTTCAGGGAGCGCGACCGTTTGGTCCGCATTCGTTATTAATAGCATGTATCTAAAAACGAAGGTCGGTCTGATTGTTAATGTTTACAAACCATTTGAAAAACAAATTAAAAATAGTGCATTCAAATCTACTGATGCAAAATATTCTGTGGGGGCCACACTAAATCTTAAAAATATAACAACTGACCACCCTCGACATTTCTGTGACCCAGACTGACACCTTTCATAAAGGAAGAACTCCATTAACAGATATCTTAACCCTCCTAATTGAAAAACGACCTGCAATCCAAAAGTGTGTTTAGATCAACCGATGCAGTTTTATCAAACCAGTTAAACTTTGCTGGTGTTTAGAGCATCAACTGGGTGTGGAGTGTCGTATGCGATCACTTAATCATCCAATCCTTTGGTTTAGGTCCAGTGTACAGATTTCATTTCTATTACACCTCAGACGTATTTTGACCTGAACTGCAAGAACCATTACCAAATGACAAACCGTTTAAAATCCATTCAGCAACCGAATAGACATAAGGCTTGAAAGGATCTGTAACGAATTCAATATTAACATCAGACAGACTTTAGACATAATTTGGACCTTAATCATGTGTCTAGGCACCACCCTTATTTTTGGGCGTGCACAGAAAGTAATAACTTATGCCTGAATCCTCCTTAACATCTTTTCTCTTCAAGGCACAGCTTACACCTAAGGGGTCCATAGAGCAAGAGCATAACACAGCATGGACAACATTTATCTTAGACACTTCTAAAGGGCCTAACTAGAGCGGACTAGAACGAATAACCGACTCCTATTCGTAACTTACGTTGTTTTGCTAGGTTCACAAGCACAGGCAAGATCGAGCATAACTGATCCTTCTACTGGCTTTGATGCACAAAACAATACTAGGCAAATTTAAGAGACGCCAATAATTCTACAGTTGAATTTACCTTCAAGTATAAAAAAAGTACCAAAAAGTTTTACTATACGCAAGATACAAAAGTAGACTTTGCTTGTTGGCACTGGGATTATACATGACTGCCTTCTGACCTCAACTCCAGATAGGTACAATAATAAACTAGAATAATGAAATCTTATAGCAGGCAATGAACAGAAGGATGGGAAAAACGACTTAAATTCAGATCCAGTAATAATACAAACATTAAAAGAACACCCAAGGAATAAGTCATCCAATTCCTGAAGTCCAAAAGCCCAAAGGCCCTTGAAAAGACTCATCAAAGCTCGCAGACTCTGTTCGCATATGACCATGAATATGAAAAGACAGCGCTTGTCTTGGATTAACTGTGGCATAGGATTACTTGGTCTTTATCTTACAAATAGTAACCCAACTATACAAGAACTAATGCCATAAGTGCTCGGTCCATAAAGCCCCAGACTACTTTGCTTGCAGTAGACAAAAGCCAGCAAACAATACTCCCTAATATACCAGGTAAAGAGCTCTATAGCTTTACCAGCCTTAATTTTTTAAAAAACTGCAAGATGATTAAGCTGTTTTTTTTACCCTTGATTATCAGGCGGAGGCGATGGTGGCGGAAGGCACGGACTTTTGGACTCATCGCCGTCCTGTAAAAGCCAACACCAGAGTACTTATTGCAAATCTAAGGCCGTTTATAAACGCTTGCTAATGTGACTCCTTTCACTCTAAAACAGTGTTCGTATTCGTTCTGCTAGTGTCCCGTGTCTTCATATAAAATTTTTTTCGATAGTTTCTCTTATTCTATTCACTTGAGTTCGATATTGGTCCCGGTTAGTAGTCGTCACTGCTAGTCTTTGCTGATCTTTCTTGTTTCAAGATCTTTTAGGACCTTTGGGCTATTCTTTTCTTTAATATCAGGCCCTAAGTTGGGCGTCATCATCCTCAACGAGTTTTTCTTTTTCACTTTTATATGCATACTAGTTCACAAGTAGTTTTGCTAAATGTTTGTTAATTCGCCTTTGAACTGGTTCTTAAAGCATGAACAAGGCCGCTATTTCTCGCATGGGTAGCGGCGAGTCGTTGTATAGTCTTTAACGCTGTTCCCTTCTTCTTCTGAAAAACTGATTCTGCATCTATTACATTTATCATTCACCTGCTGATTGAATTAATTCTTTAAGTTCCATGTTTTGCATTTGGTTATCTGATGGGAGTTCTTTGCAGTGTGGTTTTGGAAGATTAGAAACTGCCTCCGCCCTTAATTTTTGGCCAAACAAGGCCAAGGCGATTTTGTACGCTTCGCATGGGAGTCCAATTACTAATTTGAAACCCACTTAGACAAAAACTTTGATGGTCTATTTAAGTTTGTAAGCTGAACAAGTTGTCCTTGGTCGCTCCTCACAAACAAATGGTTATCTTTTACTTCAAATCCGTAGGGTCTATAAATTTCCTGAGGTTCTTGGCCTAAACTTTGGATAATGATCTGACCTTACTTTCTTTTTTAATTTATACTAACTTGTTGGTAATGTACACCCCGATTTCTGCTAATTCATCATGCAATGAGAGCCCCGAGCGATGGGCCGCCCCAAGAGAATCACTCCATGTCGTCTCACGGAATAAACACATCATAATCATCATCTTCAATGCTGCCATGTTTCTTTAATAATTAATTTTTTTATTTTGTTTTTTAAAAAATGTTACATGCATATGGCTCGATCTTGACACCGCCTAAAACTGAAAGAACCCTTGCGTGAAGGGAAATAAACGGAATATTACTGTTCCAATAATCCATCTACTATTGATGGCAGATCAAATTCCTACTGTCAATTTCCGGACCTAGGAGCAGATGAAGTGATGGGTGCCAGGCTCTGCGCAGTCTTACATTTCAAAAAAGTACTTCGATCAACACGAGACACAAACCAGTACAGTTGTCCAATTGGGGCGGCAATTGTTAAGAAAATTTCTATAAAACTTGAAGGGGCAAGAATATTTCTTTACACAATACAGACATATTTTTTAACCTATTCTGATCTAAGCTAACCGGAATGAAAGGCTAATCTGTCGTTTCAAGGATTGCGATAATGAAGAAGCACTAAAACATGATAGGGCGCTGAAGATACTAAAGACGGCAAAAAGTTTGTAGCCGTAAAGTTTGCGTATGGAAATCGCTTTTCCCATACCCTTAGATTTTGAGTTGTAAAAGCGCATGCCCATACTTTTCAAGAGCATAAAGACAGACTGTCATATGACTAACTTTTAACGAATACAAACGTGTACAGATCAACAGACAACCGAAGCAATGTACAAGCATTTCTGACATCTCGTTAGAGTTTGACGTTGTTAGCAACCCTAATTTCTCAAGGCCTGATTGAGCAACAATATCAGTCAAATTTATCAATATAAAACGAAAGATTGATTCCATATACAACATATCCCAGAAAGCAGGGCAGACACTATATGGAATTTTATTTCTATGGTCCGGGGCACAAATCGATTAAAGGTATTTTATTGCTGTGAGAAATGAGAAACCGTTCAAAAGAGCAAGGTGAAAAGTTTTTTTAATCCTAAAATAGCGAAAGTGCAATGTAACAATTGCTGGTAGTCCTAACCAAATCTACGCTAGCGGCTTAGGACCTTATCATCATTTTGACGAAATAAGAAAATTGTTGGGGTGGAGGGGTAGAAGTCTAACAGCCAGAACCGTGTGTCTAATGATTTACATCTTTCACAATGTTAGGCTTGATGATTATTTAACAACAAATACGGTTTATATGATTGACCTAAGGTCAACAGAGATAATCATTGCATGGAAGCGTGGAAACTGTGAGAGACTAAGAAACATTCAAATTGATAAAAAAAGAACCGATAAACCCTTATGTACATTTGTTTTTTAATATATGTTGCGCATCTGAATATTGGAAAATAACAGATTAAAAGAAACAACAATACTAAATTATTATTTATTTTATAAAAAAGCAATCTGTTCAAGTTTTATCCAAATGTGCCTACAGCGCCGTCCAAAAGAAGAGATAGTAGAAACCCCTACAGAAAAACTTTAGATTAACAAACATTACGCAAATGCAGCAAGTACTGAGCAAACCTTTTCAAAAATACAGCAAAACCAACGAAGGTATTCTGCTCCTTTAATGCCTGTTACATATTTTAATAAGGAGCATCAACTATAAGTGCACTATCAGCAGAGAACGAAGTGTTGGTCCTCTTAGCAACGGGCATAGGCGCACCCGCACTTTACCTCTAGGAGGTTGGTCTTATCTCGACGTCAGTTTCATTTAGCTGTAGCCTAAGTTGCGGCTGGGCAAAAAATAAAAACTAAACTCCAAAGCACACACATGTTCAACTAATAACGGCTAAACTTAGTTCTTAAACTGACAATAAATCAAGCGCTTGTTGACTCAAACATCCAACGGATGAAGAATTTAATCGGTACAGGCCGAGTTTAGGATGACTACAAAGAACAAAAGTTTGATCTTCAAAGAAAGGCGAGGACAATTTTTTCCAACAGCCAGACCCCGAGCAGATAAAAAAGAATGCTTAAAAAAAGTAAACGAGATCATTAACTCTGATCTAAACAGCTCACAGTAACAACACCGAAGGGTGTTTATACTTTAGTTATATGAGTCCAAAGCACAAAAAGACCCGTTGATATTGATTCTGATTAATTATTTTTTTTTTTTAATATAAATAAATATTTGCGTTAGAAAAGAAACTCAACATGGCTAAGAATATTATGAAGGGCAAGAAGAAGAAACGAAATGTTTGAAGGAATGCTTGAGAGAGAGCGATTTATCAAGAGCACTACTGATATTGATTAGAAGTCATTGATCCAGCAAACGTCGGGCAAGTGATTTGTTCATGCTATTTCTCAAGTTCCATGCAAACTAACAATAGAACACCTGCCATTTAAAGTAAAGTTAGCTGTTTTAATCGACTATGTAACAATAAATAAGAAAATCTAGAAGTCTGGTCCTCAACTAAACAACGACTATCCTTCACCATAACGACTTAAACACCCGGATGGGCAGACTGAACTGCTTGCAACAGTTTGACGCTGGCCGCTGAAGAAGCCAAAATAAGCTCTGGTTGGTCAGAGGCGAAGTTTTTGAGATTAGATTAAAACAGCTAAAAATGCCCCGATTGTAGGCAGTCATTACATTCCCACTCCTCGAGAGTAGGTACGAAAAGAGCAGTTCACAACATAAAGTATTCAGACAACAAATTGTTTCATGTGGTGTTTCTCGCAAGGCTGCAACATCGCCCGCAAAAACGCAGAGAGAGTATCTAACTATCAGCCTTAACATCAATGACCTAACTTTAGTGGGGTTGTCCTTTCTGTTCCGTGGATTCCATTGAATCGGTTTGAAGACAAAACAAACCAATAACTTTAATGTCTACACATGGATAGAAACAAATCACAACCGATTAAAGAGTCCAAGAACGTCCAACGATTGGCGAACCAGACAAAAATCATTGACTTACTATGATGTTTTCACCAGCGGGCTACCGCATTAACACATTAATACGCACAATGAGTAGATTATTGCGGCATACATCAAAGCCTTTACCAAAACAAGAATTCTGCAGAAAAAATGTTGAACAAGAATGCCCACTGTCTCAAAAGCCGCGAGTGAAACATAAGAAACATTGTATCGCCTCAGTTGACTGAAATACATAACAAACTACGCCCCCGCCAGATCTAAAGTTAAGTTTTAAGAACTGAAAAACTGCAACATTCTCCAACGTAGTTTACGCAACTTTGATCGCTCATTGTTCCATATGAAAGGCCCAACGCCGCAGAAACTTCCGAAACGGTCCTAAAGATAATCATCAATCTGTTCATTTTGCTTTCAACATTGTCTGTCGATGGCGTTCATTCAAAGCCAGAATATATAGAGGGCCTAATGCGCAAAATACTTCTTAAACGCATGCAGAAAGTGCGTAATTGCCTGTTCTAATAATCTAAACTTATCTGAAAATCATAATGACACCTGAAGACCCAACAACAGTATGACTCAGCCACACATTGTTGATTTGCGGTTAGGTCTCCTTCCTCAGACGCAGAGAACCTACAGTAATAGACCATGATCACATAAGCGGAAAGTTCAGAGGAGCTGCGCATAAGCAAATGCAATCTTTCAACTAAAGTTGTCCAAAAACATGGAAGCTGCCTGTATTTCTTCATAACTGCGAAGGTTACGACTCTCAAACTTATAATGAAAGCATGGACGAGCCATCAGGGGGGTCATGCATTGCACAGTCCAACAAAAAGTAACATGTGTTTCAACTTTAAATAACATGTCTTCTCTACGACTCTAATGCAACACATGAATGGGCTCATTAGAGGCACTGGCTATGTCCTTAAAGTCCTGCCCAATAACGAAGAATATTTTGACTCAACTCTTGTTAAAAGGGCGTTTATCCTTATAGTTACATGAACAGTTGGGAAAGGTTTGACGAAGAACACACATTCAGCCTAAAGGCGCTTTTCTTTCTAGTCTTAGAGAAATGACATCAGCGACTCCAATTACCAGCATGCACAAGATGCTTGGCAAAAGATATATTGTAAAACGAATGGGAGACTATCATGATTCCATACTTTATGGCAGATGTAAGTTTGTTGGCGGAGAACGTTTTTTGAAATTATAGAAAGGAACCTTCATGAAACATTATAGCCTTGGATCCGCGCATTACATTTCTGCGCCCGGGATGAGTGGGACGCTTTCTTAAGTTTACAGGAATACAGATTGATTTATTGTCTGACACTACCAATGGATTCAGATGATTGAAACGGATGCGTGGGGATTTAGTATGGCGTCGCATCATTACTGTAAAGCAAACAACTAATACTTGACGACAATGATCCGATTAAAAGGTCTAACCTATCTAAAGTCTTTAGATGCAACAATCTGTATGGGTTGGGCTAAAGGCGCAAAACACTTCCGATTACGCAACTTTAAAATGTACACAGAACAAATATATTCAAAAAGCATTAAAGTGGTTGAGCAGTTTAAACGCCTGATTAGCAACGTGGTTTTCATACTAGAAGTTGACTTAGAATATCCTCATGACATACTCCATGACCTCATAAAGAACAATCCAATAGGCAGCAGAAAGACTAAAGATGGGATCCAAGAGAACCGCCTAAACTTGTGCCTAATCTTCGAGGCAAAAAGAAATATGTCTGTCATTTACAGACTTCTAACAAATTTTTATTTAAGACACGTTTGAAGTTGACAGCAGTTCATCGCATAATTGCTTTTGATCAAGAACAGTTCAAGAAACCATACATCATGAAGAACAACTGATCTCAGAACTAAAACCACAGATGCTTCAGAAAAAGACTTTTTAAGCTGATGAACAACATCTGAATATGAAAGACCTATGGAGAGTCCGCACAAGCGCAAGATGTCAGATTGGTCCCCAGAGAGAATGAAGGGGCAATTAAGCTGACATCAAAAACCTAATATCAGGACTTCAGAAGAAATCATGACCACCTTTTTGCATAATTATGAAAAAAAAGAAGTCAAATAGACAAACCTGTATTTATTGGGTTTACTGTTTTAGAATTATCAAAGCTTTATGATGTTAGAGTTTCTTTATACTACTTTAACCCTCTTATCCTGAGTCCAGAGTACTTTACACAGATACAGACAGTTATGTTATAGATATTCTACTGAAGACATCTATAAAGACATGGAAATGGAAGTAGCTAAAGGACATGCGGGATGTATGACACATCTGATTACCCTAAAGACTCGCCTTTACATTCAATTACTAACAAAGGTTTTAGGAAAGATGAAGGATGAATTATTCTGGAAAGGTGATCAAGGAGTTTGTTGGTTTAAGGTCAAAAATGTACAGTATTTCGAGCCAGGAGAAAATCATTAAGAAAGCAAAGGAGAATATCTCGCAGCGTTGTGCAGTCAAACATATCCACATGACAACTACAAAGAAGCATTGTTTGGCAATAAGACTTTTCATCATGACAACGAAAACTGCGATCTAATCTACATGAGATCAACACAACAGTTGTAACAAAGAAGTCATTAATAGAACAAACACAAAACGGGTGTTTGTTAATCCGGAGTTTTTCATATGCAATCGGGCACTGAGGACCGCATAAAACAGGGGGTTTTATATTTTTCATCAACTTTTATTATAAGATCAATCATAGCTTCATCCAATTCATTTAAATCTTTCTCATGTTTGCTTGATGCGTTCGAATTTTTTTTATTATTTCAAGATATTCTTTTTCCCCAATTTGGGGGTTTGAGTTGTAGGTGATCTGGATGATTTAGCATGCATTGATTAATCCTCGAAAATGTTTCCTTAATAGCATTACACGCCTGAAATGATTCCCGTATCATTTTCAAGGTCTCTTCCTTTACCATTCTTGTTTCGTTCTGCGCTTCCTTCTGGCCTTCCATTTTAAACCAAAATAGTGTTTACGTAAATTAATTAAAGCGGAACTGTGTCTGGCGGAATTATCTGCAGTTCTTCTTTCACAAAAGATCTTTGAGGAGCTGGTTGTTTTGTTGTGTCAGTTTCTCGTAAATAATACACGGGCGGATTCATTTTTAACAATTCTTTTTATTTCGTACGGGTCAACACTCCAAACTGGATCTGTTGCCCTGATGCGAGTGTCCCCTTCTGCTTCCCCCGGTAAATAAAGGTACCTTACTTTAAACCAAACGGTAATAGTTTGCTGGATGAACTGGAGTCTTCAGCAACATTTATTGTTTTTCTTTGATTGCTTGTACGGTTTTAGCCCTTAAATTCTTCATTATTCATTGCACGAAAAAATGAGGGCATCTTCTAACCCATTCTGGTTGCGAGAGTTTTTCAACACCTCTTAACTGGAAGAAAAAGCTTTCGGCAAACGTTTTTTAAAAATTTTCAACAAAGCCGGGGATCTGTGAACCCCCGAATCCCCTCTTCTAATAGAAACTCTGTTTTTTTAAAAATAATTGATTCATTTGGCCCTTTTAAATTCTTTTTCCATCATCGACTTGAATCATGCAGGGAAATTTTAAGGGGGCCCGGGGTATACATTGTAGGCAACAGAACACAGAAACTCTTTTGGTTAATTTTTCCGCATCTTTGTATCTTGAAGCCAGTCAAGACTGTAATCGACTAAATCTTTTCTCTAACCCTATCAGGGTAAATAAAAAGGCCTTTTTATGGTGTTTTGGGTTTTGTGACACAAATTTGGGTCTCGTATTCGTCTAGCGCCGGAAAATAAATTTCCCAAAATCGCTTGTTAGATAACCATTTTTTGCTGTTTGTTCATGACCCACGCTTGGCTATTTTTTTGATTGCCGTGTTTCCCCTTTCCCAAATATCCTTGGGCGAATAAAAAATTTTTGTTCATTTTTATTCAGCCAATTTTATGTGCAAAAAAATAACAAGGGTCATACCAACGACAAAAACCCATTTCTTGCATCTTTTGTTTTTCTGAGGGGTTGAAAAAAGTCACTAAATTTGGGGGGGGCAATGCCGATGGTTTCCCTGTTCTAGATAATATTTTTTTATTGCTTTCAACATTTTTTAAATGTGAAAACGCATGCCCTGCTTTTGTGGTTAAATAAAAATCTAACTGCTAAATTTTCTCTGCTTTTCAAGCGATCTTTGCTGAGCTTTTTGCTCCACAGCTTTGTTATTCTTTTCTCTCGCCTTCATCTCGCAGTTTACAAAAGGGTAATTACTACCGCAAAAGCAGCGCATTCACCACAGCCGCCTTCACATTACATAAAGCCTTTTTTATAAATGTATTTTTTTTTAAAATTTTTAATTTTCTGGAATTATTCCTTGCTTAACTAAAAATCTTTCGGGCAAACGAACTGCAAAAAGAAATCACTTGCTGAATCCTCAAAGTCATTTTGCCAAATCTGCTGTTTAATCTAACAGGCTTTTCCCAAGCTTGATACCTACACTTAGGCCTCCAAAACAGCAAAGGTATAAAAGGTTAGAAACAGTTTTTTCGGTGCTCATTTTTATAAAAAAAATAATTATAATTTAATAAAAAAAACATAAACAGTGATGATCACAAAAGCAAAAGGGGGCCCAAAACCCTTTCCCCGAATTTAGAATGACCAATTTGATGGCCACTTTTTATCCCCCAAAAGGAGAGGTTGTATTCTTTGGCAGCATGTGGGAAAACAAAACATTTTTCCTCGAACGAATTACATTGAAAAATTTTTAAACAGATGCGCCACAAGACATTTAAAAGTATCAAACAGGTATGAAGCGCACTGGTCTAAAAAGGGAAAAAGTGGGGCAAACGGTTCTTAGTTTACACTAAACTAGTCAGAGATTGCCCCATTTTTTTGAACAAGATCTTAAATATGTTTTTCGCAAGACCAGTTAACAAAATCAATTTGAGTCTCTAGGGGTGGGCTGATTACAGATTTTGGGAACATTTTGTCGCCTAATCAATAATTTTCTTTTTAAACAATTTGATTTTTTTTCCCTAAAAAACGACTGGAAAAAACAGCAAATCAAAAACACGAATCGGTGGAGAAATAACCAGCCCAAAAAACAGCAGAAAACGCGAATCAGGGGGAACCATTTAAAAAACCGGCGGTTGAAGCAGAAAAAAAATTTCAATGGAACAGAAAAAAAAAATTTAATTTTTCGAAATACTCACATGAAAACATACCACCCCCCACGCCAAACAATTGATTCAATGCCCCTATAAAAAAACCCCTGTGAACAAGGGCAAACCCAAACTCATGGGAAATTAACTTAAAACGTTGCCATTTTTGGCGCCATTGCTCTGTTGGGGCAGTTATTTCGGTATAAAAAATATAAAAAATGGGCAGAAACAAAAACAACCAAAAAAATCTGAACCGTTAAATACAAAAAAACAACACACGCCAAAACCCCAAAAACAAACCCTCATTTTGACCCATTTCAAATGGAAAATATTTTAAGAAATTAATTTTTAAAAAATTTTTTTTAAAAAAGATCATGGCGTATTATAAAATAAAAGTCAATAAAAAAAGACATGATCTATAAAAACTTTCCAAACCAAATTGTAATCATGGGTTGCTTAGGTGTAAGGCCTTTATTAAGATCTATCAGAAACGCTGAGCAAGCTCCCCAACAAAACGCGTTTTTTTAGGCGTGTGTGTACTATATTAGGCATTAAATTTAAGAAAAAACATAGCTTGTATTTTTTTGATAATTATAAAATAATTAATAAGAAATTAGTTGACTTAAAAAAGATTTTCAAGAAAATACAAGAACTTATCAAGAACTTTTTAAGAACTTACTTAAGAAATTATTAAAACTTTTTTAAAAACTTGGGGCAAATTAATTAAAAACTTTGAAATAACTAAGTAAGAAATTGGGGGTAACTTTTGAAGACTTAAGGGCAACTTTGAAGTAACTTAAGTAAGAACTTGGGATAACTTAAGAAAAAAAATTTGAAAACTTTATGTGTGCAGCGTGGGTGGGGGTGGGCGGGGGGGGGGGGGGGTTGCATGCGTGGGGCAGGGCAAAACAAACAAAAAAACACAAACAAAAAACAAACACACAATAGACAGTCCAGGGTGGGGTGGGGGGCGGCGTGCGGGGGTAGGCCAAACACACAACAAACAAAAAGAAACCCTAGGGCCCCTTCTTCTTTGTGACTAAACAGTTGTGTCTCGCGCGCAACCTCAATCAAACCCCCAAGACACAAGGGGCGTTTTGCCCAGTTGCCGCGACTTGCAGGTGCGCCGCGCTTTGGGAGTCAACGATCACAAGGGGGCGTTTGACCTAGTTTGCCACCGAGCTTTTCAGGGGCGACGTCTTGGCGGCAAGCGATCACATAGGTTGTTTTACCAAATTTGCTGTGCCCCCCCAGAGTTACGCAGTAATTTTTGAGCCAAGCTTTTTACACTCTAATCGCCAGTATAGACATCCAGCATTGTAATTTAAAGCATTTATATAAATAGCTGGCCACACACTACTCCCTCCATACTGGTAGATGTCAAGGTCTGCCCAAAACCCCATCTATTTTGCCAAACATTCGAAAAATCGCCATTCAGTTGCTAAGGGCACCTTGAAGGGGAGATGAACTGGTTTTAAATTTGAAAAGGAAAAAAAATGCACATCTTTAAAAAACAATCAGCTTGCCACAAAACACGAATCTGTAGTAACAATCAATCAATCTAATACAAACTAAGAACATTTTACTTGGAGGAAAAGCAAAAATGTTTCAAAACAAACACGTGTTTACCCCGCCTTAAGAAAAAGAACGCCATGTTTTTTAAAACATGGCTTTTAAAAGGTTCCAAGCCCCTCCCAACAATCAACGCGTGATGTTTGTTTTGCTTTCGGGGGCCCACTTTCCAAAATGCACGCCTTTATTAATAAGGAACCCTCTCATCAAAGTCAAACACGAAAAACACTACATCTTTTTCATTTTCCTTGAAACCCAAAAAACCTTTAAGATAGCCGTTCTTCCAAAGCAGATTCACTTTTTTCGTTTTCTAAAAAACAATCTCTCCGGTTTCACAACATGCAGTTAAAGTAAAACTTATGGCCTCGAATAACAAACCTGTTCTTCAGTAACGTTTTAGCCATTTTAAAATAACACAAGTAAAACACAGTGGTCACAACAGAGCGCAAACAAAACACAGCCTTCTTGTTTAATAGTCCAAGCAACAATGGCGACCCCAGTCGTGTCACGCGACAGCCTCGATTCGGTGTGTCGACGTGGCAATCATTTTCTGATGCAATGGGTTGCAACCCGGCCGAGTGTGCTTCGTTTACACAGCGCAGGCTAGGTGCAAACTGCCGCGAGCCGTAAATTAAGTGATCAGGTTTCAGCCCGTGTACAAAGTTTGTAGGTGGAAATTAGTCAGAAGAAGTGTGCGGATTTTATGTCATTTAATTGAGAGAGAGAAAGAGAGTGTGTGTGTGTGTGTGTGTGTGTGTGTGTGTGTGTCTGTCTGTCTGCCCTCCTCTCTGTCTGTCTGTCTGTCTCTCTCTCTGTCTCTCTCTTCTCTGTCTGTCTGTCTGTCTGCCGGTGATTCTCTCTCTCTCTCTCTCTCTTCCGCCACAGGAAAAGGCGGCTTTTAGGCCACTTTCGCCCAAAAACTCGGTGGTGAAGCAAGTGAGTTAAAAGCGGCATTTCCCTGTTCTCTACCCGCCATTAAAACAAGGGAGAAGGGCGGGAGGGGTAATTTCCTTGATAAGAAAGGAGTTTTCCCCCTTTGTTAAGACTGTTGACGTTGATCATGATAATTTCTGTGTCTTTTTGATTGATAAAAATCAATTTGGCCTAGATAAAGGTGTTCTATGTTTTTGCTCTTACATACCACGTGAAGGTTCTCCGCTTTGTACCCATTTTGATATTGATAATGGTGTTAATTTGCTTGAAGAATGTCTCTTTCATTTGTTACTTTCTGGAAATGTTTACGTTATTTTGAATGGTGATTTAAATAGTAGAACCTCTATTATTTCACAAGATCTATCCGGAAATAATGATTCTGATAAACAGTATGACAACCATCCTCTTAGTATTGACCGGCACTCTCAAGACTGCATTTTAAACAACTATGGAAGATGTTACTGAATGTATGCACTGCTTTTGACCTGTGCATTCTTAATGGATGGAGTGTGTAAAGGCGACCATGAAGGTTGCTACACATACATTTCTGACTCTGGATGCAGTATTGACGATTATTTCATATTCTCTAATGAACTATTTGCTCGTTTGTTTGATTCATGCAAGCTAAGTGTCTTAGAACGTATCGACTCTGATCATTTACCTGTGTCACTTCATGTTGGTGTTTTTTTTAAAGAAAGTATTGTGCATGCCAGCAACCAAGAACAGAAATATGTCAAAGGAAAAAATTGTATGGAATGATGAAAATGCTAGTTTGTTTCAAGATATGTTATTTAGTGTAGAAACTCAAGCAAAGCTAGATAGTGCAATACATTTATTAGATGTGGATATAACTCGAGCGCTGAACATGTTTAATGCTTGCATGAAGAAAGTGCAGTCTGTATGAAAAGATGTATATCTTTGGATAGCAGTAAAACATCAACTGATTGGTATGATAAAGAACGTGATGCTAGAAAAAGAAATGCTAGGAGATTATTACAAATTAGTCGTCGCACTTTAAAAACAGAAGATAGGGACGCTTATACCATTGCTAGACGAGAGTATAAGCACTTGTTACAGAGGAAAGAGGAAGTGTTCAATAAGTCTTTTTTTAAATGAACTCGTTTCAGCGATAAAATGCCAAAAGGAATTTTGGAATACTATCCACAGAGTTTCGATCAAAAGAAAACAGCTCAGAAACAGTATTACCCCTGATGTATGGTTTCAGCATTTCCAAACCTTATTAGATTCAAATGTTGATAACACACCAATCGAAGAAGTGTTTGATGTAAGCAGTGGTGAGTATATGAACCGATCAATTACACAAGAGGAAATATTATTAGCATTAGGAAAACTGAAAAATCGTAAGGCAGCTGGCCCTGACGGCATTATTGGTGAATTATTCAAACATTCTTCCAACCAGGTGGTAGACTTCTTTCTGAAATTGTTTAATATATTAATTGATAATGGTACATTCCCGGATAACTGGACTGAATCAATTATTCTGCCATTTTATAAGAAGGGCGATGTTAACAATCCCAGCAATTATAGAGGGATTTCCCTTTGTGATATTAGTAGTAAACTGGAATGATTATTAATCATAGACTGTAGGAATAGACAGAAGAAAATAACATTACAGGTGATCATCAAGCAGGCTTCAAAAAAGGTTATTCGACTATTGATCATATGTTAGTTCGCTTGCACTTGTACAGAAGCAGTCTTCTTATAACAGAAAATTATGCGTAGCTTTCATAGACTTCGAAAAAGCTTTTGATTCGTTTAATAGAATTCTTCTGTGGCAGTCGTGTTTAAAAATGGTATTAAGGCAAACTTATAAGTGTATTAGAAGATGTATGATAATAAAACCAGGGTCCGCTGTGGATCGAAACTTACAGATTATATCAACTGTTCAAAAGGAGTAAAACAGGGCGATGCAGCAGTCCCATTTTGTTTTCTTTGTTTATTAACGATTTTGCAATTGAAGTAATTAATAATCGCTTAATGCTTTTGAATTATTTATCCTTTTGTTGGCTGATGATGTTATTTTGATGTCAGAAACTGTTATAGGTTTACAAACACAACTTAATAGTTTACACCTTGCTGCTAGATCTCTGCAGTTAACAGTGAATATAGATAAAAGCAATATTATAGTATTCCGTAAAGGTGGATATTTAAGTGGTCGAGAAAGATGGTTGTATGACGGTAATCTTATGCCAGTTGTCATGCCTATAGATATTTGGGTATTTTATTCTCGACTCGTTTGAGTTTTGTTGGTGCATGCAAAGACCTGTCAAGTAAGGCTAAAAATGTTTTGATTTGCATCATGAAAAAGTTACATGTTCTTAATAAGTCATCTTTTACATTATTCATCACATTTTTGATAGCCAGGTTCAACCACTTGTACAATATGGCTCTGAGTTATGGGGATTAGATAAAGTGGCTACTTTCTGTGAATCGGTCCATGTTTTCACATTGAAGAAGTTTCCAGCGTTGATAGACGTACTCCGAATGATCTTATTTATGGCGAAACTGATCGATTTCCTATTTTACATGGATGATACCATGAATACCTCGTAAAGCGTACAATTTGTTGCATGACTTAGATACTAAAGGTGAAAGTAACTGGATGACAAAAGTGCGACTCTGTTTGAATATGGATTGGGATTCGTCTGGTTAAACCAAGGAGTCGAGAATACAAAAGGCTTTTCACAACTTTTCGCCAGCGACTCGTGGACTGCAGATGGCAGATTGGTCTAACCATATTCATAATAGTGATTGGTTTGATTTTTTTATAGGAATTTTTCATATACTCAAACTTGAAAACTTACTTAAACATAGATAAAGATAGGCACTTAAAGCATGTAACAGCAAACTTTAGAATAGGAATTTCAGAATTTGCTTGCCATTATCTTGGATATCGAACCCATATATTTGGTATTTGATGTGTCCTTTATGTAGAGAGTCACAGGAAACAGAAATACATTTTGTTCTATGCTGTCCAGCTCTCAGAAACATCAGAGAAAAGTTCATTAAGCCTAAATATTATAGACAGCCATCTTTGTTTAAATTAAACCTACTTCTGTCTTCCACTTCTGCTGAAGTTGCTAAACAATTTTCATTGTTTCTGTACAAAGCCTTTAAATTGAGAGAAAGTGTTTGTTCTTGAACATGTGACAACGATTTGCTTTTGTTTCATTGCTTATTATATGTGTTTGTCTCATTCGTGCCTCAAAAACGCAAGTCATATGAATTTCATTGACACACTTATTGATAAATGGTTAGGAAGAAGGCGAATGACTAGAAAAAGTGAATGAGAACAGGATCTTCTTTCATTGATAAAATAACTGTCTTCTACAAGATCCGTCAATGATAAAAGTTCAAGATGAAGATTATAAGGATGTTCAATGTTGAGCTCTCCCCATCCATCAGCCACCCCTTCCCGGCCCGTGCGCGCGCGCGCGCGTGTGTATGTGTTTGTGTGTGTGTGTTTGTGTGTGTGTGTGTGTGTGTGTGTGTGTGTGTGTGTGTGTGGTGTGTGTGTGTGTGTGTGTGTGTGTGTGTGTGTGTGTGTGTGTGTGCGCGCGGTGTGTGTGTGTGTGTGTGTGTGTGTGTGTGTGTGTGTGTGTGTGTGTGTGTGTTTTGTGTCTGTCTGTGTCTCTGTGTAAGTGTGCGTGAGTGCGTGCGTGCGTGCGTGCGTGCGTGCGTGCGTGTGTGTGTGTGTGTGTGTGTGTGTGTGTGTGTGTGTGTGTGTGTGTGTGTGTGTGTGTGTGTGTGTGTGTGTGTGTGTGTGTGTGTGTGTGTGCATGCATGAGTGCGTGCGTGCGTCCGCGTTTATGTATGTGTGTGTGGGGGGGGGGGGGGGGGAGTGCCTGTCTGCCTGCCTGCGTGCCTTAGTGTGTCTCTGTGTCTCTCTGTTAAATTCCTACGTTATCATATCTATGAATGAATAAAATCGTTAGATAAGCGTAACAAATGCGCGCGAGCACGCACGGACGCGCATGGGGGGCTGAGAAGAGAGAGAGAGAGAGAGAGAGAGAGAGAGAGAGAGAGAGGAGAGAGAGAGGAGAGAGGAGAGAGAGAGAGAGAGAGAGAGAAGGAGAGAGAGGGAGAGAGAGAGAGAGAGAGAGAGAGAGAGAGAGAGAGAGGAGCAGTCAGACAGACTGACAGACAAAGAGACAGACAGAGAGGGAGACATACAGAAAGAAACACAGAAAGAGAATGAATGTCGTTTTTCTCTTCGCGGTCTGTTTCCAGAGACAATGTTCCAGATCTCAGATAATGCTTGTCAGTCGGTTGCTCTGCAACCTTTGCAGTAGCTGAGAAAAAAACAATCAGTAGACGGTGACTGGATATCCTGGTGACGCTGGAGCAAAACAATTCCTTCAGAACTGCAGGGATAATCAAAGTATTTCCTACGTCTTCATTCACATCGAACCATGCACAGAGAGACACACGTGTGCATAAACTACGTTCTCCAACATCAAAGATCATAAACAGCAGTTTCTTTGCCTCATCTCCAAAGACATCAGAAACACCTCAACTAGGAAGACTCAGAATATGTGGGCTAATTCAGGGTTTGAAGAATTAATTGTGCATTCTGATATATTACCAATGTACGCACACATGCAAGGCATTTGAAACTACAATTAAAACATAAACACGTCTAGACTGATCAAAGACAAATCAAACGAAACATCACTTCATTCAGTGCTCTAACGCCTTTTTTGATTATTATTCTTTTTTTCCAATCAAACTGCTTTCTTCTTCAAGTATTTTTTTCTGATTGCACTGTGCAATGAACCGCACGGGGAACACTTCTGTCTGGGACTGGAACGATGATTGGAACTATTCGCTTTATGATGTTGCTCTGGATATACATCGCCGGGAACTTCAAAGAACAGCCGACCTCATCTTACAAATTGGCTTACCAATTATAGTGGTGTACGGTACCTTTGGAAACTTTATGATAACAATGATTATGCTCCGTCTTCCTGAATCCAGTCTGAGTGATTTGTTCCTAGTTCTGGCCTGGTCTGACCAGTTGGTGTTGCTAACAAATCCCTTACCTCAATGGCTGCATGCACAATTTGGTGTTCCATACATTCAAGACTTGGGTTCATGGCCCTGTAAACTGAAATACATGATGGCCTACTCGACGTCTATTTTGTCATCCTGGATGCTTGTGGCACTCACCATGCAAAGAGCAGCTTCTGTGTTGTGGCCACATCGTGTCCGAGTTGGTGGACGAAGAGAACGTCGCGAGCGGTTGCTGGTACATTAACCTTCTTTGTTGTACTTATCCACTCTCACTTTCTATATGGAGTCGACATTGACTCAGAACGATGTGAAAACTTCTTAACGACATGCTGCTATGCAGCTAAATCAGACGCATACCACTGGTTTTTCTTGGAGATTTGGACATGGGTAGACTTAACCAGTTTCTCCGCTCTACCTTTCATGGCTTTGGCTGTCAGCAACAGTGTTCTTCTCAGGAAACTTGTGGGATCTGTCAGAACAGGCACGGGTCTTCCTGTACAGCAGGCCGTTCAGGATTCCAGACGTCGCAAGGCGTCTTTCTCTGTTGTGACTGTGGTGACTCTAAGTATTTCTTTTCTTCTGCTGACAATACCTGTTACTATATGCACATTTTCGATGGAGTTTTTCGACACCGATGACCCGTTCTGGTGGCAGAAATATACAATTGTTTCCAACGTCTGTCATGTTATGTGGTACTCCAACAGTGCGGTCAATTTCTACTTGTACTGCCTAACTGGTAGTAAGTTCAGAGCAGAGTTTTTTCATGTAATACAAAAGTGGTTCTGTACATTCCAGAAGAAGCAGAATATCAGCTCTGAGCACGGATCCAAGCAGTCATTTAACAAGTACTAGTGTGGGCTTGGAAGCAAATGAATGACGCTGCAGGGGTAAGATATATCACAGACAATGAATTTTAACATGATAAGCAACCAAGAGTGATTCATAAGTTTCCAATGCAAAGAATGTTAGCATGTTCATATCATATTTACTTAGGGAAAAATACATCCCAAACGAATGATTGAGTGTTCGGATTACTTTACAATGAAATGAATTAATGTCTTAATCAGTGAATGCATTCATACAAACATACACAGCTGCATACAAATTTACATATATAGCTAATACATACTACGTTTATACATGCATACATACATACATACATACATACATACATACATACATACATACATACAGACATGACAGAC
>CM031603.1:49741488-49746488 GCA_018398815.1 Conus ventricosus | reverse complement strand
ATCTCTACGGCTCCATAATTTTATAAGACTATGCATTTTATCCAATCTTTTTATCCAGTTCTCTTCAATGTACTGGGCTCTTGCATTGTTTTTAAAGAATAGCCCAAGAATCTTGATTTTGTCTGTAAGTTCAAACGGTAGGCCTATGTTTTCTTCGTCGTTGTGAATCACAATCCGCATGGCTTTGGTTTTCGTTGTGATTCAGCAGAAGACCTGAAAATTTTGAGAATTCTGCGACAATCGAAGAGGCGTTTACAATGTCTTCTTTGTTTTGAAGAAAATGTGTCGTATCGTCGGCAATTGTTTTTATTTTCAGTTGTTCAATTTGTTGTCCATTCTGATTACACTTAGGTAAACTTATTCGTTTATGCTACTGTTCCTGATTTTAGCAGCTAGCAATTCAACTGACAGTATAAAAGCGAGGGGCGAGAATGGACATCCTTGCCTCATTCCGCATGTTACTGGGAATGGTTGGGAAATCCAGCCTCCTTGATTAACACTACAAAAAGTATTGCTAGTAAGAATTGCTATCCATTTAATAAACTGTTCGCCGAAAACCAAAGATATTGAACGCATTTAACATGAAAGTACGTGATATTGAATCAAAGGCTTTTGAGTAGTCTAGAGCTACAAGATACCAGCTTTGTTTGTGTTGTTTAAATACTCAATGACATCGTCGATTGTTCTAATAACTGTTGATATACTCCGACCTTTAAGATATCCACCTTGGTCTCATTAATAATTTTGATATTACTTTGCTAATCTTCATGCCAAGACTTTTGCAAGTATCTTATAATCAGTGTTCGTGAGTGTAATTGGTCTCCAGTTACTCAACTGTTCACGCGCTACTCTTTCCCTTTGTGTAACAGAATTATTATACCTTGTTTCTGTGTGTATGACATTTCCTTTTTCAAAACGACTCGTTGAAACAGGACGTTAACAAGGTTTTTATTTTGCTCCAGAAGAATTCATGAAATTCTACAGTTAAGCCGTCACAACCTGGAGATGAGCATTCTTCATTGCTTTCAGAGCACAACTTACTTCTTCTGTAGATATTAGTCTTCACAAAAAGCTGCTTCCTCATCATCTAGCGTGGGGAGTTGTACATCTGCATGAAGTTATTCATCGTTTCTTGTATATTTTCTGTATCCGTGCTCTGGTTATATAAATTAGTATAATAATGAGTTTGTTCTTCCAATATCTTTATTTGATCGGTATATAACTTCATCGTCTTCTCTTTGTAACCTTGTGATTACCTTTTTCTTACCCCTTACTTTTTCTAGGTTTACAAAATATTTTGTGTTTTTTTCTCCTTCCTCTATCCATTTACCCGAGATCTAACCTGTGCACCCCTAGCTTTCTCAAGAGCTAATATTTCTAACTGCCGCTTCAGTCCAAACATTCCCGTTGCGTTTGAAGATTAGTTGGATCGCTAACTATTTGTTCTTCCAGTTTTTTAAAGCGACACTATAGTTCCAATGTTTCATTTTTCTTTACGTAAGCTTTATACTTACCATACTCTGTACAAAATCTCTTATTTTAATTTTGCAAGATTCCCATATTTCTGTGGGTTACTCTTTGTTTGCTGGTTAATTTCTACAAGAGATTCATCTAGTATTTCGTTCATACGCTGTTGAAAAACCGTGTCTTGTAAATAGGAATTGTTAAAGCGCCAGTAACTGGACCCTTGATGAACTGGTTATTATTTAGTTCAGTCAAAACGGCTTTATGGTCAGTGTTGGAACTATGGTTACATCACATGCGAAGCAGTAAGGCAATAGTTCTTGGTTGACGAAGCAGTAATCTATTCTACGTGCGATGAAGGGATGATGTTTGCACCATGTGTATTCTTTTTCCGTACCGTGAAGGAACCTCCAAAACATCGTTAGGCTGGAATTCGCTATCAATTGTGTTAAGACTGTCTACCTCATTTTTGAATGTGGGTGACCTGATATGACATCGAGTTCGCTGTCTACTGTGCAGTTGAAATCACCAGTTACCAGAAGTTTGTTATCTGAGTACTGACGTATGATATTCTGTAGTTCTGAGAGAATCGCACTTTATCAGCATTGTCGTTCGGTGCGTAAATATTTATGATGATGACTGTTGAGTTCTTGGGTTTTTACTGAAGCTATCAGAATTCTATCGTATTTGTTTTCTACCTGTACTTCGCCGGAAAAATGCTTGGAGACTAAATATGACTTCCCCTCTACTGTGCTTTGTTCCTTCATTATGTATGATTTTCCCTCCCACTGCTTTTCCCAATATCAATGTCTTTTTTGTAATGTGTGATCTTGGATACATATGATATCACATTTTCGTCCTTTGAAATAGTTGAACATCGCCTTTCTTTTCATGTTGTTTCTTAGCCCTTGGCGTTGATAGACAATACTTTTCAAAGCGTCCATCATAAACCATAATTATGTTCCGGCATTTGATCACATTTCAGAGCTCTTAATCCATTGACATAGCTAGGTCTGTCAAACGAAGAGGCAATGAGGGGGGGGGGGGGGGGGAGGAGGCTAGCCTATGTGGTCGTTCATTTCATGAAATATGGTGTCATCGTCGTCAGTGTCACAGTCCGTGTGTTTGGTTAGTTCGGTCGTTTGTCTGTCTGGTCCAACGGGGAATCCTTGGACTGGGGGTCGTGTTACCGATCCGGAGCCGTTCCTTCTGTACGTTTTTAGTGTAGTCTGTCTTTGCTTTTTCCTTGATCTGCTGCGGTCCAAGGAACTGTCTGTATTGTTCTTGGTTTTGTCCTTTTCACTGTCGTCCACTCGGTGTTCGGTCATGGCACTGTCTTCACTGTTTCAGTCGTGTGCTGTGCATTGTCTGTTGTCGTGAGGTTGGTTGTAGCATGACTTGTAGTTTCGGCATGCATGCTACACACAGGATCTCCAGCCTTATGTCCGTCGTTGAAGCACTGTCTGCATTTCATTGGTTTTTGCAGTCTCTAGTGCTGTGGCCCTTGGACCAGACAGTTGCGGCATTCTGCATCCTGCTGCTGTTCTGACCACCTTTTGCTCCATGGTACAGACTAGCTCTGAACGGGCCGATCTGCATAGTTTTTGGGAGGGGTTCGATCGGAAACTCCTACGTAGAGGAAGCGTCTCCCTGTTTTCCAGTGAGTCATCTTCCTCTCTCGTCTCTGTCTCTTTCTAGGATGGTTTTGAGCGGACCGAGACCCTAGCTGTTTAACGGACTGCAGCAGCTCGTCGTCAGAGAACGATAGCGGAACGTTCCCAATGACGAGTTTTGTCGCTGGCGGCTGATCCTCTCTCTCACTTGACACCGCTGATCGGGTCTCTGATGAGAAAAGGGTTCTGGCTTTTCACGTTAATATGATGCCACGAAGAGAAAACCCCTGCGTTAACAGTTTTTGTCTGATGGTATTATTACGGGGATAAATCCTCCACAAGGAGCTATTCGTTGAGCTCCGTCCTACTGCTGTGACCGCAGACTTTTTCCGCAGCGGCACAAAGTTCATGCGTTGTAAATGATTTTTTATCGAAGCTGGCAGCTCATTGTTATTACGAAAACAGGCAAAGAACGCTCACCTTCGTTCTCCGACATCTTGCAGCAAAACATCACGATGTCAACAAAAGTCAAATCACGTCGGCGGTGGGGGGAGAAAAAAAAAAGGGAGAGAATGAGGTAAAAAGTGTGGTGGAGAAACACCACACACACACACACACACACACACACCACACACACACACACACACACACACACACACACACACACACACACACACACACAAAAGCTGATATTCTTGAAAGGAAGGAACAAGCAATCCCGAAGAATAAAAACAACTTCAAGAAAACTACATAAACATAGAATTCACTGAACAATGCTTCTGGTCAGAGCGGTGGAAAAAACACGTCCTGCTGACTTCAGCGTGAACACTCGTCTCTAGTAGTAGTAGTAGTAGTAGTAGTAGTTAGTAGTAGTAATAGTAGTAGTAGTCGTAGTAATTGTTGTAGTACTAACAGAGGTGTGGTGGTAGGGGTGGTGATGGTGATGGTATTATTATTATTATTATTATTATTATTATTATATTATTATTATTATTATCATCATCGTCATTATCATTGTTATTATTACTATATTACTATCATTATCAGTAGTAGTAGTAGTAGTAGTAGTAGTCGTAGTAGTTGTATTATCACCATTGTTATTATTATTATCATTATTATTATTATCGTTGTTGTCGTCATTATTACTTCTGTAGTCGTCGTCGTTGTTGTTGTTGTCGTTGTCGTTGTTGTTGTTGCTGCTGCTGCTGCTGCTGCTGCTGCTGCTGCTGCTGCTGCGGTTTTTTTCATACGTTTATAATACCATTATGTCATCCTGCCAACTTTTCATTTATTTTGTTATTGTTTTAATCGGTGCCCTCTCCCCTTCAGCCTCTTCCCACTTCTCTTTCCAGTCCATAGTTTAAGTCTTTCACCCACGCCACACTTTGTCTGCGATCAAAGAGTTAAATGAGTGCTTGTTCGTCGTTTGTGTCCATTGTTCTGAATGTCATTTTGTCCTGCCTGAAGAAGACCCAACAGGTCCAAACTCGTAGCGTCTGTTTTGTAAATTGTTCCTTCCTTTGGCGGATCGGAAATTCCGTTTTTGCTTTAATGCTTCAATTTCCGCTTGCAGACACCCTATCTTGAAAGTAACTGTGTGAACAGATCTGAAGTGGACTAAAATACGTAGGTCAACAATCCGCTGGAGTGAAATGAACTGGTGTGAAATGGACGAGTCTCCACAGGACTGCACTGAATTGGATTGTGCTGAACGTGTGCAAAGTCCGTTCCATAGGACTACACTATATTATTGCTGGACTGGACTGGTGCGAATGGGCCGAAAGACAGTACATTGTGTATTATCTTATTTGAATGAACTTATGTGAGTTGGACTGGACCGCGTCGCAGCTCACACTGCTGTACTTCTGTGAGCTGATGTATAGTGGACAAGACTGCATTGTACTGTTTGCTGTTTATACTTGA
>CM031603.1:49711488-49736488 GCA_018398815.1 Conus ventricosus | reverse complement strand
CTTTCTTCGTAAAAGTGTCCACTAGTCCCTCTGCCTCCATTGAATATTTTCCCTTTTAATATGTCGCTTTTCCCTTTCCTGAGTTTGTTAAAGACTTGATCATCCAATGCTTCAAAGAGTCTCACTTAAGCTCTCCTAGCTGGAATGATCACCAACGTAGAGGGATGAGTTCAAAGTCTTTAGTCACGTGAATCATGTCAGTACTGTTGTGCAGATCTTCCGTCCGTGAACCACAGTACCTTGGTTGCAGTCACCACCAGCTACAGCATGCACAAGTGGTCAAACGAAACACTTACCTAAAACGCCTGTTAATCAAGTTAAGCTATCTGCTCTTCAAATCATGCTTTCTTTCTCTTCACTTAACATCCTATAAATCAGCACAGTAGGCAGGGAGGTCGAGGGTCAGCAGAGACAGAGGATTCTAAAAACGTTCCTTTGGGGGGGGGGGGGGTTCAAAGAAATTTTGATAAAGGCTTAGAAATCAAAATATCAAAATCGATTTTTTTCAAATGAAGCGAATTAATGTAAAACTCGGTTTATCATGGGTCCAGTGACTAGATGATTTCTAGCATGAATTCATAGAACAAAGAGGGTCTGAGGGACTGAGAAAACTGGAAACAAGTGGCAATAAAGACAGTTCAAACTCGAATTCCTAGAATTGACTAAACCTGCAACTGAGGTATGCGCCCTTGAACACTGTTCACATATTAGTGCACACCAGGGCCAACACAGCAATTGTCCAAGTGAAAAATGAATTATCTTGAGACCTACAATAGTCAAGAACGATGCATAACTCTCTCTCTCTCTCTCGCTCTCTCTCTCTCTCTCTCTCTCTCTCTCCTCTCTCTCTCTCTCTCTCTCTCGTGACATGGGACGTGTTTGCGTTGTCTGTACAGAAAATACTGTGTTCCTTGATGTAGTAAGTGTTGAAAGCATGCAATTAAATTTCTAACTTGTTGCAATAATGTGAAGCAGGCAACTACATCGTGTTGACGTATCAGGACGTTTTTGGTGGACTGACTGAGTCAAAAACAACCACCTGTGACTTTCGTAAGCTACTTCCATGGGCTTGCTATGGCGGGGTGCGTGCTGTCCAGTGGCACGCTTGTGCCGTAGTGACTAATGCATGTGTTGGCATCAGGCGTACCACTATAGTGCTCACTATGAGCTCCATGGCTGAAGACAGTAGCATTTCTTTTTGCAATCCCCTTATGAGAGAAAGGCCGTTTTTCTGCAGCATTTCTGGATGACTCATTCTTGCCTACAGAGACGAGAATGCCATGCGCCTCTAATGTGTTTGACAAAGTGCAACTATTACGGTCTTCGGGTTTTATCATCCACCCAGACAAATCAGCACTAGATCCTACCCGCCGCATTCAGTACCTGGGAGTTATCATTGACTCTGAGAAGGTAGCAGGCATGATCGCTTCTTGTCTGGCGGTTGTCAAAAAAAGAGACAGTGAATATTAGGAAGCTGGCAAGAGTTACCGGGACCATTGTTGCTTCCTGTCCAGCAGTAATGTGTGGAATTCTACATTACAGACTGTTGGAGAAAGAGCAGACGGCGGCACTGATGCAGAACGCAGGGAATTTTGACAGGCACATGACATTGTCATCTCATGCTGAAACAGCACGGCATTGGTGGATCAACAATGTTGATACTGACTTCAACATTGCCCACCGATCGCAGCCTGGTGTCACCCAAACTTCAAATGCATCTAATACAGGTTGGAGCGTTGCATGTGAACAGTCAAAATCTGGGGGAAATGGCTGCCAGAAGAAAACGAATTTCACATCAACTATCTAGAACGTAAAGCAGCATATTTATTTAATTTAAAATGTTTTGTAAAACAGGTTCGTGGGCAGCATGTCCGTATTATGATTGACAGCACAATGGCTGTTGCCTTCATATGGGTACAAGTCATTCTGATTCATATAATTCGATGACACAGATGATATGGAACTGGAGCATCGACAGTCATGTGTGGCAGAGTGTTGCTCACATTCCTGGTAAAGAAAACACAGCAGCAGAAGAGGAGGATGCAGAATGAAAGCTGAACACAGACGAGCTTCATAAAGCTTTGACACAATTGTAGATGGATCCTAAACTTGACCTCTTTGCCTTCGGGATAAACAATCAAATGCAGTGCAATGTTTCGTACAAGCCTGACCAAGCACCAATGCAGTAGATGCATTTTCACTCCTTTCGAGTATCCTTGACATTCATTCCTTCCCCCTTTCAGCACAATCACGGCAGTGTTGGAGAAAATGAGGAGGAGAAAGCGAGGGACGGGAGTTGCAGTGGTGCCCCACTAGCTAAATCAGGTCCGGTGGCCACCACTGATACAGCTGCTGAAACGGGAACCAGTACATGTATCAACGCAGAACATCATACTCTCCCTTCCAGCTCAACCAGGAAAAGCACAGCTTCTATTTCCTCGCCTCCAGTTGAGGGTATGCAAAGTATCTGGGAGTGGTACTAAAGAGAGGAGTGCTCCAGCCAAGCAGCAACGCTGATCGTCAGTTCTTGGCGGCCACAGACACGTGCAGGGTACAACACCTACCTTGCCAAGTGGAACGAATACCCATGAATAACGGAATCTGCATGATGTGCCGCACACGCGCACACACACACACACACACACACACACACACACACACACCACACACACACACACACACACACACACACAGTGAGAGAGAGAGAGAGAGAGAGAGAGAGGAGAGAGAGAGAGAGGAGAGAGAGAGAGAGAGAGAGAGACAGCCAGACGGACGGACAGACAGACAGACGCGTGTGTGTATGTCTGTGTGTGTGTGTGTGTGTGTGTGTGTGTGTGTGTGTGTGTGTGGTGTGTGTGTGTGTGTGTTGTGTATGTCTGTGTGTGTGTGTGACAGAACTTATCAGCTTCTATTTCAATCAATCAGGAGAACTTGTATTTATTACATGAATGCAGCAGATATTGCGTATCATGTATACTAGCATGTGCGCGGTGACGCCTCTTCAGATGACAATAACACTGACATTGATTTAGTGTCGGACTTCTGTTGAGAAAACAAAGAAACCAGAAATTGTTGTTCATTGATCTAATTCATTAAAAAAAACCACTTCGTATTGTTTTACTTTTCCGGCCATCTTCTGCCAGTGTATAAAAGCTCAGTTTATTACGGCTGTACAATACGTCTGCCCTGCCACTGTTTTAAGAACACTGTGTGTGTGTGTGTGTGTGTGTGTGTGTGTGTGTGTGTGTGTGTGTGTGTGTGTTGTGTGTGCGTGCGTGCGTGCGTGCGTGCGTGCGTGCGTGCGTGCGTGCGTGCGTGCGTGCGTGGTGTGTGTGTGTGTGTGTGTGTGTGTGTGTGTGTGTGTGTGTGTGTGTGTGTGTGTGTGTGTGTGTGTGTGTGTGTGTGTGTGTGTGTGTGTGTGTGTGCGTGTGTGTGTTTGACTGTGCATGTGTGTGTGTGTCTGTATTCTGTATGCTCGCGTGTGTGCGTGAATGCAGGGACGCGTGTGTGCCTATGCATATGTCTCTACGGTTCATTCCGACACTGGCATTTTTTTCTGCCATTACGAAGGGTAACGTAACCAGACTCAGTAAAATGGTAGGTATTCCTAAGGTATTTCTGTCTACATATTTACAAAAATATCACCTGATGCTGAACGCCATTAGTCTCTTTCCAACGTTTTGGGGAACGATTTTAAATATTATGTTGAATTTTCGCCGGGAATTGTCATCAATAACAGCTTTGTTTTTGCAATATAAATTGGCAGCAGATATAGCGTTTTTATTTCATGGGAACATTGCAACAAATGTTAACCTACATTCCATCAAGATGGCACCATTTAATGGAAAAAAAGACATACAAGCATAGGGGCAGGTATGAATAATATCTTGCTAAGTACTGATCAGCGATTACCAGCGGAAAATATATTGTGTGAAATAAAACAAAGTAGGAAGTTACGGTGTGTAATGACTCAACCACGTGAAGAATCATCATGAAAGTAGCAAATTTAATGGCCTATCAAGGGCACCGCTTCCTATCTTCTACACATTCACCTACACCCCGTCCCCACCCAATATTTGAAGCTAAAAAATATGGATGGCATGTTATGGCGTGTCACCTCCCTGTCCAATCCACACCCCTTCAGGCTTTAGAGGAATTTGGAAGATGAGAGATCACACCTCTAAAAATGTGGAAAATGAGTGTTCTCTCTCACTCCCTGCTTTTACCAAAAGTTTAACACTACCCCTCCTCCCGCTCGTGTTAAAATTCGGAAGACTTCAGATATATTTTTGTCGGTAGGGTGGCTACCTCCTACCAACACCCCCATACACATGGTAAAATATTTTCCAGCGTCACTGCTTACCTGTTAGCACTGTAACAGTTATTACATCATGCCAATAAAAAGAATCAAAGTTTTAAAACGAAGACATCGAGCAGTCAAAAACGAAAGCGTGAAATTAAATGAATGCCACTCACTAGCTCAAGAACACATTCATAATGAAAGACAAGTCAGTCGAAGTCGGTGGGCGTCTATGGAGTTATGTCCCTTTGACACTCACACACACAACACACACACACACACACACACACACACACACACACACACACACCACACACACACACTCACACACAACACACACCACACACACACACCACACACTCACACACACACATCACACACACCACTCACACACACACACACACACACACACACACACACACACACACACACACCACACACACACACACACGCACTCACACACACACACACACACACACACACGCACGCATCACACACACGCACTAACACACACACGCACTGCACGCACGTACGCACGCCGCACGCACGCACGCACGCACCGCACGCACACACACACACACTAACACACACACACAACAACACACACACAACACACACACACACACACACACACACACACACACACACAGAGGAGAGAGAGAGAGAAAGAGGCAAACGTGCGCTTGTTTTCGCATGTACACACACACACACACACCACCACACACACACACCACACACACACACACACACACACACACACACACACACACACACACACACACACACACACACACAGCGCGCGCGCACGCGCACGCACGCACGCACGCACGCACGCACGCACGCACGCACGCACGCACGCACGCACGAACACACACACACAACACACTTGCACAGTGTCCTATCAAATTGGACAACACAGATATATCCTACAAATCTAGAAAAAGCTGAAGATTTGCTGAATGTTTGCAAATTATAGTAGAAATACTGGACTCTCAGAGAAAGCAGGACATATAGAGAAAATCAAGAAAACATAGAACAATAGAGAAACAAATATATAAATGGATCGTATATAAATGCTGATATAACACTGTACGAAGTAAAAGATGTATTTCAAGTCTTAGAGAAAACATCCGTTTGTTTAGACGGAATCTCAATGAAATGCATGGGACACTTGCCAGATTAATGTTATAGAATTTCTTCGTTTTCTTCTACAGAATTGCTGTTCTGATGGTAATTCCCTCTCGTCTGGAAGCACTCAATCATTATTCCAATACACAAACAAGGAAAGCCAGAGCAGATAAAAACAGCTATCGTCCAATCGCCTCTTAACATCCCACACATGCAAATAATGGAAAAGATTGTTTTGAATAGACTAGTTCATTACTGCGAAAATATAAAGTAATACCTTTTCAACCAAGCTGGATTTCGAAAAGGCAAATCTACAACTGAAATCTCGTTAAATTAAAAACCAAGTAAAGCAGCAGTTCGCAAGGCGAAAAAATATACTAGCGACATTTTTTTATGTCCGAAAAGATACGATCAAGTTTGGCACACTCGCCTTCTCTTTAAACTTAAATACATAGGCATAACAGGTAACACGTACAATACTTGCAGCTTTCGTCTAATAGGTTTATACGGGTAAAGCTAGGAAATTCTATTCAAACCCAGACAGCTAAGTATGGGTCTGCCTCAAGGATGGGTTTATTTCTCCAATTTTTTTTAACATCTTTTAGCTGATCTTCCGAAGACTTGTCCAAAGATACCATTTTTAGCTCATTTGCTGATGATATTTGTTTGGGGATGAAGGTGACAGGAAAGGTTAAAAACTCCAGTCAGGGCTTTGAACTATTCAAAGAAGTGTATCAACGTGAACTTAATAAAATCAACAACTTTATGATAGAAAATGGACTAACATTATCATTGGAAAAAAAAAAAATCATGCTGTTTAATTCAGGCTTTGACCCTAATAAATTACCGAATTCACGATTATGGTGCAATCATAAAATATCACAAATTGTCAAATTTCTTGGCATCTGCCTCACTTCAAAACTTTCGTGGAATTACCACATCGACGACATAACAACAAGCTAGAAAATGTTTTAAACGTTTTGAAGGTAATAAGCAGACGGCACTGGGGACAGGACACAAAGGCACTAATATCTCTCGCTACCCCCCTTGTACGTTCACGGCTAACGTATGGCCAGGAGGTTTTTTTTTCAGCGCTCGGCGACTTGTTAAAAAAAACTGCAGAGCATAGATTCAAAGCTTAAAAATTTGCTCTGGGTTGCCAATACACGCGTCAATTTTAGGAACTTCACAGAAGCAGGTATTCTACCGCTCGATGAACAAAGAAAAGCCTCAGCTGCGAGATTTACCCTTTTAAAACTTCTGCTTATGAAAAATTTTACAAAAAAGAAACAAATCTTAATCAGAAACCGACTTTGCAAAAAAGAGCTAGAACAATACAGTCGTTGAAGTCCATCAATACATTTGCCTCAGATATTATCGTAATACAGACCTGAACGGGAAAAAAATGTTGCAATTAAACCTTCTTTTTCTCCACTTCCAGAATGGGAACAAAATCAACAATATTTGACATTAATCACACAGATTTATCCAAAAACCATTCCCCTAACCTATTAAAATGTTTAGTTGATTCCCACTTGGAAAGTAAGTATACAGACTATCTAAGATTACACAGATGGATCAGTTCTTGATGAGGGAAATACTGCTTCAGCTTTTGAAATACCTCATTAAAAACAGAAAAACGATACTACATTGGTAAACTTTTATTCCTTTTTTTACTGCTGAACTTGTAGCCATACTTATAGCTTTAAAATTACATTGAGATCTTTCGACGGATCATGCAAAATCTTATTCTGTGTGGACTCAAGTCTGTTTTACAACCCATTAAACCCCGAGGCATAAAAAACGACTAGAAATGACTATTGAAATAAAACATATATTCATGAGTTGTCTCAAAAGGGTACCAGTATTACCTTTTGCTGGATTCCTTCTCACTCCGGAATCCCCCCAAACGAGTGGGCAGATCATGCGGCTAAAAAGGGCAGCAAAAAAAAAAAAAAGGGTCACAGCATAGACATTCGATAGATCTGCATGAATTTAACCAGCGCATAGAAAAGTGTCTCAAAATCAGGTAGCTGAACTGCACAAGGAAAAAAAATAGTCAGTATTACCAGCACTGTGTAATGTAAAGAATGCAACGAATCCGAAACCCTTTTTAAACAATTTATCTGTAATGCATTCCGGACATGTTACTAGTTTGATGTATAGGTTGCGATTAAATGTTTTTTAGAACAAAGTACTCTAAAAATATACATTGCATATGTGGCAAACAAATAACTGTAAACCACCTACTTCTTCACTGCCCAGGAGTTAGGCCTTTGTTCCTAAGATAAAGTTGCAGATCTTTTGCCAGCCAGTGCAATATATCCGCTGAAAATATTTTAAATAATCACTCATACTTTTGCGTGTTCTCTGAAACTTTTAATTCGGTCCACTTGGTATCTATCTCTGATGTACTCTAAACTTAAAATTGTGTGTTGCACGACATTGATATAAAAGAATTACGATTATATGATATATATGGGTTTTCCCCCACCCCCCCCCCTCCCCCTCCCTTCCTCTTATTCCGTCCATCTCTCCCCCCTGATGCCCCCCATCCCCTCCCGCAACTTTTCCTTCCCCACCCCTCCCTGCATTAACTTCCCAAATTTTACTAAACTTGTTTCATTCGATATACTTTAATTACCCCGATCAACTACACTAAAGCTTTGATAGTAAATATCTACCTTTCTTACAACCATACCAACCTTCCCCTCTTGTCCCCAATACAGTCCTCTCTCCTCTCTTGCAACCCAACCCCCTCCCCACACGCACACAACAGGCACCCACACACACGCGCGCGCGCACGCACACTCATACACGCACGCACGACACAACACACACACACACACACACACACACCACACCACACACACACACACACACACAAACACACACAACATTTTATATATATATATATATCCTTCCTCTTTAACCTTCCTTTTAACATCATGACAAATTTGCTCCCCAAGGGGTCGAGCACTTTAAAATCATTTTAGGCTCTTTGGTTTTTAAATTTATCTAAATATATATATATATTATATAAATATTATTTTATATTATAATATATATTATATTAATATATATATATAATACACACACACACACACACACACAACACACAAAAAACACACACACAACAACACACACACCCCAACACACACACACGTACACGCACACAACAATCATATGTTTTTTTTGTTTTTTTTGTTTTTTAATTATTTTTTCCGTCTAATAACACTTATAGGGGAATAGACGTTAAATAAAGAATAACTAACACACACACACACACACACACACAACACACACACAACACAACACACACAAAACACCACACAAGGCGACGACGCACGCAGACAAAAGCAGCACGCACCACGCACGCACGGGGGGACCACACACAACACACACACCCCAAAACACACAGAAAAGCCAACGGCGCGCGCAGACACCACACACACACACACACACACAACCCCACACCACACACACACACACACACACACACCCAACACCACACACACACCACACACACACAACACACACACACACCACCACCACCCCCCAACCCCACCCCTACACACACACCACTACCAAAGCAAAAACCCCCAGAGGCAATGTAAAAACAGATCATTTATTTCACAACAATTTTAATGCACACCGCTAACAAAACTTACATTTTTTCCCATTGTTCATTGTTCATTGCCACACACACACACACACACACACACACACACACACACACACACACACACACAACAACACACACACACACACACACACACACCCCACACACAACACACACAAGCGCGTGCGCCGTGAAAAGAGAGAGGAGAGAGAGAGAAGAAAAGGAAAGGGGAAGAGAGAGAGAGAGAGAGAGAGAGAGAGAGAGAGAAGTTAGACTTTAAAATCGTAAGTATATAAGTTCTTATGCCAGAACTCCTGCATTTTGAGCAGCCCAAAGTTTTTTCAAAGTAAATTTTAATTGATCGGTTGCAGTTTCATCCTCTCTAACCTATGGCATGAGTATCTGCGTCTTGCAAAGCGCCCCAGATTATGGATTTAGTACATTCAACATGGACTCATGGCCCTTAGGCACTATAAAGTCGTTACCAACATAAAGTATCTTAGGATGAGTAGAGACATCTGACCGTTGTTTCTTGACAAATCATTTATGATTCTTGGTCACATCGCATCTTCTATCACATTCAGGTGATCCAAACGTGATAATGTGAAAGTGTACTGACCACGCTTGCAATGGCCCTGTACGTTTTGTTCCTAAGTCTCACTCACTAGTCTTTCCTTGAGAATTTGTCTCTACTCTCTACGTTGATTTTGATTATTTAAGTATCTTCTGAATCTAAACCTTTACTCTGGTCCCATTAATACTTTATCAAACTCATCTGTTAAATACTTTGAGGTATGAAAAATATTTACATGATTTTATTCCAATATGACATGACTAGTAAAGTTTTATTCTATGCATGCATTGAACGTTGAATTCTACCAATACATTGAACTGAATGCAGGTATCGTGTGCTGTCGTATTTCAGCGTATTCCAGCTGTTTGTAACGTAGAATCACGCTTTCCGCACAAGCAAACAATACATAGATAATCGTGTTTCACAATTTGTTAAACCTTTGTGACAAATTTAGACAGTTTCTTATCATTTCTGGCAATTACATCTGTGAATAAACAAACAAATATATAGCACAATGATCATGGGTGGAGGTAGTTCCTGTGGAAATGCTGAGTGGTCTATGTAATGCGTTTCCACATATATATTTTTCTATCAGTTTATTCGCTCCTTATTTAAGTACCAAGAAGATTAGACAAAATTAGCACAGTAAATTTACTTTTCTTTTAGATATGACTCAAAACAGTGATGCTAACACATCAACATGATAGAATGACGTACATGTCCTTGTTGTTCTCTGTTAACGCCTCGCAGTTTCAGACCACACAAACTAAGAGTCGCAGTGTCAGAAACCCATGTAATGGACTTGCTTTATGCAGTCTGGATCTGGCATCTCTTGAGTATTTTTTATATCCTTGGGCAGTTAGTTGCCGAGAATCACTCCCCATTTGTTGGATATCTTTGGGCAGATAATTGCCGAGAATCACTCTCCAGTTGTTGGATATCCTTGGGCAGATAATTACAGAGAATCACTCTCCATTTTTTGGATATCTTGGGGCAGATAGCTACCGAGAATCATTCTCCAAGGAACCTGCAAGAGCTCCTCCAGTGCCTACAGATGTGGTGGCAGGCTATATTCCCGCAGTGTTTTTTGGCCTAGCTCATTGCATGAAGATCTGCTGTGTGTCTGGCCCAGCTAACATATATGAACGTATCTGCCACCGATCCCTAATTCTTGGATTTGCTTGGACATGACGTGGCAGTCAGGAGTGGCAGTCACTCACTTCAGAAGACCAAACCTAAAGTTGTTTACTGCTAATAACTGGTTTTGTGTCCATGGACCACTTTTTTGTTCCATTCTTTTCTGTGTAATGCATGTATTTGTAAGTGTGCCTTATCTCGCTGTGTATAGTATATGTTTGTGTTCAGTAACATTGTTCTGCAGGTATTTTCAATTGATTTTGCAGTGAACCAAGTGGTGTTTGGTGTTTTTTCTGAAGTTTTTTCAGAAGAAAAAAATAATAATGAGAGTGATCTCCTCATCAATTCACCAGTGTCCCATGTGGCTTTGCCAAGTACATTATGACTACGTCCACAGTCAAGATGAAACTGACCTGATTTTGATGAAAATTGAAAACCTCTCATCAGTCTAATCATCGATGACTTTGGCTTGAAAATCAGATTCCCTAAAGCTGCTGATTGGAGGGGCATACTTCTTGACTCTAGTTGGACGACTTCAGTGAAAAGGGAAGGAGGGAGGTGGGGCTGAAATAGTGAAAAGGCGAGGAGGTGGGGTGGGGTAGGCAGAGGGTCGGAGTGTGGTTAGCTTTTTTTTTTTCAAGTGCAACCGAACTTTATAAGACAAGAGGAAACCAGGACAGAACTGGTGGTTTCTGACAGTGTTGACACCGGTGGCTGGAGTGGGCCCCAGATGGGTGGTACCGGTCCAGGGCGGCACTGCACGTGATACACGTCCTGGCCGTGCCTACACTCATGGAAGGGCAGCGCTCGATAGTCTATTTCTTCTTTGCTTCATCAATGTGCTCTTCATTCACTTATCTATCCTCTCCCGTTCCTTACTCTGGTTTTCTTTTATTTACATATTTCTCTCCTTTCATATATAATTTAATTCTATTCTTTGGTTCCTTTCTTTCTTTCTTACTCTCTGTGTGTGTGTGTGTGTGTGTGTGTGTGTGTGTGTGTGTGTGTGTGTGTGTGTGTGTGTGTGTGTGTGTGGTGCGTGCGTGCGTCTGGTGTGGTGCGTGCGTGCGTGCGTGCGTGCGTGCTGCGTGCGTGTGCGTGCGTGCGTGCGTGGTGCGTGGTGTCGTGCGTGGTGCGTGGTGCGTGGTGCGTGCGTGGTGCGTGCGTGCGTGCGTGCTGTCGTGGTGCGTGCGTGCTGGTGTGGTGCGTGCGTGCGTGGTCGTGGTGCGTGGTGCGTGCGTGTGGTGGTGGTGTCGTGGTGCTGTGGTGCGTGTGTGCGTGGTGTGTGTGTGTGTGTGTGTGTGTGTGTGTGTGTGTGTGTGTGTGTGTGTGTGTGTGTGGCGTATCCATAGATAACCCTCTGGAAACGGGTCACTGTATGTTGTAAATATAATATAAAGAGACAAAGATAGACAGTGAGGAGCAAAAGAATGAAAACGAAATTGGGAGGAGAGGGCAGTGAGAGTAGGTTTGCATGTAATGGTGGAAAGTTTATTCTTTTCCCATGAATACGAAAGCATCTATCCTTGTCACATACTCTGTGGGTTTGGTCAGTGCCTGAATGTGGTTCAACGCGGTGATAGCCCTGGTATGGCGGGCGGCTGGGCTAGAACCAGCATTCTCTCTCTCTCTCTCTCTCTCTCTCTCTCTCTCTCTCTCTCTCTCTCTCTCCTCTCTCTCTCTCTCTCTCTCCTCACTCTCTCTCTCTCTCTCTCGTCTGAATGTGTTTGTTTCATTCGTGCCACAACAAACTTCAGTCATATGAATTTCACTGATGCACTTATTCATAAATGGATAGAGGGAAGACGAATGACTAAAACGTGGATGAGAACACGATCTCCTTTCATTAATAAAACAACTTTTTATCCCCACAATATCCGCGAATGACAACAATTGCAAGATGACAAGGATGTTCATGACGAGCTCTCCCCCACCCACCCACCCATCCCATCATGCCGTCTGTTTACTGCCCTCCACTCAAGAAAAAAGAAAGAAAGAAACAAACAAACATATGAATGCTCTTTTAAATAATGAGAAATAAATATTTGAAAAGTCCTTTCATGTCACGGGCAAACGATTTCTTTTCACGGGTTCAAGAGTAACCTTCCTTGTTTATTATATGTTGCTTTATATCTTCCTGATCTATCTTCCGTTTCCCAATTCGTTTTTACTTTTGTTTTCTCTCTCTCTCTCTCTCTCTCTCTCTCTCTCTCTCTCTCTCTCTCTCTCTCTCTCTCTTCTCTCTCTCTCTCTCTCTCTGAGTGCGCCAAGCGTGCATGCGTCTGCGAGTGTGTGTGTGTGTGTGTGTGTGTGTGTGTGTGTGTGTGTGTGTGTGTGTGTGTGTGTGTGTGTGGTGTGTGTGTGTGTGTGTGTGTGTGTGTGTGTGTGTGTGTGTGTGTGTGTGTGTGTGTGTGTGAGCGTGTGTGTGTGTGTGTGTGTGTGTGTGTGTGTGTGTGTGTGTGTGTGTGTGTGTGCGTGTGTGTGTGTGTTGTGTGGTGTGTGTGTGTGTGTGTGTGTGTGTGTGTGAGAGGAGAGAGAGAGAGAGAGAGAGAGAGAGAGAGAGAGAGAGAGAGAGAGAGAGAAAGAGAGGGAAAGCATGAGTGTGTGCGTGCCTCCGTGTTTGTGTATGTGTGTGTCTGACTGTCTGTCTGTTGCCTCTCTGCCTATCTGTGAGTCTATGTCTCTCTGTGAAGTCCTTTCGTTATCATAGGCATGGATAAATGCATTCGATTAATAAAGCCTTTTAAAAAAGCGCTCGCACGCATGCACATTGGGGTGGGAGAGAGAGAGAGAAAGAAGAAGAGAGAGAGCAGCAGTAGCAGCAGTAGCCGCAGGTAGACAGACTGACAGACAGACAAAGAGACAGACAGAGAGCGAGACACACAGAGATAGACACAGAAAGAGAATGAATGTCGTTTTTCTCTTCGCTTTCTGTTTCCAGAGACAATGTTCCAGAACTCCACAGATGATGTTTGTCAGTCGGTTGCTCTCAACCTTTGCAGTAAATGAAAAAGAAATCAATAAAAGGTGACTGGATATCTTGGAGATGCTTGAACAAATGAATTCCTTCAGAACTGCAGGAATAATCAAAGTGTTTCATAGGTCTTCATTCACATCCAACCATGCACAAAGAGACTCACACGAGTGCATTATCTACAGTCTCCAACATCAAAGATCATAAACAGCAGTTTGTTTGTCTCATTTCCAAAGATATCAGAAACACTCCCAACCAGGAAGAATCAGACCATGTGGGTTAATCCAGGGTTTGGAGAACTAACTGTGCATGCTGATATATCAACAAAATTCGTGTACATGCATGACATTTAAAACTACAATTAAAACATAAGCACGTCCAGACTGATCAAAGACTCAAATCAAACAAAATATCTTTTCATTCAGTGCTCTTACACCTTTTTTACCATTATTCTTTTTGCGAACAAACTGCTTGCTTCTTGTAGTATTTGTTCTGACTGAACAGTACGATGAACCGCACCGGAAACAATTCTGCCCGGTATTGGTTCGACGACTACTGGTATTATTTGTTTTATGACGTTGTTTTGGATAAACATCGCACAGAATTTCAAAAAACATCCGACATGATCTTTAAAATTGGCTTACCAGTTATACTGGTGTATGGGATCTTTGGAAACTTTATGATAATAATAATTATGCTCCGTCTTCCTGAATCCAGTCTGAGTGATTTGTTCCTAGTTCTGGCCTGGTCTGACCAGTTGGTGTTGCTAACAAATCCCTTACCTCAATGGCTGCACGCACAATTTGGTGTTCCATACATTCAAGACTTGGGTTCATGGCCCTGTAAACTGAAATCTATGATGGCTTATTCGTCGTCTATTTTGTCATCCTGGATGCTTGTGGCACTCACCATGCAAAGAGCAGCTTCTGTGTTGTGGCCACATCGTGTCCGAGTTGTGTGGACGAAGAGAACGTCGCGAGCGGTTGCTGGTACATTGACCTTCGTTATTGTACTTATCCACTCTCATTTTCTATATGGATGGGACATTGGCAAAGAAGAATATGAAAGCGAATCAACGACATGCGGCTACGGAGCTAAATCAGACGCATACTACTGGTTTTTCCACGAGATTTGGACATGGGTAGACTTAACTAGTTTCTCCGCTCTACCTTTCATGGCTTTGGCTGTCAGCAACAGTGTTCTCCTCATGAGACTTGTGGGATCTGTCAGAACAGGCACGGTCTTCCTGTACAGCAGGCCGTTCAGGATTCCAGACGTCGCAAGGCGTCTTCCTCTGTTGTGACTGTGGTGACTCTAAGTATTTTTTTTCTTCTGCTGACAATACCTGTTACTATATGCACGTCTTCGATGAGTTTTCGACACCGATGACCCGTTCTGGTGGCAGAAATATATGACAATTTTTCCAACGTCTGTCATGTTATGTGGTACTCCAAAAGTGCGGTCAATTTCTACTTGTACTGCCTAACTGGTAGTAAGTTCAGAGCAGAGTTTTTTAAAGTAATACAAAAGTGTTTCCGTATGTTCCAGAAGAAACCGAATATCAGTACTGAGCATGGACTCAACCAGTCATTAAACAAGTGCTGGCGTGGTCTTGGATGCCATGGAGGCCGATGGGGTAAGACGTATCACAGACGATGACTTTCAACATGACAACTGACTCTGGTCCCTAAGTTTTAATGTGCAAAACCTGAACATTTGCAGTATTGTAGTTTCCAGAACAATACATTAAAAAAAAATGAGGTACGAGGAAATGATTAAAAGAATGGGATACTTTGTAATGAAATAAATGAATTAATTGACCATTCATAGATATAATGATTATAATTGTAATGAAGACCGGAAAGATAGTAATATAGATCTGAAATGAATACGGTTATGCATATCAATTTAGAAAACACAGAAGAAATAAAGCTCATCATGAATCATTGATGTTGAAAACAACAGCAGCAACAATAATAATGATGATGATGATGATGATGATGATGATGATGATGATGATGATGATGATATGATGATGATGATGATGATGATGATGATGATAACAATGATAATGATAACAGCAATAATAGTTCACATCGCAACTTATTTGAAAGAAAACCAGAATAAGAAAGTGGATGAATAGATAAGTAATGATAAGTAATAGCAACAAGACTGGATTCCTGCATGGTGCCATCAATGTTGTCACTCCGTGATTGCCAAAGTGCCAGGACTTTGATATGATTGATGTTATGTTGAGGATGGTTGAAGTGCAGAGGAACTGGTTTGGTTTGGTAATGGTGTATGTCGGCCAGATGATCACGAACGAGTGCATCAAGTGCGCATGATGTTTCGCTTACATAGTTCTTCCTGCACAGTTCGTGTTGGATAGCAGATGCAATGTTGCGGCTCTGACAGGACAAAATACGTTCAGTTTTTAACTAGCCTTTGATGCCATGTATGACGGTGTCTGAAAGGACAGATTTTCCAGCTGGATTTTGAGTAAGAAAAGGTTCCAGGTGATATAGGTGTGGTGACTTTGTTCAGGTTGGAGGTTCAAGTAGGTCTTTGAGGGTTTTGCCTCGCCATAAAGCAGTCATGGGTTTGGACTTGAGGATCCTGCATACGGAAAGTGTGAGTGGAAGTAGAGGGATCGGGAGGCAGTCGGTCCTTCTCTTTCTTTAGGAGGCTGGGGCTCCATGTCAGTTGTTCTGGACACAGCCGTTGTGCAGCTGAGAACATAACTTATGACAGCACCGGGGTATTCACAGTTAGTGAAACACGCAAACATTCTGGTTGCTTGAGTGAGATCTTGATCGTCAGAGAATAGTCTGTACAGGCAGAGTAGTCAGAGAGTATGGAATGTTGTGATTTGTGGAAGGACAGTGGAAAGATGTGTAGTCCAAGTATGAATGTGTGTCAGTGGCTTTGCAGGACACCGGGATTTTTAGTAGTCGGGGGGGGGGGTTTGTTTTTTTTTTTTTGGGGGGGGGGGGGGTGGAGATGTCCAGAAAGTTAATTGACGTGGAAATGGTGTATGCAAATTTGATGGATGAGTGAAAGGTCTCAACAAAGTTTGGGAATTGGAGATTTTCTGACTTGGATGTGGTCCCCAGCCCGTCAATGATGTATCTTTTGTAGAGCCCTGGTGTCAGTCCTGCATTCGAAAAATAGTCAATGGTGTTCCAGGTGCCCCATGAAAAGACAGGTATAGGATATGATCCCATTTTGGTTTCCATGGCAACACCACTGATTTGCAAGAAAGTGCGTTGTTGAATCGAACGATATTGAGGTGAGGACTTATTCTGCAAGTCTGACCAATGTAGCTGTGAGCGGGTATTGTTGGTTAGCCTGTGTGACAAGTCATTGACTGAAACAAGCAGCATATGGGCGAGGACTGAACAGAATATGCGTGACCTGGTGAAAAGGAATAAGATATTTTCAGACGGATTCATGAATGTCAGTATTTCTATGACAGGATGTTAGATACTCTTGAAAACATAATAGTCCTGGAAACAAAGTTAACAGCCAACGGTCAAGTTCGGAAGTTAATGTAATCAATAAAATATGTGGTTGAGCGCAGCACAGCGGCGTTCACTCGAAAGCTATCTTCGCCAAAGTCCATGTGTGTACTCTTCTCTTCTTCTTCTTCTTCTTCTCTTTGTAAAATCTATGGGGAAGTCACCACACTGAAAAATAATTCACCAGATCCCTCCTGTTCTGTGCCAAGACTTTAGTCCTTACAAATGTTTCTGCTTCTTCTTCTTCCTTCTTCTCTTCTTCTTCTTCTTCTCCCTCCTCTTCTTCTTCTCCTCCCCTCCTCCTCCTCCTGTTCCTCCTCCGCCTCCTCCTTCTCGTCCTCTTCTACCTCTTCCACCTCCTCATCCTCCTCCTTCTTCTTCTCCTCCTCCTCCTCTTCCTCCTCCACCACCATCACCACCTCCTCCTCCTTCTTCTTCTTCTGTTTTCTTCTTCTTCTTCTTCTTCTTCTTCTTCTTCTTCTTCTTCTTTTTCTTCTTCTTTTTCTTCTTCTTCTTCTTCTTTTTCTTCTTCTTTCTTCTTTTTTTCTTCTTCTTCTTCTTTTCTTCTTCTTCTTCTTCTTTTCTTTCTTTCTTCTTCTTCTTCTTCTTCTTCTTCTTCTTCTTCTCTCTTCTGCTCTGTAAATTCTGTGAGAACTCATTGGAGCACCGAACTGAAGATGGTGTACCAGGGTCATCGTTCTGTACCGACTTTGGTCTTAGCAGATGCTTCACCTGTCCATTCTGCATGTTGTCATCCCGTTGTTTTTTCCCCTGCCGTCCACTCTGATTGTGTCTCTCTCAACAATGTCGTGGAAGACTATTGTAGTAATACCACTGGATCTTTTTACATGGCTAAGACATCATAGTTTTCTTAATCTCATTTAATGTCAATAAATCTTCGTATGGTCCCATGTGCTGCTTAAATGTTATGAAGCACTTTTTGTCTGGCTTTGATTATATTGTGGAAACCCTCATTCCATTCGCTTGTATTCTTCCATTCGAATCTGCTGTGAGTGATCATCTCTTGCACACATAAAAGAATGTAGAATATACCAACGTACCTAGAAACGTGATTGTATGCTTCGTAGAAAGATGTAATTGTTATTGACCTTCCATATACGTTTCAACCTGGACAGGGCTGCTGTTGTCTTTGCTGCCGAGGAGATGATTTCGGGTTTAGTCCCCCACTGCTAACAATGAATACCAGGTTAGTAATAGTAAACTACTATCTAGCATTTGTGTCTATGATAGCTGTAACGGAGAGAAATAAGATGCGAGGGAAATCAAAGAATCTTTTTCTGATCTTCTAAATGAAACTCAGGCTCTTTGAAACGGAGTGAAAGAGCTTAGACAGGCGAACATTGAACTGACGACTCAAACAAAGAATTGAAAAACAGACTGAGCGGTTTGGATTGAAAACTAACAGTCCAAATGTAATAGTGTCGTCGTTCTCGGCATGAGAAGAGACAGAAATGAAACTGCAGAAGTTTGCGAAAATCTCTTACATGATTACTAACAATGTGGAACTTACTGATGAATTTTCTTCTGACAGGGTCCATCGTTTAAATTCGAAAGAAAAGCGGCGAATTATAGCTCGGTTTACCTTTTACACAGAGACAGTAAAGATACCAAAGCCAAAATATAAGTTAAAAAGTCAACAGCACATTCACTGGCAAAGAACTTTCTCAGCGAGTTAGAACAATTAGAAAGAAACTGTCCCCTCATCTTAAGGCACCCAGGCACCAAGAAAAAAAAGAGCCACAGTGATATATAACCTCCTACTCGCTGACGCCAAAAGGTTTGTTTTTAATTGTGATGACACTTTGATTGAAGCGCTCCTTGGACACGGCCGACCTCGGGTTAGTATCCGTACGTCAGACACCGACAAACTTGGCACACGTTGAGGGCAGACAAGGAAACGTTCACGCTGGTACGGAATCAGAGTTGGCTGAACTCGGTTTAACATGTGCAAATGAATTTCAGAGAGCTGATACTGAGCTTTCACGGTCCCGTGTGCCAGCTACATAATCATCTGGTTGTGACATTGATGTCAATGCGAGTGCATATGTAAGTGTTCAGGAGTCTATTAGTAACGTAACTATTGTATATAAAATTATATGTTCGTGTACTTGTGTTCAAAATGCATTCAGTCTCACCTGCGACTCGTCTAACATGTCTAGCAATTGTAAAAGATATCAAATCCTGCACTAAAACGTTACTAGTTTTACTTTGAAGATTTTCTATTATGATGCCATCGACCATGTGTTGTCTTTTGATTTTGTTTGCCTTGTGGAAACTTTCGTTGAAGAATTTCATGGCATACATGGAAAAACTAGATTCAAATTCTGATAATGCTTTAATTTTTGTTATTGATAAAGAACTGTTTCAGATGTCTGTGATATTAATAACGGTATCAGCCACATTGAAGATTGTTCGATGGCTACTCCTGGCTCGTTTGATGATATTTCAGCTCTAGTGTGTGGTGATTTCAACGGAAGAACAGCAGATATTTCTGTAAATATTACTGATGAATTTAAACAATTTATATGGTTTGATAAATTTCATTAAGCGCAAACCAAAAGATACACAAAGGATAATGTAATAAATATACATGGGAAATACTCTGGATATGTGCGTTGCTTTAGGGTTATTTCCATTGAGTATTGTTTGTAATGTTTATGATATTCGTAGCAGCGTTAATGATTATTTTGTTGCATCGTTCGATATTTTTCATTTGGTAAACTTATTGTGTAAATCTTTTCATGACTAAAGGGATTGAATCTGATCACATGCCTTTAGAATGTAATACAAATGTAAAAGGTATAGCTATATTCGAATATAAATATTCTAACTACAGTGAGTATGTACAAAATTTTATGTGGAACAGTGAGAACGCAAGTGATTTTTGTTCTCTAATTAATCCAAACTATATTCGAATATAAATATTCTAACTACAGAGAGTATGTACAAAACTTTATGTGGAAGAGTGAGAATGCAAGTGGTTTTTGTTCTCTAATTAATCCAAATTATGTGCACCAATGATTGTCAAATGCGTCAGACATGTTAGATGTGGATATAAATAAATCACTTAAAATATTCGATGGTGCTTTGAAGTATGCTGCAGGCTTCATTGAACAGAAGAATTGTATTGGTGTGAAAAGAGACCAAAATAACTCGTTTGACAACGAATGTAAAATTACAAGATAAAAAGTGAAGAACTTATTGAGAAACTGTAACAGAAAGCTGGATGTTACGGACTATCATATGCATTGTGCGGCGTGCAGAAAAGGGTAAAAACAAAACCTGTTGTTCCAAAAGAAAAAGGCTTTTAACGATTCACTGTTTGAAAAAGTAATTCACTTCATCAGTAATCAGCAAGAGTTCTGGACAAATGTCACGTCTATTCTTAAAAAGGCGTGTGCACAATCAAAATGACATTACATTTAACGAATGGTATGAGCATTTTTTTTTTTAAGTTTTCGATAGAGATGTTGAAATTACTTTTGACGTTTATTCTCATCAACTGGCAGAGGATGACAAGTCTGCAGAGCATTTAGATTGGTCTGTCACAAAACACGAGATATGAGGTGCAATGCAGAAGATGAAAACAGGCAAGCAGGAGGAAGTGATGGTCTTATAAGTGATTTTTTTTTAGTTGAGAGACAATGGAATAGAACTGCTAGTAAAATTATTCAATATACCAGCCGCCGTGGCGAAGTGGTTAGCGTCGCGGACTCCCGGCTGGGAGGTCGTGGGTTCGAATCCCATAAGAAGTCATGTGGGTTTTTCTGCCCCGACCGGCTCCTACCCAGAGTTGAGTTGCTGCGGACTCAGTTGGGAAGACTGGGACCACACAGTCGAGTTTCATCCACTTAATGGATGCGTTTCTGAGAGTGTTGCTCAAATTTCCTGACCAACACTGCAGGTGCCTCTATTTCTCGGGCCTGGTTGACGCCGGGATATATTATGAAAGGAAGCGTAGAGTACAGCCCTGTCATGTAGTCTCAGACCGAAATGGAAACCCGTAGCATCATCTTAATCATCCTCATTTCTCATCGATCAGCATAAAAATGTCTCAAATTCTGTGGCCCTTCATGCCCTGCTCTCATGGTGACCTCAGTTTCGATGTCCTCTCCACTCTGTGGCCTTGGTTTGGTTCCGTCGGGTCACCGGTATCGGCGAGTCCATGGGGGCTGTCGTTGGACGGACGTGGTGGCGCCCTCCTGAGGGAGAGCTCACTCATGCCGGCTCCGCGACTAAGCAATTATTGTCGTCAGTAGGGGGCTTAGTTGGTGGTGTCCTGCGTATGTTAGATCAGAACAGGCGCCACTGAACACCACCGAAGTGACTCGGCAGCAGTGCAGTGTCTCCTCCGGTGGGTTGCCTCTTGACGACTTGACATTGACCGCTCCCTGTGGATTGCCGGTGCCGGGCTGCGGCGTGGCCGACCGGACTGTGGCTGTGGACGGGGTGTCGGAATGAGCGGCGTGGGTGCACTGCCTCTGAGGTGGCGCAGAGGTTGGCACAGCAAAAAAAAAAAAAAAAATTATTCAATATTTTGTTTGATAATGGAATATATCCTGAAAACTGGCCGGAGTCGATATTTTTTCACTTCTATGAAAAATGGAATGTAAATGATCCAAATGAGAAATTTTATTCTGTAGTATAGCACGTAAGCTGTACGGTTCCGTAATGAATAAAGATTATCAGAAGGGATCGAAATAAATGATATTACTGGTGAGTATCAAGCTTGCTTCATAAAAGATTGTAGTTTTGCATACTATTTATTCGCTTTGTTGGCTGCTGTTCAAAAACAATTCGCTAATAATCGGAAGTTATGTGTTGCTTTCGTTGATTTTGAAAAAAAAAATTCGACTCGATTTCTAGGAAATTGCTATGATCAATTCCTATGAAAAATGGTATAAGGGCAAGCTTTGTGGTTGTGTGAGAAGTATGTATGAAAACGTGAAAGCCAAAATAAAGTGTGACGCTAGGTCTAATGATTATTTTCTATGTACACAGGGGGTTAAACAGGAGATGTTTGCAGTCATGTTTTATTTTACTTATTTGTCAATGAATTAGCTCTCTTAAAATATTCGAAAAAGGCAAGCATGGTGCATCATATAATTTGATACAATGATTCATTTTACTATTTGTATACGATGTTGTGTTACCATCTGAAACTGTTGTTGGTCTACAAACACATGTGCATAGTTTTACTCTGTTGCATGGAGATATAATCTTAATGTAAATAATTACGGTCAAAACAAATACTGTAGTATTTCGTAAATACGGTTGTTTGGCAGCATGTGAAAACTGGTTTTTACAGGTAGCTAAAATATCAGTTGTGAGCGCCTATGAGTACTTGGGTATTTGTTTTTCTATGAAACTCATCTTCATTCATGTATGTCATGCCCGTGTTAGCAGAGGCAAACGCGCAGTTATGAGTATATTACATGGTTTGCACAAGTAAGAGCTGGCCTATTTTTCAAATTGTTTGATGTGCAAGCTCTGCCGAGAGTCTAGTATTGTGCTGAGATTAAACTGTTTTGCCATGAAAAAATCCTTTGTGTTGACACACGAACCCCAGACGAACTGGTCTATGGTAAACTCGGAAGATTTGTAATTTACATTAGTTTATATTTAAAATTAGATAAATCACTGGCTTAAAGTGGATTTTGCCGGCCTGCCTGCTCAAAATGACAAAACATTGTTCGAGCTGGATGCTAGAGGTAAAGTCACCTGGGCTTTAAATATCCGAAATTGTTTATGTCGCTATGGATTTTCGTTTGAACGGCTTAACCAGGGTCTTGGCTGTATTTCCTGTTTCGTAGCGAGTCAATCATATCCACCGTAGTGATTCATTTTCTCTGTACAGACAGCCGAAAGTGAATAATCTTGCTGAACCCGACGCTGGAGTAGCTATGAACAGATACATAAAATGTACTTTATTAACAAAGTTTAGAGTACGTGTTTCTGCCACAGCAATGCATAGCCAAAGGTGTAAGAAAGGTGAAAGGAATATGGTGTGTTGCACGTTTCGATCTGACGTAGAGGACAAAGTTAACTTTGTTCTATATTGCTTGGTGTTTAATAATTCACAACTGAAATGCATTTCTGCCGAGTTTGATAACAGACCAGTAATATATAGATTAGTGTTACTGTTATCCTCGAAAAGTGAAACTGTTTTAACCATCTATCTGTGTATCTGTATACGTCTTTTAAAAGGTGGAGCGCTATGATGTAATGTATGTAACAGGAGGCATGAGTGGATAGCTCTCATATGCACCAAAGTGCACGAAAAAAACATTGTTCTCATTTGTATGTTCCACTTCAAATGGGGTTTTGGCCTTTTTTGAATATAACATCGTTTTCGTTATTGTTATCGTAAAGTCTCTCTCTCTCCTCTCTCTCTCTCTCTCTCATCTCTCCTCTCTCTCTCTCTCTCTCCTCTCCTCTCTCTCTCTCTCTCTCTCTCCATTGATTCTCATCTCTCGAGCAACCGACAACAGTTCAACGATCCGTTATGAACCCAACGCACAGTTGGCGCATTCAGCTGGACATGCTGCTTTTGCACAGTGGTGCGTTGACAAACCTTCCTTTGTACTCCAGTTAAAAGGCTCTACACCTGCTGCTTCACTGTCCATGTTCAGCTATAAGTGCCACTGAAAACAGCTGGGACAGACTGCTTTATTGTACTTCAGTTCAATAAATGCATCCTAAAGTACAATCAAGATTTTCTGGTGCTCAGTCCTGTTGCTTCATTTACCAGCACACAGAAGGACGTTGTATTACATGAGGAAGAAGTCTGAAGCAGCGAATTTATAAAGTATAGATAAAAAAAACCAACGGATTCTGTATAATATGATATCCCCGCTAACATCAGGACCTAACCATGCTTTTGATATCTGTATCACATCAACATCGAAAAGGATTACAGTACCACAGTCTATTTCTATGACTATGGTGTTAAGAGATCTGTAGAAGCACAATAACAAATATACTAATATCTGTTTGTAATCTTCCTTGTGAGAGAATGGGTCTTGAAAAAAATGGAAAACAGAGATTAGGAGAGTGCAACAGAAATTAGCAACAATAAGCGGAAATCAATTGAACTACATGACATTACTTGTCAAGTTCTGGACACAAAGGTTTAAAAAATGAATTTTAAAAAAAAGATATGAAGAAGAGTGAGAACAAAAATGGGTGGGTGAGAACTAGCAGCCTCTTTGCTGCTGCCTTCCAATTTTTCCAAATTAAAAAAAAAATTATGCACAAAATAATTATCCCATGTACTGAAAACTGTGCACCTGCAAGTTCATCAAAGCTCTTTATCAAGGCAGAAAAGCCTCTGAGATGAATTATATACACAATTACGATATTTCCAGGCAGAAAGATACATTAATGTTTTGCCTACAAACAATTAAAATCAAACACTAGAGTAGTCAATTGATGCTCGTCTGATCACTTAACCATATTTCTGTCATATGGTACAAAGAACAGATTACAAGCAAACTAAAAGAAATACTTATCACAATAATACCTATAACACGTATGATGCTGAACACATTTAATGACACTAATTGCAGAGGCAAGATCTATCGTATTGCCATGGGAAAAGTGGAAACTTCTCTTCGATTCACATTTAATATCACCTCATCATTTGTCGTAGGATCAAAGAAATGATAACATAATAGGGGAAAGGCATTAAATACGGACAGTAAAATACAAAACTCACGTACAAGTG
>CM031603.1:49656488-49703988 GCA_018398815.1 Conus ventricosus | reverse complement strand
AACAACGCAGCCAGACTTGTCCAAATGTCCAAAAGAACCCACACTACACCTCCTTTAGTTAGACTACATTGGGTTCCCATTCATACGCGCATTTAGTATAAACTCGCAACACTTGCCTTCCGACACTTTGATGAAACATTGCCTGCTTATCTTCCAACACACTTGTCACTTATCAACCCTCTCGCACTCTCCGCTCTAGCAGTGACAAACTTCTCAAGCTTCCCCACATGAAACTGAAATCCTTTGGCCAACGTTCTTTCAGTTATCAAGCCCCCTTTGTCTGGAACTCCCCTCCCCTCCCAGCTCCGCTCTTCACAGACTCTCTCTGCGTTCAAATCTGGTCTCAAAACGCATCTCTTTCAGAAGTCTTTTGTCTTTCTTCATACCGTACGAGTTAATGCGCGTTTCCCATGCATTCTCCATCCTTTCGTCTCTTGTATGTGCACCGCGCTTCCGTGCCTGAATGCTTATGTGCTTTTGCGTGTGTGCGTTCGTGTGTGTGCGTTTACGCGCGTGGGTTTTTGTTGCTTCGTGTTGAGTTTGCCCTTTGTGTGTGTGTGTGTGTGTGTGTGTGTCTTTGTCTGTGCGTGTGGTGCTCCCTCTGCATGTTTTATGTTGTATCCCGTGCAGTGTTCACGAAATTGGAGGCGGGTGGGTGTGGGTGTGGGGATGGGGTTGTTCTTTTCTTCTATTCCCAAATTCTTGTCGAGCGTTGTTCATATAATGTCATGTTGGGGGTGTGTGTGGGGTGGCGGTGTGTGTGTGTGTGTGTGTGGGGGGGGGGGGATAGAGTGGGGGATGTGACTTGTGCATCTGTTTTAGTGCTTGCTTTGTGACCTATTGTTTTGATGCCTTTTTCCCAATATTGTGCAATGTTTATGGAAACTTTTATTTTTCCTGTATTGTGAAGCGCTCTGAGGATAAGTCTTCTTCTCTCATCGAAAAGAGCTATATAAGCTCGATTTATATTATTATTATTATTATTATTAATGTTTTAGCCACGGTAGGACGAACCCAGGTGTTGATGTGTGTGGAAGAGTAGCCATGAGCGAAGTGGAAAGTACAACACGGGGGGAGGGGGGGGGAGGGAGCAGGGGTGTTAGGGGGAGGGAGGGGGGGGACAAAATGAGACGGAATTAAAAGAGGAAAAGAAGTGCAGAAACAAGGCGGGAACACTCCGCCGACAGCGAATCTTTCCTGTAGCCTGGAATTCATATTTTCCATGCTACGTAATATCACAAAACACATCACAAAACTGACACTTATCACGGACTCAAAATGTGCGCGCGTCTAAACCCACCACGGTGGGGTTTAGCCAACGCAAAGGTATTGTAGATGCGACACTTTTGCATCTGGAGCAGACCTGCTCGCGCGTGGACTTTGAAGGTCAAATGAATCCCGCCCCACATTTCATCATTAGGTATTGACACCTGAAATCATTATTTCGTAAGAATTCCACATTCTGTAAACTTATTACTGATATTGCGACCTCCGATTTGCAGGGAATTTAAGATATTTACACAAATCATTGCCCTTTTTTTTCTTGATTGTTGTTGTGGATTGGTCGCTCAACAAGTGAACATTGCAATCATAGAGGAGGACAGTGATGGAGAACTGGTCTCCCACACTCTTTTTTTTTTCCTGTTCCTTTCCCGGTCCACACCACCACCTCCATCCCCTCCTACTCGCTAACTCGCATCGGTTGACATGGGAATGGTCCCTGCAGCGGGGGGGGGGGGGGGGGGGTGGGGGGGGGGGGGGGGGGGGGGGGGGGGGAGGGGGGGCAAATACCAAAGTGCGAACTTCTGTGATTTTTAGAGTGAGTGCATGTCGCGTAGGCACGAGCCCCAAAGCACGAAATCTTATTAAAAAAGGAGAACGTCCAGACTTTCTGCTTTTTTAATCCGAAAGTCCCCGTGTGGGTGACTTCCCATTTGGTCTAACTCCCATTTCGCCTACTCAGAAATGTGTGAGCACGACTTGGCCTAACGGCCTTCGTTTCATTTCGTCCTTCGTCCTCTTCTCGGGCTTCGCCCTACTCTAATCTAAAGACCATCGATTCTGCTTTGGAGTAGACTGGACCACTGGTTACGCCAGGGGGAGCCTGCAGTATGGTCATATGGAAATAGACGAAATGGGAGTAGTAGACGAAATGGGAGTAGACGAAATGGGAGTAGACCAAATGGGATGTCACCGTGTGCACGCACGTACTTATTTGAAAGCGAATTGCATGTTGTGTGTTATACTGGAGTCCTCTCACACATAAATGTTCCCATCCGTCGAATATCAAGGACGGAGAAAATGCTGAGAACTCTCTAAGACGACAAGGAAACATAAAACGCCATTAGATTTCAATCAGCTTAAACATTTAAAGAGGAAAAAGCTCTTGCAGAGGATGGGTTCGAAAGGAAAATCTTCCACGTCCGAGATCTTTACAAGATAAAAGAGTCAATAAACGGACATGTTCTACTGAAAAAAAAACATGTTCATACTTTGGATAATGAAAGTTCACGCCTTCTTCGTCTGCTGCTGCTTTCATATTACTCGTACTTTGAAGCTCGTGTTGTTGTTGGGTTTTTTTTTAGTTATGTGCGCTTTGAACAGTTTTCCTGTTGACGTTAAAGACAACATTCATCTCAGTCATATCGAAGACAAAGTAGACTTTTAACGGGGTGAAAAAAATGAGTTAGACACTAGATTGTTTAAGCTTTGCCTTTGTTGTTCATCTCTGCCTCTTACAACACACACAACACACACACACACACAGCGCGCGCGCGCGCGCGCGCGCGCGCGCACGCGCGCGCGCATCCCCCTCATATATATATATATATATATATATCCCCCTCATATATATATATATATATATATATATATAATATATATATATATATATATATATATATATATGTGTGTGTGTGTGTGTGTGTGTGTGTGTGTGTGTGAAGCTGTATGATTCGCCGAATTCTGTTAACTTCCTTGCGATTCGTCGGAAAAGCTGACGTTGAGTTGTTTACTCGGCACATCAGTTTTTTTGCTGACTGTTGTTGCACGGGTTGCATGGGTTGCACGCACGAAAGTACAGCCCTGAAATATCCCGTGCTCAGCTCAAACAACGTCGTCAGTAATGTAGGCACACTGTTGAGGGAGGCCCTCTTCACATTCGTCTCATTGAATTTTTTTTCTCTGAACTGAGATGTCGATGGTGTGCCCTTCGCTCTGTTGCTTCTGTGTGAAAACGAAGGTAAGAAACAGCCGTGCACTTGGTGAAACAGCAGTTTAGACTGGCTTAACTGACTCCACGCAGACCCATCCTCTCGTTCCAATGCATTGTAGTGTATTAAGGGAAGAATTAGTTCAGATATCTATCAGCGAGATAAACTGAATTCCTGTTGACCATCTTCGTCAGCTGATAGCAGTGCAATAATGGAAACAATTCAGTTTTTAGTAACCTTTTCACCTTGTTAGGGTTTTTTCTTTAAAATATATCCTGATGTATCCATACCTGTGACTGATGCTGATGTAAGTTTCTTGTGTGATATCTGTTAAGACAATTGAAATATTATATAATTTAACGAAGCGAATGCAAAGAGCGATAGGCCTAGTTGGTCAGACCGAGTTTCGGATTTATCTAAAACCCAAAGAAGATTTGTTGGCAATATGTACGTTTTATCATGAAACCTTTCGCGCATAACATTTTTGTTTCATGTGTTCTGATTTCTCCAAGGTGATCTATTTGAAACAAAAATCGATGGAAATTTAAGGTTTTTTTTTTAGATTTCTCCCGACAGGCCCCCCCCCCCCCCCCCCCCCCCCCCCTAAAAAAAACCGAAGATGCAGTAGTCTGCCAGTAAACCGTATTTAGGAGTAAGGGTTAGGTTTTATTCTCACTATCTAGGTCTTTCACTTTCTATCCACAATTTTTTTTCTCACTCTGCAATCCTCTCAAAAGTTTTACAACGGCAGAAAAATCATGACGGTTAGAGCCATTTAACTGGATGAAGATGATGATGATCCATAGCGAGCGAAATTGGTTTTCCCGGACTAAGGGCCCCTTTAGAACAGCAACGTCAGCAAATCAGGTTAGCCACCTTCTACAAGTTCCACCACGGGGACATCAAAATGGACACTGTCACACCCCTCCGCGTTACACCCACCAGTACACCAGAAACTCCCATGAGCTGCAGTACCAATAGAATCCTACTATAGGAAACTACAGAAAGAACTGTTTCTTTCCGCGCTCTGGGAGAGATATATGAACACTTTATTATCTCAAAGGATGAGAAATTAAGATAGGTGCATAATAAACAGTATAACAAGACAACATGCATAAAACAAGAATCATCACAATCAAGTGGCCACTTATAGAATTTACATATACAGTCCGACACACACACACACACACACACACACACACACACACACACACACTATAAATCATTTGAAAAACCTCATGCACATGCACTTACACAAAGCACACTCATAGGCTTACACTCACAAGCAGATATATATATATATACACACACACACACAAGCACATATTATAAGCAAATACACATATCTTCACACAAGCAAACATCTTCAACCACCCCACAAGCTCTCTCTCTCGCACCTCCCACCTCTCTCTCTCCCATCTCTCTCTCTCTCCCCTCTCCTCTCGCATTCCTTCACATCGCTAAGCATGAAAAATGGTACAAAAGACATCATGAATTCAGAAGATGGATCGACCTGGGTATAAAAGTTTTTTGCGCCCTAGATTTGACTCTAAGGGTCCTAAAACGACGTCCAGATGGTAAAATTTCGTAATATTTTGCTAAAACATGGCTATCATCACTGCAATCTTTCTTGCTTTCCTCTCCACTCGTCTGTCATACAATTCTTGCATTCCAACTTGCTTCCTTCCAATCACTTTGCTACACACATTCACCACATCATTCAATACTCGCTTGCTCTTCACACCCAAACTTCCATACCAGCACATAAAAGAAGCAGTGAGCAATGACTCAACACAACATCTGTAATAAGTTTGTAAGATTACAGGTTTAACACCAATATTTCGTAGCTTTTGCAAACAGAATATTCTGACTGGCAATTTTATGGATTTTAGTAACATTTTTATCAAAAACTAATTTATCATCAACAATCATTCCCAGATATTTATACTCATTCACTCGTTCAAACAGCTTCACCATTAATTACAAGGTCTGGCACAGGTTCCGGGTTCTTCCGAAAGTCGATTAAGATTTCTTTTGTTTTTTGCACATTTAGGTCAAGAAAGTTGTCTTTACACCAGCTGCAGAACTTTTTGATTTCCTCAAAGTAAACTGAATCAGAGTTTGACATATCTAGAATAGCAGAATCATCAGAATATTTAACGAGTGGAGTTTCTCTGTGCCTCTACAGTCATTAGTATATAAAGTAAACAAAACGGAGACAGAACTGTGCCTTGGGTGCACCAGTAGAAGTCGAGCGTTCAGAGGATAGTGCAGACTGAAAACGAACAGACTGAGTTCTATTGCGCAGAAAAACTGACAATCCATAAAGTAAGCTTTGGGTCACACCTAAGTCAAGCAGTTTTCATAGCTAACAGATGTGGCTGTATAGTATTAAAAGCAGAGAGAAATCAATAAAAAGAATACGCGCAAAAGAACCTGGTTTGTTTAAATGGAAGAAAGCATTGTGAAGCAGAGTTAGAATAGCATCATCTGTACCTCTATGGTTTTATAAGCAAACTGAAAGGGTCAAGGTACTGACCAACAAAAGTTAACAATGACGGAGAACAAGTTTTTCAAAGCACTTCATAACTATGGAGGTTAGAGCTACAGGGCGATAGTCATTCAATGTTGTGGGGTTTCTTTTCTTCGGACAGGGCAGACAGTGGAATTTTTCCAGATACTGGGTACAGAGCATGCCTAAGAGACCAATTGAAAATCTTACAGAAAACACTACAAGTTCAGAAGCACACAATTTCAGCAATCTTCCACTGATATTATCTGGACCCATTGATTTCCTGATATTCAGTTTCAAAAACAGTGACTTCACAACATCGCCATGGATCTCAAAGTCTTGTTCATCTCCCTTGTCTTTGATCCTTTTGTTTAGCTCTTTTACCACATTGTCTACCGTCCCACCCAGATCATTCCTTTCAAAACGACAATAGAAATCATTGAGTTTGTTCGAAAAATCAGTCTGGTCATTAATAATCATCTGGCAAGATCTTGCTTTCTTTTTGGCTTCACCCGTTAGAATCTTTAACCCATCCCATGCATCCTTCATTCTTCCTAACTGAAACCGCTCTTCTACTTTACCTTTGAATTCCTTTTGGGCCCTCCGTATTCCGCACCTAAGCTTTGTTTGTACTCGTTTCCTTTCGTTTTTGTCACCAGCCTGAATGCTATCTTTTTCTCATTAAGAAGTGTCTTAATTGACCCCGTGATCCATGGTTTGTTGTTTTGGAAACAGTTTAATTGTTTTTTGTTGGGATAATCATGTCTTCACCAAAAAGGATATAATCAGTTACCACATCTGCCGCTTCATGAACATTTTGACATGAGTCAGTCAGCACACTCCAATCAGTACACTCAAAACATCCTCTCAGCTCATCCACACTCTCAGCCGTCCATACTTTCACACTCTTCCTCACAACAGGCTCAGTTTGTATTTTAGGTTTGTATGCAGGGATCAGTTGCACAGTATAATGGTCAGATAAACCAACAGGTGGCAGACAAAAAGATTTAAATGCACCAGGGATGTTTCCATAGCACAAGTCAATTGTGTTATCAATCCGCGTGGGACAGGTCACATACTGCTTAAAAGAAGGAAGAACTTTTTTTAAGTCACAATGGTTAAAGTCACCCACAACAAAACAGGGGCATCAGCAGATATCATTTGCAGATCACGGACAACACCAGCTATTGTGCGCCCAGCACGTGTAGCAGATGACTGGTCATAGACTGGGGCATACACAACTGTCACAAATATGCGGCCGAACTCGCGCGGCAAGTAGCGGGGTCTCAAGGACACTGACAGCAGTTCAACTTCTGGCGTACACATCGCTGCTTCACGCACACATCGCACTGTCACACCATCTTTCATTCACATACAAGCACACGCCACCCACCTGATTCTTTTCCTGTTTTTGCACAGTCTCTGTAAGGAACAACCTTCCAGCTGAGGCGGTGGCATCAGCATCGCTGGACTTCAAATCCTGAATTTAACCTCCTCCCCACTCCCCTTCCCTCTCCTATTTCTCCTCTCCCCCATCGCCCCCCCCCCCCCCCCCCGCCCCCCCCCCCCCCCCCCCCCCCCCCCCCACGCACACACACACACTATTCCGCTTCCTCACCTACGCACACACACCCTCCACTCTCCCTAGAGGCCTGAAAAGTAGAGGGTGGCCCCAGACCCCCTTTCTCCTATCCCAACCCACCATAAGCTGATGATCCAGGCAGCATTTCAACTGTTAAATCCGGAAACCCCCTTTTGTAGTGTCAGAATCTTCAGCTTGATAAAAGTGGACACTCAACGGAAGAAGAATTATCACAAATCGGTATTTGTACTCGGGATTCCGATTCGTTCCGTGTTCGGAAGTAAACTGTTTAAAAATGGTTTCGACAAGTGGTGTTATATCATGAGGTTGCCTAATGCTCCTAAAAACGTAATTTTCAAAACCTACCTCCCCTCCCCCTTACTGCTTCCAAATGTGACAATTGGTGGTACAAAATTTGAAAATTTGTGTTGCAACCTTACATGAGTGTATACCTGTAACATTTATTTGACGAATCGAATTCATCTACAAATTTAGTTTTTCAATGCATTTAAACTATCATAAGGTGCGTTCTGTGTATCTGTCTCCGTCCGTCTATCTGTTAAGAGCAGTCGGACGCCGTGTGTCTTCGTTGTTGGGTCATGCAAATCCACATTTTCCATCTCATCTTCACCGAAGTCGGCATGGAGACTTCATTGGCATTCTGGCACCATACACAGCGAGTCACCTTTTGTGCTAGAAAGTCGCATTTCAATGTAACTGCAAGGCGAGGCGATGCATACTTCTTTAGGGAAGCCTTCTTCAACCATAATATCTAAATGCTGTCTATTATTCTGACCTGACTTTTTATGTACTGCATGCTAAACTATTGTTTACGCTTGAACCGATGAACTTGATAAATGCGCCTGTTGGTAGGTGTGTGCGTGTGTTTTGTGTGTGTGTGTGTGTGTGTGTGTGTGTGTGTGGTGTGTGGAGGGGGGGGGGGGGACACATGTCGGTGCGAGTGTTTAAGTGTGTTGAGCGCAATGAGTTGATCCCAAGAATTGCGCCATATAAAATCCATACATTATTATATATTATTATCGCATTTTATGACGATCCAACATACCTTGCAATCGCCCTAAATATAGATACCGTGCTTTCTGTCAGCCGCAATGGCTCTGTTTCCAAACCGTTGCATTCTAGATCCCCGGTGAGTTCAGTCACTCCCCATCCTCCGTCCACTCTTTTTTCAAAGAAATTTCGAAACCAAAAGTGGAAGGGGGGTGGGGGGAGAGGAGGCGGAAGGGCGAAGGAAGAAGGGTAGGGAGTGACCCCTACTTTAACATGAGGGTTTTTTTTAATTAGGTTTCAAAAACGGGCAGATTTAGCCTGCACAGTTGCGCTATCCACAATTCACTGTCGCGTTTCTTTCTCTTTTTTTATCCATTAGAACGATGTCGCTTATATCGGATTCCGTTTCATGTTGCCTTTTTATGTTTGCTTGCTGTCTTGAATGCGGGTCTTTAAAAACAAGACCAAAATGAAGATAATCTTCTCCAATGTTCCAATATGAATATTTTCCCTTTTATACACTTTGCATCTTTAGACGTTTTCGCATACTACATCTCAAGACATGTCTCAGTTTATATTAGTAGCCGAGATTTAAATGAAGAAATGGATTACATTCAATGACTTTTTCTGCGGAAAACCTCAGTGTTTATCCCGGGATTCTTCGAAAAGAAGTTGAACTATGTGCTCATATTTTCAAAGTTATTACATCTTAGGGCGTGTATTTCAGGCATGTATACAATCCTTATCATAGAATGGAATCATATGATTCAAGTCCATATACAGTTCTACAAGTGTGGGGGTGTAATTCAAACCTATAGAACAATATTACAGAACAATATGGGGGCATGTAATTCAGGCCTGTATACAAGATTTATTACATCAAGGGGATGTGTGATCGAAGCCTATGCGCAATCTTTATCACAGCATGGGGACGTGTATTGCAAGTTGGTCTACAGAGAGAGGGAGATGGAGAGACGCACGCACGCACACATAGCAACACATTCTCAAGAGCTTGCGCGCGCACACACACACACGCGCGCACGCACGCACACAATCCTTGTATACACTGCTACAGACATGTACGTTCTTACATAAAACTTTGCATGCGCACACATACACTATCACAAAAAGCGCACATGATTATAGCACTAGGGCATGCATTTCAACCCTATGTACAATTTTTTATTACAGCAGGGGCCCTGTAAATCAAGCTTATATACAATATTACATTTTGGGGTTTGTCATTCAAGCCTTTACACAATCTTTATCACAGCACTGGGGAGTGTCACAAGCCTGTATACAATACAACTTGAGGCGTGAAATTCATCTATAGCCCAATAGACACGAAACGAAACGAAACACACACACACAAAAAAAGATTTTTCACAGTATTTCAACAGACTATGTATGTATGCTTCATTTATCGCTCTTTGGTGCTAGTAACTTCCCAATACTTTTAAATTTCAGCTCGGCTTTCACGCCATCTGCGATTTCCAGTCGCCGGATGTTGCTCTGCCTGGCGCTGCCAAAGCCGACGAGTCTGCTCACCTCCAGAATACACAGGCTGTATAGCGAACGTGGCTGTGACGCACGGTCCGTGAGGAACAACCTGATATCTCTGACAGCGTCCACATCAGGGAAAGACCGGAAACCTGCACGGCTTGGAGGTTGATGCTGACCGCCTCACCTGTGCCATCGGCCTCTGATCTTTCTGCCTGCGTGGTATGGCGAGCCATCTGGAAGAGTTGGTGGTTGCTCCGGCGGTGAACAGTAAACGAACGACGTCCGGCTGTTTAAACTGGACTGCCAGGCTCATCAGAGTGGGGCGACTCCCGCGCCCGGTGTTGTCGGGCTGACAGGGCATCGTCAACAGACCCGCTTCACAGGCTAAGACCAGGCATCTGTTGTAGTCCAGGGCCTTGCCTGGGAATCTTTCAGGGATCAGCCTGGACAGACAGGTCTGCCTGACAATGTTCACCAGGCTCCCTTTTGTAAGCCTGCCCGGTCACACCCGCCTACAACAGACTGGCACTGTCGGATGACGTCGTTCTCGCTGTATATCCACAGCTTGTACTGGGGCACCAGTCCTCGTGAGGTCGCACTGTTCATAACGTCCCTCGGCAAAGACTCGGGAAGCGTTGAGCAGTTCTTCAGCAGCACGTCAAATACAGCCTGAGCTTCATCGCTCAGACGATTCCTGGCGAACCACCGAAGAACTTCTGGAGGAGAGCGCTGAAAGCGGGCAACCAGTTTACCGAGGCGCCACCAACTGTTTTGGACCGCCAGGTACATGAACAGGCCGCTCCAGAACCTGTCGGGCAAACTGGGTGCAGGTGTCGAGGGCTCTGAGCGCAGCACCAAGTCGACTCTGCTACAGCCCGCTGCTACCGGGATGGGAGGGTCGCGGGGACGGCAGAACAGGCAGTCATTGAAAAGACGGTACACTTTGGCCCGAGATGCTGACGGCAGGTGATGCATTACAGTGGACATGTTGATCAGTATGGGATAGTCTCCGCTCAGTGCCACTGACAGCATGCCTTCCACCACTTCCGCTGCCTCCATCATCCACTGGTCACGAGTGGCCATCTTTGAGGACTTGCACACTGAAATGAGTCTGAAACTGGTTTTAGAAAGGTAACGTCCATTAAAAACATGCACCGTTTTATGTTTACAAATATCTTCTGCATAAAAGAAAGCGTTACGGATTATAGTTTTTATTGAGTTTTTATTGATACGATCCTATGACTCATGAGTTAAGAATTTATCAGAATGCATCGTTTATGGTTCGTTGTTGTACCATTACTATTCAGGTAAAAGGAATTTTCACTTTTTACAATAACGACGGCAATAAATTAATGAAAAAAATATTAACTACAACAGAAAGATGGAAGGCTACAGTCTGTGTGTAATGATTTTTTTTTTAACTGCTAGGTATGAACTGAAATCTGTACAGCAATCGGTCAGCACATATGCACGTTACAGATTACAGAAGACGATATGGAACATAAAAACGAGAAGCGCAAATCTAGAGAAAAATTTCTATACAAATGTTTGATTATTTGCATATAACTATCTAGTTTAATAGGTGCATGCAGTATAATTATTAAATACTGGTAACTTTCCGTTTTCCTATGATTCCGTTGAAAGGCTTCCTTTTAAAAATGAAATTCTGTTTACTGTCTTCCACTTAACCCATTTACCTGGATGTAAAAGAGGGAAAAGGAAAAATGTATAGAGAAGAGGCATAGTGTCAGCACACACACACACCACACGCACACACACCACACGCACACACACACCACACACACACACACGCACACACCACACACAATGACATGTCGGTTGACTTCAACGCGGTGACAGCCCTGATATGGCCCTTTGCGGGCAGCTGGGTTATAAGCAACATCATTGTCTTACCTTACCTCCCCTGCCTTTTCCCAACTTGTGGCTTTGTTAGGTGCCCAGTCTGCGATAGACGCGAAAAGTCGTCAGGAGACGCCACGTGTTGGCGAGACCACAAGGGAAGTGTTGGGGCGAGTGGCGACCGTCACACTGGACTCCCTTCGCCTTTGCCTCCCCCCCCCCCCCCAATGCTCCCTCGTGCCCCCCCCCCCCCCCCCCCCCTCCTTCGTCTCCATCTCTTCCGCACCTCAAGTCACTTGGTTTCTCTTATCCTCACCTTCTTTAAATTTTCACCTTTTTATTTTGGTTTCCCGATTATCAATGTTCATAGAGAAAACGATGGCTCTCTTACCAAAACATTACATTCTAGATCCCCTGTGAGTTCAGTCACTCCCCACCCTCCGCCCACTCTTTTTTCAAAGAAATTCCGAAGCCAAAAGTGGAAGGAGGGGGGGGGGGGGGGGAGAGAAAAGGGCGAATGAAGAAGGGTAGGGAGTGACCGCTATTTTAACATGAGGGGGGGAATTTTTAATTGGTTTCAAAAACGAGCAAATTTTAGCCGACAGTTGCGCTTCCACAATTCACTGTCGCGACCCTTTTTTCTTTTCTTTTTTTTCATCCATAAGAAGTTTCGCTTATATCGGATTCCTTCTGTTCCCTTTTTTTATATGTTTTTTTGCTGTCTTGAATGCGGATTTTTAAAAAAAAACATGATCAAAATAAAGATCTCTTCCCAAATTTTTCCAATTAAAATTTATTTTCCCTTTTTATCACTTTGAATCTTAGACGTTTTTCACATAAAAGACATGTCTCAGTTTTTAAAAGTACCGAGATTTAAGTTTTTCCTTCTGGGCGCATATGAGGGTCACAAATAACCTGCATGGGGACAAAGCGTGCCGATGGGTAAGCGCTCCTTTGAGGCAGTGCGAAAATGATATTTAAAAAATCGAAATTAGCCCTCAAATTGCTGATGTTTAGGGTACCAAGCTCGGTTTTTATAGAAAAGGGGGAGCTACGAGGCTTTTGAGGACTGTCAAACTCGTAAAAGGGGGGGGGGGGGGGTATCCTTAAACAGGGCGGGTCCTGAAAATTTACATTTGACGAAGAAAAGAGGCAAACCGTTTATCATATTTCTTCAGATCGATTTCCCCATGGCGGGTACAAGACCGGCTAGGGTCCCCTGCCCTTCCCTTTGAATTTTTCGACCTTTTTTTTATTTTAAAAGTTAATAAAAAATCATAACTGTAACCTCACGACAGTGTTGTTATAAAAGCATTACGGGGTTCAGACCGTAGACTGAATACCGTTTTTCCCTCCACGACAATGTGTATATTTCGCCGTTTTTTCCCCAACAACAAAACAGTGGCAAGTAAATCGTACGTAGTAAAGTGTTTCTAAAAAAAACAATCGTCGAAAATAACGAAAGGCAAATGTTAAAGAGCCCGGGTAACAAAAAAAAAGTTTTAAAAAAAAAAACTCCAAAAGGCTGGGCAGATAATCGGTTCGCATAACACTAAAATGAGCATTTCTTTCAAGGATTTAGCCGTTTCGGGGAACGTTAAGACCTCCACCCCCCAGTTCAAAAAAGCGACTTAGGGCCGTTTTATCTAAATTTCCATAAATGACCCAAAAGACAAAAAAAATGAAACAAAAAAAAAACAACAAAAAAGATTACTCGCCGTATTTCAACAGACCACACGTGTGCTTCAATTATCTCTCTTTGGTGCCAGTATCTTTCCAATTCCTTTAAATTTCAGATCGGCTTTTTATACCATCTGCGATTTCCAGTCGCCGGATGTCGCTCTCCCTGGCGCTGCCAAAGCCGACAAGTCTGCTCCACCTCCAGAATTACACAGGCTGTATAGCGAACGTGGCTGTGACGCAGCGTCCGCGAGAAAAACCTGATGTCTCTGGAAGCGTCCACATCAGGGAAAGACCGGAAACCTGCATGAGCTGGCGGTTGATGCTGACCGCCCTCACCTGTGCCATCGGCCTCTGATCTTTCTGCCTGCGCGGTATGGCGAGCCATCTGGAAGAGTTGGTGTTGCTCCGGCGGTGAAACAGTACACGAACGACGCCCGGCTGCTTAAACTGGACTGCCAGGCTCAGAGTGGGGTGACTCCCGCGCCCGGTGTTGTCGGGCGACTGGGCATTGTCAAGACCCCTTCACAGGCTAAGACCAGGCATCTGTTGTAGTCCAGGGCCTTGCCTGGCAATCTTTCAGGGATCAGCCTGTGACAGACAGGTCTGCCTGACAATGTTTCACCAGGCTCCCGCTTGGAAAGCCTGCCCGGTCATACCCCCTACAATAGACCGGCACTGTCGGATGACATCGTTCTCGCTGTATATTAACAGCTTGTACTGGGGCACCAGTCCTCGTGAGGTCGCACTGTTCATAACGTCCCTCAGCAAAGACTCGGGAAGCGTTGAGCAGTTCTTTAGCAGCACGTCAAATACAGCCTGAACTTCATTGCTCAGATGATTCCTGGCGAACCACAGAACTTCTGGAGGAGAGCGCTGAGAGTGGGCAACCAGTTTATCGAGGCGCGACCAACTGTTTTGGACCGCCAGGTACATGAACAGGCCGCTCCAGAACCTGTCGGGCAAACTGGGTGCAGGTGTCGAGGGCTCTGAGCGCAGCACCAAGTCGACTCTGCTACAACCCGCTGCTACCGGGATGGGAGTGTCGCGGGGATGGCAGAACAGGCAGTCATTGAAAAGACGGTACACTTTGGCCGAGATGCTGATGGCAGGTGATGCATTACAGTGGACATGCTGATCAGTATGGAGAGAGTCTCCGTTCAGTGCCACTGACAGCATGCCTTCCACCACTTCCACTGCCTCCATCATCCACTGGTCACGAGTGGCCATCTTTGAGGACTTGCACACTGAAACGAGTCAAACTGGTTTTAGAAAGGTAACGTCCATTGAAAACATGCACTGTTTTATGTTTACAAATATCTTCTGCATAAAAGAAAGCGTTACGGATTATGATAGTTTTTATTGATACGATCCTATGACTCATCAGTTAAGAATTTATCAGAATGCATCGTTTATGGTTCGTTGTTGTACCATTGCTATTCAGGTAAAGGGAATTTTTACTTTATACAATAACGACGGCAATAAATCAAAGAAAAAATTATTAACTACAACAACAAAATGGAAAACTACAGTTTGTGTGCGTGTAATGTTTTTTACCTGCTAGCTTTGAACCGAGATCTGTACAACAATCATGTCAGCACATATGCACGTAACAGAAGAGTACGGAAGACGATATGGAACATAAAAACGAGAAGCGCACATCTGGAGAAAAACAAATAAATAAAAGGGGTACTGTTAAAGTGAGCAGCCCCATTCATAGGTTTTCAGTCAAATTAAAAATTTCTATACCAATGTTTAATCATATTTGTATACAATATCTAGTTACTTTAATAGATGCGTGCAGTATAATTATTAAATACTGGTAACTTTCTGTTTTTTGCGATTCTGTGGAAAGGCTTCCTGCCCGGACCTGAGCGATCCAGAGATAAAGGGGGTGGATTCAGAATTTGACGATAGGTCTCTAGACGCTGAAGAGTTTGGGTTGTTTTTTAGTGACGTTTAAGTGATATTCTAAACACTAAAATGCACGGCAACCAGCCAAAATGAAAAACAGTAGGGAGACAAGGGACATGAGGAGAAAAACAATGGGGTACGGGGGATCGGAGCCAAGGTTCCACCCGCCCATCAACCTTTCCGCATTATAAATGCATAATATGTAGGCTCAAAGGACAATGGTGGTAAGAGATTACAAAACTGCAGAGTTTATCGAACCGAATAAGTCGAGCTGAATAGTAAGGCAACAGTTTAAAAGCTGGTTTCGAAACAAATCCACTGATGTGCATTTCTTTCGTATATGGGCGCAGTATGACGGTGCACAAATAAACTGCATAGGGAGAAGCGTGCCGACTGGGTAAGCACGGTCAGTACGAAAATGAACATACAGTTAAAATCGTAAATTAGCCCTCAAATCTGCTTATAGTTTATGGTATCCAAGCTCGGTTAATCATAGTGAAGTGGAGCACTCGCTGGATTTTTGAGGACTGTCAAACTCGTAAGGGGGGTGGAGGGGGGGGGTTGTGTGTGTGGGGGGGGGGGTATCCTTAAACTGATCGGATTCTGAAAAGATTACATTCTGACGAAGAAACAAGGCAAACCGTTTGTAGGATAGTTCTTCAGCAATCGATGTCCCTATGGCGGATACAACACCGTGCTGGGATTGCCCCGCCGTTCCATTTGAATTTTTCGACCTTTTTTTATCGTAACAAGTTTTTTTTAAATCATGAGTAACATAAAAGCGTTTGTATAGGAAAAGCATTACGGGAATACAGACACTGTAGACTGAATAGCCGATTTTCATCCAGGAAATGTGTATAATTTTTCGCCATTTAGTCCGCAGACAGCAACAAAACAGCTGGCATATTGTAAATCGGTACAGTAGTAAAGTGTAAAAGAGTTTCCAAAACATAAACAGGATAGTCGAAAATAACGAAAGGCAAAATGTTCTCTTATGAGTCGTAGAGAGTAACGGGAAAAAAGTTTAAAAAAACCCAAAACTTTCAAAAGGCTGGGCAGATTATCGGTTCGCATAAACACGTAAAATGGGCATTGCTTTCAATGGATTTATGCTCGTTTCTGGCGAACGTTAAGACCTCCACAACCAGTTTAAATGCGACTCTAGGTCCGTTTTATCTTAAATTTCCCATAGAAATGACCCAAAAGAAACAAAATTAAACAAAACAAAAACAACAAGATTACTCACCGCATTTCAACAGTCTGTGCATGTGTGCTTCAATTATCTCTCTTTGGTGCCAGTATCTTTCCAATTCCTGTAAATTTCAGATCGGCTTTCACGCCGTCTGCAAGTTCCAGTCGCTGGATGTTGCTCTCCCTGGCGCTGCCAAAACCGACGAGTCTGCTCACCTCCAGAATACACAGGCTGTATAGCGAACGTGGCTGTGACGCAGCGTACGCGAGGAACAACCTGATGTCTCTGGCAGCGTCCACATCAGGGAAAGACTGGAAACCTGCACGGGCTGGCGGTTGATGCTGACCGCCCTCACCTGTGCCATCGGCCTCTAATCTTTCTGCCTGCACGGTTTGGCGAGCCATCTGGAAGAGTTGGCGGTTGGTGGTTGCTCCGGCGGTGAACAGTACGCGAACGACGTCCGGCTGTTTAAACTGGACTGCCAGGCTCATCAGAGTGGGTCGACTCCCGCGCCCGGTGTTGTCGGGCTGACGGGGCATCGTCAACAGACCCGCTTCACAGGCTAAGACCAGGCATCTGTTGTAGTCCAGGGCCTTGCCTGGCAATCTTTCAGGGATCGGCCTGGACAGACAGGTCTGCCTGACAATGTTCACCAGGCTCCCGCTTGGAAAGCCTGCCCGGTCATACCCGCCTACAATAGACCGGCACTGTCGGATGACGTCGTTCTCGCTGTATATCAACAGCTTGTACTGGGGCACCAGTCCTCGTGAGGTCGCACTGTTCATAACGTCCCTCGGCAAAGACTCGGGAAGCGTTGAGCAGTTCTTCAGCAGCCCGTCAAATACAGCCTGAGCTTCAATGCTCAGACAATTCCTGGCGAACCACCGAAGAACTTCTGGAGGAGTACGCTGAGTGTGGGCAACCAGTTTACCGAGGCGTGACCAACTGTTTTGGACCGCCAGGTACATGAACAGGCCGCTCCAGAACCTGTCGGGCAAACTGGGTGCAGGTGTCGAGGCCTCCGAGCACAGCACCAAGTTGACTCTGCTACAGCCCGCTGCTACCGGGATGGGAGGGTCGCGGGGGCGGCGGAACATGCAGTCATTGAAAAGACGGTACACTTTGGCCCGAGATGCTGACGGCAGGTGATGCATTACAGTGGACATGCTGATCAGTATGGGAGAGTCTCCGTTCAGTGCCACTGACAGCATACCTTCCACCACTTCCACTGCCTCCATCATCCACTGGTCACGAGTGGCCATCTTTGAGGACTTGCACACTGAAACGAGTCAAACTGGTTTTAGAAAGGTAACGTCCATTTAAAACATGCACTGTTTTATATATATCTTCTGCGTAAAAGGCGTTACGTATGATAGTTTTTATTGATAAGATCCTATGACTCATGAGTTAAGAATTTATCAGAATGCATCGTGTATGGTTCGTTGTTGTACCATTGCTATTCGGGTAAAGGGGACTTTTACTTTATACAATAACGACGGCAATAAATCCCAAAAAAAATATTAACTACAACAAAAAAATGGAAAACTACAGTTTGTGTGATAACTTTTTTTTTACCTGCTAGGTTTGAACCGAGATCTGTACAAGAATCATGTCGGCACATATGCACGTTACAGGAGAGTACGGAAGACGATATGGAACATAAAAACGAGAAGCGCACATCTGGAGAAAAACAAGCAAATAAAAGGGGTACTGTTCAGGTCCAGAGATAAGTGAGCAGCCCCATTCAAATAGGTTTTTAGTCAAATTAAAAATTTCCGTACCAATGCTTAATCATGTTTGTATATAACTATCTAGTTACTTTAATAGGTGCATGCAATATAATTACTAAATACTGGTAGCTTTCTTTCCGTTGTCCTGTGATTCCGTGGAAAGGCTTCCCTTTAAAAATGAAATTCTGTTGCGCTGTCTCTTATCAAATGTTGGAATGATTTAATGAGGAAAACCGACTGTACTTTGTCGCATGATTCTATGACTTGTCAAACGCTTCAATGCAAATGCCGCTAACATTCGTGTATAGCCGAATTTTGTTTGATGCAGTGATGCATTTTTTGCAATTTGAAGTATATTTTACAGTGAGGATGGATCTGTGTACATGTTCAAAGTTTGCTGTTTACTTTATATTGAAAACAAGACTAAAATTGCCCCCCATCTTGCCGTCACTTTGTTTAGTGAAAGATACTATTTTCGGTTCGGATACTCCGTAATGTTGAAACGGGCTTAAATTTCAAAACCGGCATGAATAGGCCCATCAGAGCAGGGCTGAAACCGGCAGACAAAATGGTACAGGAAACCTAAGTCGGTTGTTCCATCTTGTAATCAGTATAGTCCACAGACTCGTCCACATAACGTGATCGACGAGAGCCAATGTTTGGTCACGTGATATGTTAACGCGTCCAATCAGGAATGGCAAAAATAACAATTCCTTTTCCAATGAGTACCAAAGACATATTGCAGTATTCTTCCAGCACAAGTAAAGCTTTCACAGAATCTAGACTAGGTTAACGTTTTAAACAATCGCCTGAATTCTTTTTAAAAATTAATATGAATACGACTGAACGGTTGCAAACACTGTCTCCGCCATGTCATCCACATCAAGTTTAAAACGTCGTTTCACTGAGTGAAGAACGTCTCTCGGCGGGTTTATCCCTGATCAGGTTTGCAGAAATGGTGTGACTGGTCTTTTTCGCCATTTCAGTCAATTTGGTATTTCAGCCAGTCTCGACATTAGCCTTGGAGTACCGTTCGATCCCCTGTGTATCGGCCATTCGCCCATTACTTTTTCATAATATAGCAGAAATGCGGATTCAATTGTTTGAATATCTTTCAGTTTAAAAAAAGTCAGGAAAAAAGTTTTTATACAAATAACTTCCAAACTCTACAGACTGTTTTTTGGGGTGTTTTTTTTTGACAATTTTTCCCATCACAGATTAATGTATTCAGCAGCATGATATTAAGTCTAAACGGTCATTAGGCCTAAAACTAGACTCACTGAATGAAGAATGTCTCTTGGTGGATTTATCCCTGATCATTTGTGCAGAAATTGTGCGATTGTCATTTTTCTCCATTTAAGTCGGTTTCGGTTCGGTTTTGGTATTTCGGCCAGTCTCGGATATTAGCCTAGAGTACCGTTCGCGGTTCGGTTTTGGTATTTCGGCCAGTCTCGGATATTAGCCTAGAGTACCGTTCGATCCCCCGTGTATCAGCCACTCGCCCATTTTTCATAATGTAGCAGAAATGCAGCTTTAATTGTCGTTTGAATATATTTCATTTTTAAAAAGTCAGAAAAAAGTTTTCATACATATAACTTCCAAACTTTACTGACTCACAAATGTTTTTGACAATTTTCCAATGGCTGATTAATGCAAAATTCACCACCATGTCATGAAGTCTTAACGAAGGTCATTACAGATGTTCATAGACAGTTCTTTCTAAGGGTTATCATGAAACAAAAAGATACACCCTTTTCTTTCTTTTTCGCACTTTCGGTGTGTCTTTTCCTTTCATGATAAACTGGAGAAAGAACAGGCCTATAAATCCAAAGTGAATGTTGTAAGTACCAAGAAAGAAAGAAAATAAAAAAACAGAAGGAAACTAAGACAGGAACGCACTCACAAGCCACTGTACTCACCAGTGAAGATATCGGGTTAAATGTCTTTGATTTTGAATGACACGTGGTGACTCGATCAAGATGTAGAACACTCGCGGCTTCCTGGGTGAAGTTTGTGACAAACGTGTCCTGTCCTGGAGTGACTGACTGGCTTACTCGAAATCGTCCTTTATATACCAGTGGGGTTGGAGATTATCCGCAGTGGTGTACAGATTTCTTTTTAGATTATCTTAAGTTCTTATCGCCTTTCCACAGGTGTGCTGGATAGGCCTTGTGGCCCAATCGCACGGAATCGATTGTACAAAGTTGGGCGGATTACAGACTCCAATGTAATCTTGATATTGTTTATGAAGAGAAGAGACGTTAAGGGAGAGAAAAGTGTTTCTAATTCCGCCGCTTTCCGTTTAAAATCCGCTTTATCTCGAATGCAAACAAGATGAATATCGCCCTTAAAAGGATGACAGGTCTAAAAGAAAATCTTTTCAAATTATGTTCAGCCTCTTTTTGGTTTGTTTTGTCGTTTTTTTCATTCTTTTTTTTCCCCCTTCCTTTTTCTTTGTTCCCGTGCACCAAAAATAGTAACTTCATATTATTGGTTACACAACAGCCACCACAGTATCGCTCTGCATGTCCAGTGTCCGACCTCTGTCCGACCTGTTGCCTGCCGAACACGACCGACAGTGAAGTATTTTTTGTAGTTCTCCAACTTCTTTATGAGACATTTTCTCCCTCTCCTATTTGTTTTAATTTCCTTGAATAGAGTTGCTAGAAATCTGGAAAACAAATTCAGAAGAAGAAAAAGGAACGATAGTTTGTTGCATTTTTTTAAAAACAAATTAAATGGAGAGGCCGCGTCAAAGACAGCTTCATAAAGAGGAAACTACCCGCAAAGAATTTTTAAAAGTGGGGATACAAGTTACAGGCGTACTGAAAAAAAGACCTCGATACAATTACCCCACTCCACGGGGACAATCGTCATAACCATAGGTCTGTCATATACAACTTTGCGTCAAATACACGATCATATATGACGCTGCTCTTGAAGTGGTTGGCACGCTGTGCTATTTCGATGCCAGAAGAATTTCGTGCCTCGCTCACCATCGTTTCCGGTCATTTCGTTCTAACGAAAATTTGCGTTCAAACATACAAAAAGAAGAGCACTTTGAATCATTTTTTTTTAATTCTGCGTCCATAGGTTCATTTTTCAAATACATACTTAGAAATTCGAATGCGATACTTTTTTTTATATTTTGTCTGCTTCTGTAGATGACTAGATCTCTCCTAAATTTCTCCACAACTAGTTTGGTGAGGCGGTTTATGCATGTAGGTGCGTCTGCAATTGTGTATTTTCTTTTTGCTGTGTGCATGAATATTGTATGAGTAAGTGCAAATGGTGGATGTAAGCGCATTGAGTTGTACAACAAGAAATGCGCTATATAAGTATTATACATTATTATTACATTATTATTAATCTCTCGATGTCGGAACATTTAATCATATTGAAGGGCATTCACAACTTGAACATTTACGTTTCTGGAGATTTTCAAGTTCTTTCCAGAAAGTTTCAACTGTGTAAACTAACTGTCCCCAATCGAAACAATTAATTGCGTCTTTCGAATATACATAAAAAGTAATACCTCTAGCTCTCTGGAACTTTATTGTTCCAAAGACACTGTTCTGCGTTGTTACTTATTTATTAATTTACTTTTTTTCTTTGTTTTTGTGTGTACGTTAACTGTATTTGAAGGTGGATACCATGTTGCCTCATTGTTTGTCATAGACATTTTAAAGGCGGAAAAGAGGACTTGGGGTGGGACGGGAGAAGGGTTGGGAGAAGGGTTGGGAGGCATTCTGAGTCCGTGACATTCGTGCGAGAGACGGTGTCATGAAGGACTGGGATGTGCTTCAGTAGACAGGCTTCTCAGTGGGGAGAATGACCGCACTATTATCTGGGTTAGGTACTATTGCAGCGGGCGTCGCTCTTTCTAAGGGGACTGACACGGCGGACTGCAGGCTTTGTTCACTCGTGGTCACAGGCAATGACGATTAGTTAGGATATTTCCTTCACGTCTCTGGATACACACAATCGCATTTCGCCCCCGATTCTTTGATTTCGTGTTGAGCCAAAGAGATAATCTCAAATGTAATCGTCCCACCGAAATACGTCACTCATGGTTCATCCCAAGGGCATCTGTCTTCTAATCGCAACACACGTGCACTTTTTAGATGAACAGTGAACGAGTAGGCTATTTGTGGCGATATCAAAGGACATTACTGTGTTTTGTTGGGTTGGTTGGTTTGTTTCTTTGCTTTTGTCTGCTTTTTTTGTTTGTGAGTTGTTTGTTTGGGTTGGGTTTTTTTTTTTTGTTTTTTTTTTTTGGGGGGGGGGGGGTTGTTGCTGGGGTTTTTTTTTTTTTTTTTTTTTTTGGGGGGGGCGTGTACGAGAAAAATGTGGTGGTATATTGACTTTTAAAAAAATAGACAAACGTTTAAAGAAAAAGAAAAAGCTCCTTTTGACTCTAGCGACATTTATCTTTGAAAGATGGGGCGTACTTTAGAAGGGAGAATAAGCCTAATCAGAAACTAGATTGCGGTCTATGTCGATAAGGGCGTCATTGCGCGCCACCTCGTGTATGTGTGTGCGATTCACGTGTGTTCAAGTGGATGGTGCTTATCAAGAACTCCTGTTCATTTATTGTGAGGTCTCTGAGCATAATCACCCCCCTCCCCTCCCCTTCTGACAGGCATTAGACTTGCGATGTTGCAGAAACAAAGTAAGCAAAACCGAACTTTTGAAAACGGCTGTATGTTAACTTGAAATAAAGAAATTATAGAGACATCATCCAATATCAGTTTGCACTGGAGAAAAAAAAACAAAAAACTTGCTGTAGTTCGCTCTTTTTGTTCTTTCGGGGGGAGGGGGGTTCTCCTCAGTTGATGCGACACTGATATGGTTTGATTATTTCTTCACGTCCGGTTAACAGTGGTTCGCTTAAGATATTTTCGAAAATGCTGTCATTATGTGTGTTTATTATTAATAAACATGATTTGAGTTTTCCGTGGATGGTTACTGATTTTTACTTTACCAATGATTTTTTTTTTTTTAGCATATGACTTGGAACTTAACCCAATTTCAGTGTTGGGTATGAATATTTTTTTTTTTTTAACAGTTGGGCAAGATGGTAAGCCTTTCAATTATATTTATATGTGGTTTGTAAATCATAACTGCCGCTGAAGCCGAAAATCGAGGCAGGTGGTCCAGGCAAACTGACTCTGCTAATAAATTAGCACTGTTACAGAGTGTTGTCCCTTGTCACTTTTCTCCCACAGCAGCTTAGGACATCATTGCAAGCTGCTATTCTACAGTGGGCGATGATGGTACAAAACGGTGCATTATTCATATTTGGAAAATGTCTATTATAAATATGAAAATGGATAAATAAAAGTTTCAGTGGATGCTAAACACAATGCCTACAATTTTGACATACAAATTATGGTTTAGAGAGCTCTAGATCCATATAGAGAAAAAAATAACAGCAGAATGAAATATACATTTTTGTAAAGATGCATTCCAGCTAATTACCACACACACACACACACACACACACACATACACACACACACACACGCGCACACGCTTTCAGCATTTGAATAATGACAGGCACATTTTCACAAGTACACTCGACAAGCTTTTCAACACTTCACTGATATTTTATTCCCACTTTATAGCACAGTGAAAACCGTTTTACAGGGAAAACGGGGAGAAAAAAGCAGGGTAGGAAAGGGGGGAAAGGAAAATGGGTTTGGCACAACAATGGGGAATACCACTAATACCAGACTGAGGTTTGTGTGCAACCTGAATTGCAAAGCCTGTTTACAGAATGTCACTGTACATGAACTTTTGCCATTTAATGAGACATAATAAACTCAAATCATGCTGCTATCGATTATTCTGAAGTATCACTTTGTACATGTGTTTGGGTGCCATACTTGCATCTTCTTCAACTTTCATGCCATAATAAGTTTTTTCCTAAGTTTCAAAGCATACGATGCACACATTTCAAGATTCCCTTCACCTTTTTCAGTCTCTTTGAACACTCAACACAAAGCATTCACTGTCTCGCAGAGCAAAGAATTGGTGTGGTCAACTTATAGCTCCATCTCATTCAGTCTTATACCTTGTGACCTAGAAAACGTCAAACTGAACACAAACAACAGATAAACAATTTTCAGTCATACAGCAAAAACACTTTCATAAATGACATATTTGCTGTGTGAAAATAAACATAGTATGCCTGCCTTTTTTTTTAAAATGCACGACACGGTGTACACCCAATGACAGAAGAAATATAAACCCTAGGTTCTGTGGCACCAGCACAATTCACTTGGTTGAGAAATTTTGGAGCATGACCACTGAGGCCAGCGTTGGGACTGATCAATTCAAGCCACAGAGGGGAAGAAAGGGGCACACGACTGTGTCCTGACAGTGACTTGGCCCTCTTTAACACAGACCATGTCAGTCCTTACCGTTAATGGTCCCCTCTGACACCATGTCGGTCCTTACCGTCGGTACGTAAGCCTCCTCTGATGCCAGTGTCTCCCACTGTGGTCCTCTTTACCATGAATACTGGTTGATCCTGCCATATATAGCACCCAGTTCACACTACAAACCAACAGTTCAAGCGGTCAGTCAAGTCAATGATTTCATGCGTCAATCCATCAATCTGTAAATCGGTAAGTAACCTGATTTCGTACGTTGAATTAGTCATCCTTATGTAATCAATCGATCATTCGTTGTGGCAATCGGTCAATTATTACCGGCATATATCATGTGTACAGCAGTCACAAAGTTTATTCCTCGGTCATACATGTTAATCATACATCCATTATTAATCTGTCATTCATTTGATAATCAGGCTGTCAACCACATGTTAAGTGGTTATTCGCCCAATAATTACATATCTAAGTTGATCAACAATAGAAAAAAAGTTCCTAAGTTAGTCGATCCACGCATTAAACAATTCAGTATCCAGAACTTTTACACTTCTTTGAACTTTTTACCAAGTTGAAAGTGGAAGGTTACAACATTATTCTGGCTTGGGTTCCTGGTCATATTGGCACTGGAGGGAATGAAATGATTGATCGCTTGGCCAAGAACGCCACAACAGACTGAGAGAAATTGTCAAACATATATATCCCCTGCTCAGATCTGATCCCAAAATTAACGATCATGTCCGAGACCTCTGGCAGGAGGATTAGAATACACAGACGGATAACAAACTCTTTCAGATCCGTCCAAACCTTAAGGAGTTCCTCTCACCTACGTCTGGTGGTCATAAAGAAGAAACAGTTCTGTGCCGGCTGCACACCGGCCATTCGTATTTTACCCACTCCAACCTTTTAAAGAGTGAAGAAGCTCCGTGGTGCATTCCACGTCATGTGCCACTTACAATGAAACATGTTCTTTTAGAGTGTTGGGACTGAACAATGTGAGACACAAACATTTTACAGCAGATTCCATGAAATTCTTGTTCAGGAGACGTTCCGCCTGACGCGATCTTTGAGTTCTTGAAAGAGATTAACATTTTTCATCGGATCTGAGATTTTACAGTGGAAAGATTTTTAACAAACTTTTGGATGTGTTTTTCAATGTATTTTAAAGAATTGTGTGAATGACTGACTTGTGATTTGATTTTAACGTGGTGACAGCCCTGATGTGGCCCTTTGCGGTCGGCTGAGCTATAGTATAAGCAACATTATCTTATATCCAACCAATTAACTGATAAGTGAGGTGGTCAATCGGTTATTACCATCAGACCGACCCTACAGTCCGGCAGCACCGCATGGGCGACAGCGTCAAGAACCAATAACGGTCGCCTGAGCAGAGTTCAAAATGCAACACTACGGTTGATCACAGGCGGGATGAAAACAACGCCTGTCCAGGCAACGGAAAAAAATACACAAGTCTCCTCCCCCTTGAAGACAGACGTGAGGAGAAAGTCTACATTCATAGAGAGAAGCTCCCTTGCATGCACTCCCCACTGCAGCCAAAAATAAAGAACCCCACCAAGAACAGGCTGAAGTGAAAAGTTTCAACCACCTCTCCAAAAGCCTACACAGCGGAAATGAAGACCTGCTGCCTGAGTCTTCTACCGAAATGAAAATGCTTGCTGACTTTGAGGAGCCAGACGACCTCGTAGAAGAAATCTCGGTCATCACAAAAGTTCCTAGCATAGGCAAAAGCCTCTCACCTGCTGAAAAATTTGGCAGTGGAGATGATTGACTAGTACAACCTCAGTGAGTGGACACACACGCTCATGGATGAATCCTCAAAGGGAGCAGTGATGAACGGAGGAGCAGACATCTTCATCAAACACACTGATGGGAGACTGACCCCCCAGAGTCTTTCCGTCTGTTTATGGCCTATGAAAACGCAGACAGTGAAAATGACCAACAATCATCAATAATCATGAGCAAGTTGAGAGAGTTGGGTTTTACTGCAGGTGAACCAGGTAGGGTACGCACACAGTGACAATCCATGAAAGTATGCTCATTACACACACACACACACACACACACACACACACACACACACACACACACACACAATGTTAAACTATCAGGATGGAGGCACTGATCTGACACACAGCATGCATGCACATGCCCACGTACGTGTGCACAAACACGCACTCGCACACATACACAAAGTTAATCTTTGAGGATGGAGGCAGCAATCTGACACACAGAATTTTTTAAGGTGGAATGAAAGATAGGCCTCCGACAGGTGAGCCAAAGGTCACAAATTCTAAAATCAATTTTGATTAGCTTTCTTTCTCTGTTTTGGTTGGCCTTGATGATTTACCTCAGTATTACAGACAACAGAATTTGAGTGATTTACAGTCTTTTTATTTCAACTACTTAAGATCTGTGAGGCTATATTAAATTTGCACATGAACTCACACAAATGCATTCACGCATACATACAAGCATGCATGCACATGCGTGCATATGCGCACACACACACACACATACTTAAAAATAATACTGAAGATTCTCCTTTAGCCTCCTGTTAGGGGAATGGAGGATATTGAAATAAATACATCAAACAAAAGAACTCGAAGCCAAAAAGACATGAATAATCAAGGCGCACTTTCTGAACTTGATACAAATCGGATGTAGCAAGACTGACTTATGTCTGTCCTGCAAAACAGTATTCCATCAACATGTAATAAAGACACCTGGCTCAATTATATGAGTTTACATTAATTCAGCAGATGTTCCTCTATGAGCCACTTCACAAAGATCCCATGATTGATAGATCACATGTACACACACACACGCGCCCAGCACATATACTGGCACACACACATGGGCCCATGCCCACCCACCCATGCACACACCTATACACACCTGCCTTCACATGCAAACACACATATACAATGAAAAGTGATGCAGACATGGTTGGGTAGGTACTCAAAGTCTGACCATCGCATCGGGTTAATGCGCAGGTCAGACGTCTGCTGAATCGTATCCAAGAGACCCATGTCTTAAAAAGTTAAATCCTTTGTTCTTAGTCATTAATTCATGCATTTGCTGTGAATCATGCGTAGATTGGTCTCAAAACTTAGCAGATGTGGTATAGCATATATGGACTGGTCTGCAAACAGTGACATATATATACTGAGAGGCAAAGAAAACGCAATTCCATTGTCAACTGACAATTTTATTGAAATGAAACAAACACACATCAAAGCAAATACGTGTGACAAAAGTGCGACCACTGTACATTAGTTTGCCTATAACAGGTGCACATTCGCCTGAAGTGAAGCCCATTTAGGCGCGACAGAAGGAATACACTGTCAATATCTGGTGTGTCCCCCTTGAGCACGAACACAAGCTTGCAAACGTCGGGGCATTGAAGCGCACAAACGACGGATGATACGGATCGGTATCACGTTCCAGTGATGCTGCAATGCTTGGGTGAGCTCAGCAACGGTAGTTGGGGGATTCTGCTGACCTTGCACACGTCGTCCAAGTTCGTCCCACAAATGTTCAATGGGATTCATGTCTGGGGACACGGAGGGCCACTGCATGACATCCACATTGCTGTCCCGAAGGAAATTTCGTGTGAGAACGGCTGTGTGGGGTCGAGCATTGTCCTGCTGAAACACTAGTCTGTTGCCACCATGCTGTCTCCAGAGAGGAAGAAGAACTGGCTCAAGAACAGTGTCAATATAACGCCTTGCCGTCAAGTTGCCTGGCACAAACACAAGCTCCGATCGAAATTGAGCATTTATGGCACCCCAGACCATTACCCCTCCACCCCCATAACGATCTCGCTCAATGACACAGGGTTGCGCAAAACGTTCACCCTGACGTCGATACACACGATCACGGCCATCCGGGAAAGAGACATTGAACCGGGATTCATCCGAAAAAAACAACATTCCCCCAAACCCTGTTCCCCAGAAAGCCACCTGCGGCAGCCCATCGCTGGCGTGCTAGTCGATGGCGATGGGTTAAAGTCTGACCTTGGTATGGTCGACGTGCCCGTAGCCCTGCTGCTGCCAGACGCCGACGCACGGTACGACTGCTGATTGGTCTTTCTCTAGTCCCAATAGTGTTGCGGGCTGTTTGGCAGCTGGCTGGAAACGATTCCGGAGGTGCTGCGTGACAATGTAGCGGTCCTGTCGTGCCGTCGTCACACGTTGGACGCCTGGGCGTGGACGGTCGTTTACACTTCCAGTGTTTTGGTGCCGAGTCGCAAGACGGGTTATGGTTGATGGGTGTACATTGAAATGTTGTGCGGCCCTGATGTGAGCAGAGCCTGCCCTCAGCATGCCAATGGCTTGATTTCTCTGGTCTGTAGTTAACCGCGGCATGGTGCGTACGAGTGTCAGTAAAACGCCAATGTGTGTTTTTATAGGGGACAGTCATGGGCTGTTTGCATGCAATCACAGTATGCCTGTGTTGCACGTGTTTTGCAGTTATCAGTAAAAGATGTGTTGGAGTGGTTTACTCATGACGTCATGAACCCAACTGTGCCTGTCAATACAGATCGTCGCAATACAACATACGCGTGCTAGGTTGCATGCCTCGTGCATAATTCACATTATTTTGGCTGAGGTGACATTTTTCGGGGACGAAATGGGGATTGCGTTTTCATTGCCTCTCAGTATATGTATGTTTGAGACAAAAAACAGAGTCCCATCACCCATTTCGTAGACTCAACACTTCTGTTACATGTCCGGCAATTTCATTTACTTTGCCATAAAACCAATTCTCTCAACTTGGAGATAAAAATTCTCTGCCCAGTACCTTCTCCTTCCCCCCTGCTCTCACTATCCCTTCTCAGCTGGGGTTTTTTGTTGTTGTTTTTTTCCAAATCATAATTATTTTTCATTTATTTACTTATCTATTTATACAGAATCTGGCACACTGGAGAGTGGACCACATCCATGGACTCGGTCACCAATTGTCTCCCTTCCCAGTTAGTTAGTTAGTTAGTTAGTGTTTATAGGGTCCAGCGGACTACTAGGAGCCAAATCAGGACCTCAGCTATCATATCTGAGTCTCTTGATACAAATACCCACACTAGTATTAACACATCACTTAAAATTTATGAGGACAAAAGCACAATTATCTTTTCAACTCCTTCGACACCTGTATACATTAATAAAACCCTATATTTTATAAATAGGTTTACCTCTTTCAAAAAAGAAAAAATAAGATCCACTGAAATCTCCCTTCCCAGGAAAGGACATCTGCAGCACTATTAGTATTACCACACTATACACTTGATAAGCCATGCCAACAAAGTAATGCTCAAAATCATTCTGAACAGACTGCAATCGCAAGCAGATACTATTAATGCTGAAGAAAAGGCAGAAACAATATTGAACAGATCTTTTACCTCCACATCCTTTACAAAAAAAGATCTTCAGCACTAGGGCAGTGCTCATACAGGATGCCATTAGAGAATGGTCCCATACTTCAGTCAGGGCTGCCTTTTATCTCCCACACTTTTCGACATATCCCTGGAAAGCAATATGACTGACATTCTTCATGTCCGTACAATCAGCAGTGGTGGGAGCATGTCCGTACAATCAGCAGTGGTGGGAGCATGTCCGTACAATCAGCAGTGGTGGGAGAACCATCAAAAACCTATTTGCAGATGACATCAATGGCCTGGCAGGCAGGGAACAAGAACTCACAAAGCCTGTTGAATGCCTGGATGAAACATCAGCAAGATATGGCATAGAAATCGGCGCCAAGAAGACCAAGATGATGGCCAGCCACAGCATCTCCGTCAATACTTTTATCACTGTCCATGGTCAGAATTCAATACTGTTCTTCAACAGATCACTTACCCGCAATCCATCATCTGCAGTGAAGGATCCAAACCAGAAATCCTCTCGAGGGCAGCCACGACAAACACTGCACTGTCAACATCAAAATCTTGTGTGCACTTGCATATGACCTATGGGTCAGTGGGTCATATGCAAGAGCACACAAGAGCCTGGTCCTGTGTTTCTTGGACATGTTCTTGCCCCTCGCATATTCCATCTGTCTGTACGTATGTGAGATGTGGACCCTCACAGCAGATCTGGAAAGAAGAATCCAAGCCATGGAAAATGTTATATTGCCACATGAAACAAAACATCGGATTTACTGATCATTGCGCCAATCAACAAGTATGTCAAATCATCAGACAACACATTGGACCATATGAAGTCAAGAAAAGAAAATTCCACTGGTATGGCCATGTAATAAAATCTGATGGCCTTGCTGAAATAATCCTCCAGGGAAATAAAGGTAGGAGACAGGAATGGAAACAGGAAAAAAAATGATGGGCTGAGAACACTGCAGAGTGGACAAGAAAAACATTCACAGAGACCCAGCCTTGGCACTTAAACGGACAGAACTGGAGGAATCTGGTGAACTGTTCCTCAGTGTAGTGTCCCTCCCCAGAGAATTATGGCAGATGAAGAAGAAGAAGATGAATAAGAAGCAGATCTACTTATATATGAATTCAGTTAATCATTTATCTTTTTTTTTTCACCTTAGTTTTTTTGTTATTCTTTTAAATCATTGCACTTTAAAGAGTCTGTTATTTATGTTATTTTCATAAGTGATTCAGCTACCTCTTGATTAAGCCTCATCTCCTTGGTTTATTCTTAAAAGGCTCATTTCTCTAAATTGCAGAGACACAAGAGAGTGAATCATTTAAGAAAGTATCAAATGACTGTTGCTTGATTGAGAAATATTAGACTTGCTAGAATACTCTCTTCCTCATCTTCACATCAAACTTGTTAATGATCACCAGTTGCAAAAGATGAATTGAAAGAAAAGAGAGGGGCAAGGGAAGGGGGCAAGGGAAGGGGAGAAGGGGGCAGGGAGGAGGACAGGAGAATGGCTGAATTATGATTTCAAGAATGGCTAATACTGCTGAAACAGCAAAAAAATGTTAAAACCCTGGTGTCCGTATATCAGATGACATGTATAACCACAACAGTGGTGCGAGTTCTAGACTCTCGAAATGACTAAAAAGACTTCTTGAAAAACACTGTGTTCAGAACTGAACAGAACATGGCTTCAGGTGTCCTAATACTAATACAATTGTGCCTATGACGTTGGACATGGAGCACAGGACCATGGTCCATGGTTATGCATATGTTGTATTTCTGTTCGTCATCAGTCAAGATGTGACTGAACTTTCAACACTGCTTCATCATCAGCTTTCTCTTCTCAGGTTTACTGTCCCATCAACACCCTTACTGAATGAACGAATAACTATATGAACGAATAACTATTAAATAAAAACAAACAAAACACCCTTACTGAATGAACGAATAACTATTAAATAAAAACAAACAAATATGAAAGTACAAAACCCTCCAATTTGGATTACTGGACATATGCGACATTAAAAACAGCTGCAAGTATGGCTCCTGTTACAGACAAAACTGTTGTAGAGTACAGTGTACAGACACAATCCTAGGTTCCCAAAGTGTTGCAAAGAAACCAAAAACAAGAAATCTTACATTGTTCAATGTTTCAAGTCATCTGCAGGCTAAAGATAATGAAATTCATAACAACCAAAAAGTTAGCATCAACCTTACAAATTTTAACTTAAAAATGTTTTAACTTGATATGGTAAGTACTGAATATCGCATCAGCGTCATGATTTCTGCAGCAAACACAATTATGTCAGTCAGTCCTGGTGCTTTCAGACACTTTAATTGCGCTATTCTGACAACATTTTTGGACATGACGGTTACCCAAGCAACTATTTCTTTTTCTAAATATAAATCAGCTATCACTTTTTACTGACCATGGAGAACGCATTTTGACACCTTTTCACATCATAAATAAACCCGATATTTTCAAGGCTTTCAGCGAAGTTATGAAGCTTGATGAGAACTGACTGGAGTGAACATATAACAAAATGGTGGCTAAAACCACTTAAATTTCCTAACCTCATCACTAATAATGTATAACTACAAGCACAATTGAATGATATTGGATATTGTTGCCTTTTAGAGAGACCCATAATCATACCTATGCAATCATATATATGGGTCAGTCTCCTGAAAGGGGGTCGACTAAGTGTTACATGAAGGTCAAAAATTAAAATTGCTAGTTTCACTTCAAAACCTAGCATAAATTGGAGATTAGGTCCTTATCCTTCCAAAAATAAGAGAATCAGAACAAGAAATCACTTTGGTCTGGTTTTATGTGACTTTGTATGTGGTCGATGTCATGAATCTCGGTTGTAACGTTGACACTAAATTGCACTGCTAAGTACTAAATAAAAACATCATCTTTGGTCAAATTAAAAACTGAACTGATTACGTACAAGTACTGACTAACATATTCTGCATTAATAGGAACAAGTTTTAGAAAACTCTAGACAGAAGGTTCAGTTTTTCACTACACAGCTAACACTCGACAACACACATTCACACAATTTTTGTGGTCATACCTCAGCAAGCCAGAAAATACTTTTACATCCATGATATATTTTATTATTGGTTTCTGACAATGGTTTAACTTTTTAGAAAAAACATGCTAACTGCCTTTGTGTCCGATATGCAGGCAACAAAATGTTCACATCTTGGTTGTAACACTGGACAGCACACTCTCTATTTTGGTTCTAACACACACATTACACACGTTAAAGAACACTATGTCGAATAAAAGATTATTTTGACTTTTTCCTGCAAAAAAGTAATCTAACATGAACAAATTCAAATAAAAAAACTTTTAAAAGAAAAAAAAAGGTTTTGTGTTTGAGACATCACACACAATTAAAAAAAAATCAAACACTTATTGAAATGCTGCATTATCCTCTTCCTACAGATTCAACCATCACAAAGTCATTTTCAGAAAGAGTAATGTCCTCTGGCAGTAATATGAGGGTTTTCCATGATCTTGACCACATCCTTTTCTTCCACCCATGATGTGAGCTCTTTGTCAGGCCAGGTGTAGTAATTGCCGCGCGACTTCAGCCACTTGATCTGAAGTTCCCGAGTTTCTTCATCATGGAGCAGCACCTAAAAACAAAATATGACTGTATGTGTCTACTAACTGTATGTGTCTAATAATTTGTAATTGTAAAAAGTGGCAAAGTGAAATGAAATTCATCTCTCATTATACAGTATCTTAACACTGACTAAATAACCAGATTCATGCATACCAAAACTATTTTACATCAATATCTCTGAATCTTCTTCTCTTCCGTGTGTGCATGTCTTGATTTTTGCCTTTTGAAACATATGAAGCTAATCAATTACCAGATGATATGATGCAACATGCAGCTGATTAATTACCAGATGATACAATACAATGCTGTGTGATCATTAAAAAAAAACCATGAAATTTCACTGCCTTGCTTTTTGAGTGTTTTCATTTTGTTTTCTTTTTCTCTGTGTGGTTTGTGTACCTTTCCAGAATTTTTTTTTTTTTTTTTTGTTCTTGTGTGTCTTTTTTTTTTTAAAGAAAAAAAAAATGTTGCACATCACTCACCTTTCCAATAAAATCTTCTTTACGTTGCCGCTTGCCTTGGGCACCAACACTAACCAGCACCCAAGATCCCTTTGTAAATTGGACAACTGATGTTGGAGCTACTTGGTCTGCTGCACTGGTGTCTGCATTGGCTGGCTGACAGATGTCAGCACTGGCTGATCAGCTGGTGTCACTACTGGCTGGTCAGCTGGCGTCACTGTTGGCTGGTCAGCTGGCATCACTGTTGGCTGGTCAGCTGGTGTCACTGTTGGCTGGTCAGCTGGTGTCACTACTGGCTGGTCAGCTGGCGTCACTGTTGGCTGGTCAGCTGGTGTCACTGTTGGCTGGTCAGCTGGTGTCACTACTGGCTGGTCAGCTGGTGTCACTGTTGGCTGGTCAGCTGGTGTCACTGTTGGCTGGTCAGCTGGTGTCACTGCTGGCTGGTCAGCTGGTGTCACTGTTGGCTGGTCAGCTGGTGTCACTACTGGCTGGTCAGCTGGTGTCACTGTTGGCTGGTCAGCTGGTGTCACTGTTGGCTTGTCAGCTGGTGTCACTGTTGGCTGGCATCACTGTTGGCTGGTCAGCTGGTGTCACTGTTGGCTGGTCAGCTTGTGTCACTGCTGGCTGTTCACATTCTGGGGCTGGAAGAAGGTTTAATCAGTTGAAATGTTATGACTGATAAATAACAAGCTTCTAGTTGAAATGTTATGACTGATAAATAACAAGCTTCTAGCTAATGGATCCTAATTGAAAAGCCTTCTCTTTTGTATTTTGTTGAAAGAATGTATTTTAAACATCTACATTATGACTGGATACAAACAAGATGGTAATATATGAAGTTAAGTACATTCTTCTTGCATCTTATCTTCTGCTTTATTAGCCAGCCACTTAACCGGGGAAAGAAATCCAAGGCATGTTAACAAGAAAAGGTACTGGAACAGTCACAAACTTACCCTTGAAAAAGTTTCAGAACAAAAAAAAATACTTACCTACTGGTGAGGCTGGTCTTGGTCTCAACTGTGCAGCCTGCCTGTGACCCCCCCTGCCTGGGTGGGACTGAGGTTTGGGAGGGGCAGTGTCAGGAACAAGGGTATGTTCTTTCCAACCCCTAACTATATCGACATTGGGACATTCAGAGTTCCTATCCGGACCCTGGTCAACACAAACTGAGCAGATGCATGTCAGATGTCTAGCTACTAGACATTCATCCTGATTTGATATGGTGGAAATCCCGAGTGCCTTTAACAGTCTTCACACGATCGTCTAGGTCTGTCCCTGTTGGTCATGTCCTCAGGGACCCAGAAGAATTTTCTGACAAAGTGTTGGCATTTTTGAGGATCAGGGTGTTTGGTGAGGGGACTGTTCACACCATACTCAAAGAAATCCCTGGCACTGGCTATGATGGCTTTCTTTGCCTTGACAGCTGTTGCAGCATGGTGTTTTACAACAGCAGCTTCTCCATCATAAGGCCCTTTTCCATGTCTGCTTCCAAAAAAAACCACCTCTCCACTCTTGTGTTAAAATCAGCATCTGATGCTGCAATGTCCGCAAATGGGCCTTTGGATTTATACTGTGAAGCACAACCATCGGTCCATTGCAGCACCAGAGTTGGGTTTAACTCTCTCTCTGTTTGCAAGTGCTTCATTGCCAGCGTAAAAAAAGTGTGTACAGCATGATGGTCATGCTGTTGGTCATCTGATACGAAGATCAGCGACTCAAACACCTTTTCTTCACAATGCCTGCTCCTATAGTAACAGGAGATCGGGTGGATGGTGACTTGTTGATGGTGCCAGTGCGCAGACTGGACCTCCTTTTGATACGTGCATGCGTAATTTTCAGCGAAGTCCATTACAACAGCCACTGTATCAGCCGGGAATGGCTTTGCAGTTCTTATCTTTTCAAACTGTTTGTGCAGCCAAGTGGCCTGAGATAAATGCTCTGAGAGAAACTTCACCTCGTCTACCAGCTCTCTGATTACGTCAGCAATGTAACATCTTTCTTTCACCAACAGCTTTCTTGCGGTTTGTTTTCCTGCCACGGACACTTTCTGGCTTTTCCAAGCGTACCAGGTGACGGTGGTGGTGTTCCTGTAATGGAGCGAGAAACTTTTCCAACAGCTGCGCTCCACAGTCTCCACACTGTCTGTATGCACAGTCTTTTCGTCCACCACAGACAGTTACTTCCACGGCATGATAAACATGCCGAATTCGACACTCAGGATGACACTGTGCAGCAATGTCATTAATTGTGTTTATTTTCAATTGTACATTTGTGCAATATTCACACAGGCACTGTCGCAGGCTATTGCTAATCACTCTTCTAACATGCAGTGGTCTGCATTTTGCAAAGGTAGAAAATGCTGCATAGCCACCTTCCTGGATATATTGCTTGTGCAGGTCTTTCATAGACTTGTCAACAATAAGTTGGGCTTTCCCTGACTTTTTGCCGACAAGCTTCTTGTCTGGAACAACTGTACCATTTCGTTCAAGAAAGTCCTGAACCCCTTGTATTATGCCTTGACTTTTTTCGTTCCTTTTATTTTTCTTCACCTTGATCCGGCGAATAACTGCTTTTCTGTTGATGTCCAACAGTCTGTACCTTGCAGCAGAGGAGAGTCCATATTTATGAGTAATGTTCATTACCACAGTCCTTATAACTCGACTCTCATGATCGGACTTGTTTTTCAAGCTTTGCGTCATATCCTTCAACATGCTGCCGAGTTTTGCGTTCTCCATATTCGGCTGCAGCTGATTGATCGCTGCTCTTTTTCGTGGTGATGCTTTGTCTCTGAGCTGCAGCCATGTCTCAGCGTAATGCTTTGGATTTGACGGCATGCTCCTCTTCGCTCAGTGATGAGCTACTCGTTGAGCTACTTGACTTCGTGCTGGTGGGCTGGGACTACTGGAGGATGGAAGTTCAGACTGACATGCAACAGAAGTTTGCTTCTCTGCCAACTTGGCAGCTTCCTTCATCTGTTTTTGCTCTTGCCGTTGGTGCCTCCTTTTTCTGTTGACAGCTGCCTTTTTTTGAGGAGTCCAATTATAATGCCCGTTCTCTTTGCTTGGACAGCTTCCATTGTTCTCTCCTATTTTGTTCACTGTCCTCATCTTGGTGAGTTTTCATTTTATTTGTGCTGCCATCTAATTTTTCCTGCTTCTTCCTCTCCCTCATTTTGGCCATTCTTATCCTGGCCATTTCATTGTTTCTTTTCCTTTTCTCGTCTGCCATTATTTCCTGTCTGTACAACTGGCATTTTTTCTTGTTTTTTTTCCCTACATATTCAGCATACTTTTCATCATTCAGCTTAATTTTCTTTCTGTAATCTTTGTTTATTTCACTTGCTGTTTTTCTTTTCCTACTTTTGGGTGGGGAAGGGGATGATGGAGATGGAAAGGATTGGGAGGGGGTCATGGGACGGGATGCCTCAGAACCCAGGGGGTGGCTGGCTTGGTGCAGCAGATACTTGTTTCTGCTTCAGGTGTATGCTCTTCCTGAGTGATTCTTCGCCTTCTTCCATGACTATAATAACAACATAAACCTCATGTATCAGTTCTATAATATTGACCTCATGTGCATAGATGCCAGATTTATTTCATGTATTTCATTGTTATACAGCAGTGTGACATAGCTCATGAATCTAGATCAGAATGTTCTTTCACTTGTGGTGGGGAGACTAAAATAGGCCATAATTCCTTTGTGAAAAGAACGAAGATTTTGAAAAAAAAAAATTCAAAATCTTTATTATTCATTTTATAAACTTCAGATTGAATAAGTCATTATTGTACCCCAAGTTGCGGCTTTGCACCTTCATAAGTTTATAGTATAAGTAAAGGCAAGCTAGTGGCTTTGCACCTTCATAAGTTTAATAGTATAAGTAATGGCAAGCTAAGTCATTATTGTACCCAAAATTGAGGCTATGCAGCTTCACAAATTTATAGTATAAGTAACGGCAAAGCACTCATCTTGAAGTGGATATCAGTGCGTATATCATTTTAGTTAACTTGCCTCCTGTTTCTAAATCGCACAACTTGACTGGACTAAATCACGAAAAAAGTCTTTTGAGTATCAAACAACACACTTACACATGCAGAGGCCTTTTAGTTGATGACCTTTCATGCAGGCCCACTGTTTCTGCACTTACAGTTATGCTCCATGTTCACGGATGAGTCATGGCCAGGTGACCTGGTCTGTGTCTCCATAATCCTGTACGACAGAGCCCAAATCTTTTTTTTTTTTTTTAATGTATATGACTGTCTTACATTTACACTTTTTTTTAATGTATATGACTGTCTTACATTTACAAACTCATTAGCTCACTAATAACACCTTATAATTTTTCTGAGAGAAATCTGAATTGCAAACAAGTTTCAGAGTTACACTTCTTTCAAATGGGATTCTGCATTCTCAAGTCCCCCTAACTCTACTGCACCTATACAAAACCAAAAGGTAATTCTAACATTCCAAATCAAATAGCAATTAATCAATTACCTGACATAAATGAAAATTACTTTTCAACTGGAAACAGATATTTTTAAAACCTATCACTACAGAATGTCCAAACCAATTCTCACACCAAAGTCACTGTTCAGTTACGCTGAAGAAACTGTTGTGTAGCTCCTTCATTTTGATGAGTGCTTGGCTTAAACAAACAAACAAATTGTTAACACAGAATGCTCTGTTTTGCTAGTAAGATCATGGCATACAGTAGTCTAAGACTTCACCACCTGTACGTTTCTAAACATTTACTATATTTTCAATGTCTGTAACACCTTCCGCCCCAATCATGTATCCAGCTTTCACTCACCTTCTGCAATACAAAAAAAAATATTAAAAAAAAAATCATAATAATAATGATAATAATAATAATGACAAAAAAATGCATAAAACTTTAAACAGCAAAGTAATAAGTATAATGATAGTAAGATCAAACTGATGAAGGTGGAAAGATATTTGACAACATTTTTGATAATGTAAGGCAATCAGGGCATGCATGATAGAAGTGATGAACCTCTCCTTGCATTTAATCAGATGCTGTAATTGTGTTATTTGTGAAAACAGTGAGCCTGACTGAAGGGAAAAGGGACTGGTCAAAAACAAGGAATAAATGTTGAGGAAAGAATATAAGCTCTTTTTGGATGCATGTACTAAAAGCGCATCTCTGTGTAAAACATATTGAAACTGTAATGAACTGCTTGCTGAACCCATTTTCTACGATGAAATTATACAAACTGTAACGTTATATTAAAAGCAAGTTAAAATCAAGCTGCTAAAAACATATAAAAAAAAGATGTTTTTAGCAGCTTGATTTTAACTTGCTTTTAATATAACAAATGTCACTCCCACTGTGGTTGAGCACTGTTTTAATATATATAATATATATATATATATATATATATATATATATATATATATATATATATATATATATATAAACACAAAGAATCAAGACAATGACAAACTGTCGTTTAAAATGGACACAAAATCAACTGTTGATATCAACTGAGAAGATATGTTTTTGAAAATGTATAAAATAATGATGTCAGATTATGTTGACTCTTGCAACATATGTGGTTTTAAGTGCAATGGGGATATCTGCTACAATAAACTGTTCATTATGTAATGAAGCAAGAGACTGCATTGAACACTTTCTGGAGTTGTAAGTTAGATATGTTTTTGGACTTACTTGGAAAAAAATATTTAAAACAAAATGTGAAAATGCTTATAATATAAAGATTTCATGTAAATTTGTACTTTTAATGTGGACAACCATATCACTACAGACAGCAGTTTCAATTTTATTAAGTTTGCCAGACAGTATGTATGTGGATGTATAATAGAAAAATACCAAACTTAAACATTTTTCAGAGACCCAGAAATAGAAATTGTAAGATACAAGATTGTACAACATACTGCAAAACTGCATAGATAGTTTACACCAGGATGGCATCTTTATACCCCTATATAATTTTTGCTATACAATAGATATGTATGTCAAATCATCTGTTTTTAACACCGAGTCAAACTGCTGTATGTTTCCATGTCCACTGCTACATAATTTGTCATCACTTGTTCTCTTAGTTTGGTAGTTGTATTGTTATCACTTATTGTCACTGTTACAGTTACTGCTGTATTCATTCTGATGCTATTAGCATTGTTATCTAATTTCATTATCATTTCAGAGTTATGATAACACTGGCTGTTCCCCTTGCCCATGTGCCCTCTCCTCCCCCCCCCCCCCCCCCCCCTCATCTGTCTTCTTACTATTCCCACCTCCTCTCCCCCTGTATCCCTTTTTATTCCATAAATACGCATGTGTTATATTTTCTGAGGGAAAAAATGCATAATTAAAGTTTAATGTTCATTACAACAAACAACTGTCGGGAAAGAAAGGTTGGAATATAATCTTTTCTTAAAAGGAACACACACAAAAATTCAACACATCTTCACAGCCATACTCAGCAAAATACTTAATACTCTGAAGCGCTTGAAATGAAAAAAAAAAAAAATGCTTTCAGAAATCCATCCATCCAACCGATAATGATATGAACTGCCTCTATTCAATCCATACACTGCAGTCATACACATCTTACACTGCTACTGACTGCATGAAAAAAATTCCGAATGAATCAAAGAATATAAAGCTGGATTCACATTTACTGATGCAACACACCATCACCACAATGACAGACCTCTGTCACTGTGCGTCATGGGCTGTACTGTGTGCACTGGCCAGTGCAGCATGAGAATTGGCCTGGCAAAGTGCCAATATGTCTGAATAAGATGGTCTGTTGTGGAAAAGGTACTTTTGTTCTCTCTAAAAGTGATGAGTAATACTAATAGCTGAGACTATATCTAACACTCTGAAGAATGTCTAGTATAGTCATGACTATCTTTCTTTTTTTTTCAATTATCTTTCACACTAACATAGGACCATTGCTAAAATTCCAATTTGCTGAAATGGGAAGAACAGACACTTGAAGCCGTTTCGTAAGTCGTAGGACTATAAATTGTAAACTAACCACATAAAACTAAAAGTTCACCAGCTGCCTGCGTGTAAATAAAATGATAAGCTCATAAACCGATTGATGTCGAGCAATTTGCCCGCCAGGAAAGACGGAGGGAGAGTCCGTGCACATCTCTGATGTGATGGAGTGGTCGTATTGACCCGTACGAAGAGACGGTCCCAGTAATCGTAAATGTGGTTTAGGTTTAGGTTTAGGTTTAGGTTTGTAGGGACAATTGCCTTTAGCAATTATAGCCAGAACTGGCTTTACATGTCCTTCTATGTGTTATCTGTCTTCACACGGTCAGGTCTTTAACTCGCTCAAGTCTTTATTTATCATAGTCAAAATAAATAGTCTTCAATAGTACACTATCATCGATAGAGCTTTTGAAACGGTTAGTATTTTGTGCACATTTAATGTTAGGGGTTAATTTATTCCAAAGATTTGTTACTCTGTTACTAAAAGAAAATTTTCTTAGGTTAGTGCGATAATATTCATGATAAATTTTATTCACACTATTTCTGGTAATATCACTCTTGATGCAGTAAAAAAATTTGAAATAGGAATATTGTCAACACAATTAAATATTTTATAGACTTGGATCAAATCGCCCCTCACTCGTCTTGTTTTTAGAGTAGGCAGTCCAAGAGCTTTTAACCTACCTTCATAGGAAAGATTTTGTATATTCTTTACAAGCTTTGTTGCTCTTCTTTGTACTCTTTCCAAAGCAGCAGACTGCCTCTTTAATCGTGGATACCAAATTGTATTGGCATATTCCAAATGAGGTCTAACGAAAGCCTTGTATATTTTTGTAAAAATATCTTATCTATATGACTAAAAGTACGTTTAATTATACCAATCATTTTATTAGCTTTATTTATAGAGTTTTGAATATGCTTATCGAATACTAGGCCAGAATCAAAAGTAACACCAAGATCTTTTTCATAATCACATGTTGAAATATCTGCACGCTCACCAGTATTACTGTTTAGCATTGTATATTGGTATCTTGGGTTCTTACGTCCAACATGTAACACGTTGCACTTGTCCGCATTAAAATGCAAATTCCATGTGGCAGACCATCTGGATAAACTATCAATATCATTTTGTAATGTATTATGATTATAAGTTGTATTATAAATTTTCGTATCGTCCGCGAATATATTGCAAATACTTTCCACCGAGTTTGGCAAATCATTTATGAATATTGTAAATAATACGGGACCCAAGATACTCCCTTGTGGTATACCACTTAAAACTTCCGTAAAATCTGAATATGAGCTTCCTACTCTAACTCTTTGCTGTCTTTTAGTTAAAAATCCCTTATCCATGTATGCACTCTACCTGTAATTCCATAAGATGATAATTTCACTAATAGCCTCTCATGGGGAACAGAATCAAAGGCCTTTTTAAAGTCTAAATATAGTATATCTACATTGTTGCCATTATCTAAGAGTTTTGTTAAATCTTCCATGACTAGTAGAAGTTGTGTTACACAAGATCGATGTTTACGGAAACCATGCTGGCACTCTGTATATAAATTATTCAAAGTCATATGATCTACAATCACATCCCGTATAATTGATTCCATAATCTTACAAACAATTGATGTAAGACTAACTGGCCTATAATTTCCAGGATCTGTCCTAGTACCTTTTTTAAATAAAGCTGTCACATTTGCAGACTTCCAGTCCATTGGTACCACACCTGATTCATTTGATTTATTAAACAAAATACTGAAAGGTAATGCTAGCTCATTATATGACTCCTTAAGAACTCTTGCAGGTATCATATCAGGTCCACAAGATTTATTTGGGTTTATATTTTTAAGTCTCTCTCTAACTGCACTGGGTGTAATACACATATCTGTTATGGTGACTCCACTGGACCTTGAACCACTTTCCAAGATCGGAACATTACTATTATCTTCTTTTGTGAAAACACTAGAAAAGAAGTCATTTAAAGTATTTGCCTTATCTTCATCTGACACTGTTAAACCACCATTTTTTGTATTCAGTGGACTAATGCCAATATTTGTCTTGGTCTGTGATTGTACATATTTCCAAAACTTTTTAGGTTGATCTTTACAATTAGATGCAACTTTTTTTTTCGAATTCGATCCTTTCTTTTCTTTTTATTTTTTCACATTTATTCCTCATCCTTATATACTTCATATATTCACTACCTTGTTTAGTGCACATAAATCTTTTATATGCAAATTTTTTTTTTTTGTAACTTTCCTCCAAGCCTTCTTATCTAACCATAATGGTTTTTTCAATATATGTGTTGAACACTCTTTTTTTGGAATATATTTATCAATACACTTATGAATAGAGTTCTTGATCATTTTCCAGCACTCTTCCACATCCAAGTGGGTACTTTCACACCAATTTATCATACCCAAGTCTTTTCTTAAATTATCATAGTTTCCCTTATTGAAATCAAATCTATATTCGCCCTTTTTGGATTCTTTTTTACCCTCTATGTACAGAAAAAATGATGATGGTTCAATGTCCTCCGGTTTTCATAATTCAGTTTGGGCAAAGATTTTCTTTCAAATCTCCTTAGCCACTGCTGGTTCTTCTTCTTCTTTCTTTAAACATCCGCCATCATCATTTTCGATGTGTTCTGATGTGTAGATCTTTTTCTTCTTCCTAAAATACTGGTTCACTCAAAAACGAGTAGGTCACCAGCGCGCATGGTGGGTTTGGAGCTTCTTCTTGTTAAGATACTTAAGCTGACTGATACAAACCTACTGCCATTATGATTGTACTGTTTCGGCTATGTCTCGTATGATCATAATTATCATAAGGTAGGACACGTACTTAAAAACTCATTTTCCGCAGCCTGAAAAGAAGCTTCTTCCTAAAATACTGGTTCACTCAAAAACGAGTAGTTCACCAGCGCGCGTTTGTAATGGATGGGGTGAAGAAATCTTTCCTGGGTTGGAATGATTTTTTTTTTCTGCAGTATAAGATAATTACCGCCTGTTTTCATGCTTTTTTCTCTTTTCCAGCTAGGCCCTACTTCCAAAAGCTTTAAAACTTGGAATTCGCTCGCACGTCGGCACATGAATTACTCAGAGTAACGCCCCTTCCAACTAATCTCATACCCATCAAACAAAACAAATAACCATTTTACGGTGAAAAGTTCGTCATCACTAGAATTATGTTTTATTTTTTTATTGATAAATTGCAGTAAAAATTATTTAAAGATAGGAATCACCGCTATTTCTAACCTATAAAATGTTTGAGTATGTTCTAAGTAGAAAGAAACTCGTGGAGAGCGTGGCAGCAGAGAGTCCTCAGAAGAGAAGCCCCCTTCAAGCAAGTGTTTCGGCCCTTATCTCCTGACACTCTAGGGGGGTTGGGCCACACCCGGTTCATGACTCCGGATGTCTTAATAATAAGACAGGATGTGAAAATATAAAAATAAATAGATTTCCATTGGCTTCTATATTTAGAATCACCACCGCTGTTATTTTTGGAAGTATTTTGTCCAATAAAACAAGAACGTTGCTGGCTTGCCTAGCAGACGGCAGTAATTTCGATAGTAAAACCATTCCAGAAAACAAGTCTACCGTGGTCAACTGTGGTCGAAGGTGGAACGGGTGAAAACACGATGGCGAGTGGCACTGTCGACGTTTATGTGAAAATCCAACAGGGAGAAATGCACAGTATTATGTTCGCCCAAGCGACACCATTGCGACTTTGTGCTCAAAAGTTGCAGAGGAAGAAAAGTGAAAGAAACACAAGTTCGCCTCAAATACCAAGGGAAAATCCTCAACAGAACCCATTCCATGTCGTACCTTGGAGTTCGACCAGAGACAATTCTCAAAGCAGAGGTACATCTGTCTGTCTGTTCTGTCTGTCTCTCTCTCTCTCTCTCTCTCTCTCTCTCTCTCTCTCTCTCTCTCTCTCTCTCTCTCTCTGTGTGTGTGTGTGTGTGTGTGTACTATTATGGTGACTGATACTTCTTACATCATGCTTTTTCCGCAGGTGAGAGAGAGAGAGATAGAGAGAGAGAGAGAGAGAGAGAGAGAGAGAGAGAGGTGTGTGTGTGTGTGGTGTGTTGTGTGTGTGTGTGGTGTGTGTGTGTGACATACAGTTTTAGTGTGTAGGCATGTTTTATGATAATAGGAATCATCACTGTTTTGTTAATCAGTCTTGTATTGTGTGATAGTGTTAATGTATTAGTATCCTTAGTCCTTGAAGGAACAAGTGCCAGATATAAAAAAAATATGCATCTTCTTGCTTATGTTACCCTTGGAAATAAAGACTCAAATCTCTCTCTCTCTCTCTCTCTCTCTCGCTCTCGCTCTCGCTCTCTCATGTTTAATGTTGTCATATGAAATGCCATGTGCATATATTGCAGGAATGACTGGTAAACGTGTAGTATTGTCACTGACGGATGAAGACCTATGCTCCTGTCTCTGTCTGTCTGTCTGCCATCTTCTCTCTCTCTCTCTCTCTCTCTCTCTCTCTCTCTCTCTCTCTCTCTCCTCTCTCTCTCTCCTCAGTAGACCCGTATGCACATGGTAGTCTATATATCCCCAAAACGTAAGAGAACAGGGTATGGTCTATACAGATTCTGGTTCCGAGGCCCGTCACCTTGGTCGTTGCTTTACCCAATGACCTCGGAGAAACCGAAGTTGCATCGTCCAGTCTGGACACCATTAGCGACGTCACTGCCAGAATTGCTGACATCATCAAAGAGGATGCGTCCCGCGTGGTGCTCAAGTAGGTTGGTTGGACGGCTGGAAACACATAGGTAGACATGGTCATTCGAGAAGAAAATTATGGTGAACTCTCTCTCTCTCTCTCTTCTCTCTCTCTTCTCTCTCTTAACTTGGTTTTATAATACCTCCTCGCGACACATTATTACATGAATGAAAAGTGTTAATATGACATGATCTGCATTGAAATCATGTATGGAATATGAACAGATTATAAGACCAGGCCCCAACCTAACATCTTCTCCTTGAGTATCAGAAGATCTGTCAATCAATGTTTACTGCCGCGCGCACACACGCTTAATTGGTGTGTGTGTGTGTGTGTGTGTGTGTGGTGTGTGTGTGTGTGTGTGTGTACGTGTGTGTGTGTGTGTGTGTGTGTGTGTGTGTGAGTAGGTACATGAGATGTGTGTGCGCGTGCGTGCGTGCGTGCGCGCGCGCGCGCGCGCGCGCGCGTGTGTGTGTGTGTGTGTGTGTGTGTGTGTGTGTGTGTGCGTGTGTATGGGTGCCGTGTGTGTGTGTGTATCTGGGCATATTCACTGGGAGACTACTTGCATGGCAGTCCAAGCGACCAGGGCAGGGGAGGAGGCCCAGAAGAAGACTATGATGCCAGTCTTTTCCCTTCCCTGGCACCCTGCTAGTGGAATGCTGAACATCTGAGACCCGCAGTCGCCAAGACTGCCAAACTGGGCTTGTCTGTAGCTAAGTTAGTTAGTTAATGCAGGCCCACAACCAGGTTTAACATCATCCCACACCCGCCGCTGAAACTGGCGATATGGCAGATGGAAACAGCCGTATGCCAGGAGAGTGGAAGAAGGTGGCCTATCTCAGAGCACTACACTGTAAGCTTACCTCCAGAAAGGCGGGTGTGTGTGTGTGTGTGGGGGGGGGGGGGGGGGGGGGGGGTTCAGTCTTTACATTGACACCATTTGTGTAATTGATTGGAATTTGCGACAACTGACTGGAGCAATGAATGAGTGTGCACGACTTTTAGGCTACTATACGTGGTGTAGTTGACCCGTACCTGGCCGTGCCCCATCCTGTTGTCCAGATCCTTGGAAGCGTGCGTAGTAGACCCAGACGGATAGTGGCACTTTTTGTTGATATGAATAGTATTGAATCTAAAGTTGAAGATTGACCAGTCTGTTTACAACATTCTTATTTTGTAAACGTAAATGAAAACGTCGCATTGGGTTGAATAAACCAGTGAAAGTGGATTGAATGAAACAAGGATTTTGAATCAATGTGGACGTTTCTAAGATTTCGTAGAAGATATATCTGTGACCGGCATTTTTGTTAATATAAATAGTATTGGTTCTAAAGTTGAAGATTTGTCTCAACTTTGTTCATTTGGTGGGAAAAAAGAAGACAACATTTTTTATGGTAACCAGTTTCTCCTACTTCTTATGCGATGTTACCCCAAGCAGCAGAGAGAATATCCCTGTTGGTATGCTACTTGTCATTTTTTATGTAATTAAATGATCTGAGCCTCACGGCAGCGATGAGTTTTTTGTTGTCCTTGTTGAAAAGAAAAATGAAAAGTGTAAAAATTCAGAGGAGGAGTTCGGTCCCTTCACCTGGACGGCCGGGGAAAGTGCGGTTTGCACGACCGGCAAAATGACGGGTGCGCTTATGCACGGCTGTGGCCGTCGTCAGTAAGCTG
>CM031603.1:49643988-49646488 GCA_018398815.1 Conus ventricosus | reverse complement strand
ACGCGTCCTGTTTTGTCTTATGATTCGTTTTGTCCACGTTGTTCGGTGGAGTCATGATAAATACTTTTTTTTTTTAAATCTTTCACTTGAAATCTGTAGATGTTTGCTTCTCAAGCACAAGAACAAAGGATGGAACCCATTTTTACCCTTCCGTTCTCTCTCTCTCTCTCTCTCTCTCTCTCTCCTCTCTCTCTCTCTCTCTCTCTCTCCTCTCTCTCTCTCTGTCTGTCTGTCTCTCTCTCTCTCCTCTCTCTCTCTCTCTCTCCTCTCTCTCTCTCTCTCTCTCTCTCTCTCTCTCTCTCTCTCTCAGTGTTACCGGGAGGCTAACGAGGAGGACCTGGACCAGTTTGAGCGGGAGGTGGAGGAGGCAGGCCGGATGACGGAGGAGAGGCGTCAGATCTTTCAGAGTCTTCAACAACCCCAGGCCGAGGCCCAGGCCCAGGCCCAGTCAGCCTCGCCCGACAACGGCAACCCTCAGGTGAGCTGGAATCCCCCACGGTAATTGCCCTCGTTCTCCTCGTCCTTCTCACTCCTCATGGCCCCTCTTTGTCTTCCCTCTGGCCCCCCTTTCTTCTCCCCCCCCCCCCCTCCCCCTCCCCCTCCTCCCGATTCTTCTCGTACTCCTCCTTCTTTCCAGGAGGTCGAAATGCATCGTGTTTTGTCCTGTCTCTGTTTGTCTTGATAGTCTTGCGGAACAAATAACCTTTCTCGTTAACTTCCTCTTTCTTTGTCTATTCCTCGATCCTACCTCTTCTTTTTTTTTCCGCATGTCCTTTTCTTTTTTTTTTTTTTTTCGTCCTCCTCCCTCCTTTTTCTACCCTGATTTGGAAATTTTCTTTAGACGTTCGAAACTCTTTACACATTCAAAACTCTTTAGACGTACGAAACTCTTTAGACGTTCGAAACTCTTTAGGTATATGAAAGTCCTTTCCATCCATTAGCTAGACTCTACAGTCATTAAAAAAACAAAAAAAAAAAAAAAAAAAACCCTTGTCCTCCTTCTCCACCACCTCTTCTCTCCATCAGCTCTCCGCCCTCTTTGTTACTTTTCTGTTTCTCTTCTGTTATCTTTGTTCCTCCTCTTGCTCTTTCTCATTCTTCTGTTTTTCACATTGTTCTCCATCTGTCTCCCTTTCCGTCTCTTCCTTTTTCGTTATCTTCCTCATCAGTCCTTTTTCCTGCACATTTTTTTTTTTCTTTCCTTCCTCTTCCTCCTGCGTATTTTTTTTTTAAATCTTTCTCTTCCTTTTCCTCTTTTCTTTTCTTCTCCTCTTCATCTTTCTCCTTTTCTTTTTCCTTGTTCTGGAACCACCCACTCACTCTCTTTCCTCATTCTCCCCCCCCCCCCCCCCCCCCCCCCCCACCCCGTGTCCCTGTGTTCTTTCTCATTCTCTTACCCTGCTCATCTTTTCTCTTCTTCTCCAATTCCCATTTCTGTCGCCCCCCCCCCCCCCCCCCCCCCCCCCCCCCCCCCCCCCCCCCCACACACACACACACACACACTCCCGTTCCTTCTCTTTCTTCCTTTTTTATTCTCTCGTTACAATTCTTTTCTCCCCGTCTTCTTCTCCGTAGTCTTTCTCTTCTTCAGTCGTCTACTCTCCCCCCCCCCACCCCCCTCCTCACCCCCCTCCCTCCGTACCCTATGTGAACTCAGCGCAGGCTTTCAAGGGTGGCGCAGGATTGCTCCCAGCTGGTTTAGCTTGTTCGGTTAGTAGTTGAGGACAGTACTTCTCTGGGTCCCACCCGCACCTTCGGATGGATCTTTTCCGCTTTTTTTTTGTTTTTTTGTTTTGTTTTTCTTCCTGGTTCTCTTTGTCTTTTATGCCTTCTTTCCCTCCGTCGTTCTCCTCTGTGTGTGTGTGTGTGTGTGTGTGTGTGTGTGTGTGTGTGTGTGTGTGTGTTTCTTTTCGTATTCCTCCATAATTTCGTCCATTCCTAGCTCCTGATGCTCTTTATTTTATCTTCTCTTCATCCCCCACCCCCCACCCCCCGTGCTGTCTTCTGTCTTCCGTTTCGTTTTATTCGTTGTTTTTCCCTCGCTTTCGTCCTCCTCCTCTGTTTCGTCTTTCTCTTTTTGAAGTGTGTTTCTTTCATGGCTGTTTTTTTTTTCTTTCTTTTTTTACTTTTTTTTTTGTTTTAAAGAGAAAATACAAGAATTGATTTTAATGCTGAGCCTGTGTGTGTGTGGTGTGTGTGTGTGTGTGTGTGTGTTGTGGTGTGGCGCGCGCGCGCGCGCTTGCATGCATGTGTGTGTGGTGTGTGTGTGTGTGTGGTGTGTGTGTGTGTGTGTGTGTGTGTGACAGCGGTACGTAAAAGCCAGCTGGTGGGACCCATCCATATACACGGGGGCCACACCTCAGTACCACTATGACGCCCAGACCGACAGGTGGAGTGGTGAGTGTCTCTTGAATGTTACTATGACCCCGAAATTTGCCTGTGGGGTTCCCTACACATGGATGGCCACTCCCTCCGTATCGTTACTATGAGACCCACCCTG
>CM031603.1:49618988-49641488 GCA_018398815.1 Conus ventricosus | reverse complement strand
GATTGTTCTCTTCCTGATTTCAGATTGTGCTGTTACTTGAATGCGCACATACACATTCATGAGTGTTGTTGTTGTGTGTTGTTGTGTTGTCGTCGTCGTCGTTCTCGTTATAATTAAATCTGCATGAGGCGATGAGTGAATGCGTGAATGTGAGACGGTGTGATTTGGTGGTGTATGGTATGAATAGGATATGAGGTTCGGTTGTGGCATTCGTTTGGTATTTTCGCTGCGTTCATTACTCGCTGTGTTGATGGTAGGTTTGATTGTGTGTATGGGTTGTTTGGTGAATTAAGGCGTTTATATGGTTGAAATATGACGTACTTTACATCGTTTTAAATCAGAATCAATCCTGTTTTGTTTTGATGAGATGTGATTTGCAGTCAATTACGAATCATGTATAGCCATGAACATTACAAAAAAATTCCACTGTCCAGCTTTTGACCATTTCTACTGTCAAATGAAAACATGCCACGTAATCAGAGTCTGGCCATAATTATTCATTGTGCTTCTCTCTCCTGCGTGGAATCATCATTTCATGTTTTGATTCAGCAAAGCTGTTTTTCGGCAATAAGACCTTTGATTTCGCTGCAGTTGTGTGTTCAGATTTGGCTGCTGGACTTTTGGATTTCATTTTTGTGTGTACCCCGACCCCCACATCCCTCTTTTAATTATTTTTTTTTTAATTCGGGTTGGTGTGTGCGTGCAGTTTTGTGCTGCATGTGCATGAACGCATGCATCTATATAGTGTGCTGTTGAAGACTAGGTTACACATTAACTGTATGCCACATATTAGCATGGAACGTTTTCACGTAGCCTACATCACAACGAGCTCACATGAGAAGGGGCACTGTAAGAATCAAATGGTTTTATGATGGCGGTGAGGAAAAGAAACCTTAGTTGAATCCTTTCTGCTAAAATGTGTGAAGTCATTTTTTCATTCTTTATCATTTTATTGATTTGTTATTGGTTTTTTTCTACATTTCTTCATGGGGACGGGCTTTTGGAATTGCGTTAAATCTCTCTCTCTCTCTCTCTCTCTCTCTCTCTCTCTCTCTCTCTCTCTCTCTCTCATACTTACTCTTGCGCCCCGTCGACAACAAATATTTTCATCGTGGACAAAGTTGTAGATTTTTGTGGATAAACATGACTGAAAAAAGGCCTCTTTACTGATTTGTTCTCTCAGTTTCCTTTCAGACATTGAACAATATATTTTTTTCATTGAATGCCAACATTGTTTTACAAGGGTAACAAAAAAGGTAGAAAAGTCGGGAAAGATATAAGACGGATAGCCTCCCCTCCCACCTCTCCTCTCTCTCTCTCTCTCTCTCTCTCTCTCTCTCTCTCTCTCTCTCTCTTCTTTGTTGTGTGTGTGTGAGCGCGCGCGTGCTTGTGCGTGTATGTGTGTATCCTTCTTACTTTTCTATCCTTAAAATACATTACACGATGTGTAGAACGTGAAACTAGCGCAACAAAGAACTGACTTTCAGTTGTTCAGTATGGACACTTAGTCGACTGGTGGCCGATTACTTGTCTTTGTAAACCAACTAAATTCGTTGTTGTGCGTCGTGACGCTTTCGGATGTGATTTTGTTTTTTTCGATTTGCCTAATTCTGTAATCGCTTGATTCCTTGACAACACATCGGTTAGGATATTAATTAGCCTACAGAACAGATCACAATTGCTGTACGAACTTTTTAAAAAATCGCCCTTGAACAAAGTGTAAACCTATCTTATCATATCTGCTGTGTTTTCTTCATATTTTAGAGTATCGCATGTAGGCCTAACTTATTAAAATAAAAAAAAATTTAAAAAGGAAAAAAAAAAAAAAAAAAATAGGAGAGGAGAACACAACTTAAGTGGTCCGTCTCTTTTGGGTAGACTAGTATGGGAAGATGACGTTTGTTGTCGCCAGTACAGGACAATCGATGAGAATTTGCTAAGAGTCGAACTCATATAAAACCAGACACCGAGAATGACTCCAGCCCACCCGAAAGATGTCACCGTAGCGTGTCTGTTGTCGGTAGAATTGTTTAATGTTTCAGCGTTAGTACCATTTTGTTGTTATTAATCATGAAAGGTGTTTACTATTTCAGTTAATTTCATTATGAGCACTTGAGTTATTTTCCTTCATTTTCTTGATGTACATAAAGGAATGAGCATTGTTGTTTGTATATGTTGTTTTGCTTATCATTTGTGAATATTTTGACACTCAGAACATCCTGCAATAGGCTATATAGATGTGTGCGGGTGCGGGCGCGCGGGTGTGCTGCGTGCGTGCGTGCGTGCGTGCGTGCGGTGTGGTGTGTGTGTGTGTGTGTGTGTGTGTGTGTGTGTGTGCGCGCGCGCGCGCGCGTGTGTGTAAAACGTTATACCAAAACAAACTGTGATCAACTTTAAAAATGATAATGAACGCTGAAAATTGTGGCAGTGGTTATATTTATCATTTGAGAAATGTATGGCCATGTACACACTGTACAACTGAAATAAAGTGCAGAAAATCACGAGGGTGTGTGTGCGTGCGTGCGCACGCGCGCGCGCACGCGGGGTGTGTGTGTGTGTGTGTGTGTGTGTGTGTGTGTGTGTGTTTCGTTTTGTTCATTACATGGATATCGCGCTACACACACACACACACACACACACACACACACACACACACACACACACACACACACACACACACACTCTCTCTCTCTCTCTCTCTCTCCTCTCTCTCTCTCTCTTCACACACACACACACACACACACACACACTCACACACACGCGCGCGCGCGCGCACGCACCACACACACACACACACACACACACACACACACTCACACACACACACACACACACACACACACACACACACACACTGACGACAGACATAAAAACTGACTTGCCAGTTTCAGTTCTTTGCGGTGATGGAAGGAAAAAAAGTAATGGGAGTAACTGAAGAAACCTTGACTCTGCGAAGCAACAAATCTGGCAGCTGATGCCACAGTTACCTTGTCCTGGGCCATTATGATAACCACACGCAATTTGCGTGCTGACCTCACGCACGGACTGTGAATTGAATGTTGCTGTCCCTGCACACTACCACCGGAACTGTTCTTCGCCCAAGTACATGTATTTTCACACGGCGCACGCAGTGTATCTCAGTGGGCCAACGCTGCGAATCTGGGGAAATCCGCTCTAAATCACCGTCTGACTAAACTCCCTTACTTTGGTCTGTGAGAGGTATGGGAATCAATTTGTAGTTAATGAATTAGTTTAACGCCCTCTTGCTTAATTGCTCTTCTTTCTTCCGCCCTCTCAGTTCCTCTTCTTTATCAATTATTACTTTTTCTTTTTTTAATTTTCTTTTATAGATTTTTATTTATTATTTTTTTTTTTTTACATATCTATATCTTTTAATCCTGCCAAGATTGGGCTGAGGCCTACTTATGATAGACTGTACAACCCGCTATATGACCGTGTCGTAAAACTGTCAGAGAGAAACCGTCTCCTTCCTGCCCATTATCACTCAGTTTGCCCACTATTTTACACATAAAAGAAAATGTGGAGAGCATACATGTGGCGGTCGATTAGTTTGATGAACATACACAAGTAATCTGGACACATTCCAGTCATAAAGATTACGTTGGTGTCTGCATTCTGCATGTGTCTTTTGAGTTGTGATCTGTCGCACGCCACCCTCCCTAGCTACGCTCCAAAGGACGCCCCCCCCCCCCCCCCCCCCTCCCCAGGACAAGGCCAATAAGTCGACCCACATCAGCCTCAACATGTCAAACTGTGCGCAAGTTCAATTTTCACAAACTGGAATGTGACCAAACCTGGGACAGTCCTTAATGATACCTGTAACAAAATGACATTATAGGTTGTAGGGTGCCGTGAACTTCAATACCCTGGATATTTCTTTAAACTGTTGTTTGTTAAAACCTTCGCCGTAAATAAGTGACCCACAGACATGATTTTTTTTTTTTTTTACTGAGTATCTGAGTCAGTCTAGCTATTTTCACAAAATGTAAAGGCTGTCAATAAAGCGTGGCCCAACATCTATACCAAACATTGATTATTCCCCCATCGACAATAGAATTGACAACAACAACAACAACAACAAAAAACAGCAATACTTTTATTCCTTCAATAAAAGTCTCTGGGTCTCTGGTGACCCATACCGTATGGCAAGACCTTAGTCCTTCCCCAAAACATGGGTCCCTGGAGACCCATGATGTATGGCGTGGATTGATTCTTATACAAAAAGCACGGGTCCCTGGAGACCCATGACGTATGGCATGGATTGATTCTTATACAAAAAGCACGGGTCCCTGGAGACCCATGATGTATGGCATGGATTGATTCTTATACAAAAAGCACGGGTCCCTGGAGACCCATGACGTATGGCATGGATTGATTCTTATACAAAAAGCACGGGTCCCTGGAGACCCATGACGTATGGCATGGATTGATTCTTATACAAAAAGCACGGGTCCCTGGAGACCCATGACGTATGGCATGGATATATTCTTATACAAAAGCACGGGTCCCTGGAAACCCATGATGTATGGCATGGATTGATTCTTATACAAAAGCATGGGTCCCTGGAGACCCATGACGTATGGCATGGATTGATTCTTATACAAAAAGCAAGGGCCCCTGGTATGGAGACCCATGACGTGTGGCATGGATTGATTCTTATACAAAAAGCATGGGTCCCTGGAGACCCATGACGTATGGCATGGATTGATTCTTATACAAAAAGCATGGGTCCCTGGAGACCCATGACGTATGGCATGGATTGATTCTTATACAAAAAGCAAGGGCCCCTGGTATGGAGACCCATGACGTGTGGCATGGATTGATTCTTACACAAAAAGCATGGGTCCCTGGAGACCCATGACGTATGGCATGGATTGATTCTTATACAAAAAGCATGGGCCCCTGGTATGGAGACCCATGACGTATGGCATGGATTGATTCTTATACAAAAAGCATGGGTCCCTGGAGACCCATGACGTATGGCATGGATTGATTCTTATACAAAAAGCATGGGCCCCTGGTATGGAGACCCATGACGTATGGCATGAATTGATTCTTATACAAAAAGCACGCGCCCTTGGAGAGCCATGACGAAAGGCATGGATTAATTCCTATACAAAAAGCATGGGTCCCTGGAGACCCATGACGTATGGCATGGATTGATTCTTATACAAAAAGCACGGGTCCCTGGAGACCCATGACGTATGGCATGGATTGATTCTTATACAAAAAGCATGGGCCCTTGGTATGGAGACCCATGACGTATGGCATGGATTGATTCTTATACAAAAAGCACGGGTCCCTGGAGACCCATGACGTATGGCATGGATATATTCTTATACAAAAAGCACAGGTCCTTGGAGACCCATGACGAAAGGCATGGATTAATTCCTATACAAAAAGCATGGGTCCCTGGAGACCCATGACGTATGGCATGGATTGATTCTTATACAAAAAGCACAGAACCTTGGAGATCTACAAAGCACAAAATTCAGGTGACGAAGGATTAAGTGTTCATATCAGCACTTCAGTGGGCAAAAAGAAATTCTTGGCCGTGCCCATTTCCTCTCCACGTACCCTGACCGCATGTTGGGTATGTTCCAGTTTCCTTCACCCAAACAAGTAGAGGGAACTGGAACAGTGGCTCTCTTGCCTCACTGTCCCATTAGCTCCCCTTTGTCAAAATGCCTTTCGCCCCTGCGAACGGGACATTCATCTTTGAAGTGTGGTCGACAGACAACAAAGCCGTTAACAGCAGGCAGACACAGCCAATCATACCAACAAGAAGCGGTGAACTTTTCGATACGCGCAATGGAACTCGAACTGGTGAAAGACGAAGAAGATTCTGCTCCTGTCCCTCTGCTTTCTTGCATCACCCAACAAACGCAAACGTGTCACACACAATATTTAACGGACATATCAGATCGTGATACTGTAATCAATGCACGTAGTTACTGTTTGTGTTGGATAGTGCGCATATAATCAACTATGGATAAGTCAACAATACCACTGTGGTTGGGTGAAAATCAATAGCTCTGGTTTGTCAGAGGGCCCATTTGATAATACTGACAGGAATAACAGCAACAACAGGAACAGTCATCATCATCACCATCATCATCATCATCATCATCATCATCAACATTATCATCATCATCATTTATCATCATCATTATGGGGAAAAAGTGAATGAGTTAAAAAAAAAAAACAACAACAACAACATATGACCCGAAAATGATGAAGAGAAAAAAAAGATGAATAAATTGAAATCATAAATTGAATAGAAATGAATAAATAAACTAATGAAGGAAAAGGAAAGACACGTAGATACAATTCAGATAATCAGGGGACGTACAGACATACCATCACCCTTCCACAATTCAGCCAATCAGTGCACGTAGAAACATATCACCACTCTTCAGCACCCATCCACCCCCAGTCCCTCCATCACAGCGCGTGAAACGTACTACCCCCACAACCACACAGTCCCTCTACCGCTACCATCACCAGAATCCTACACGAATGCACGTGCCTATGATCGTACACAAAACCATCACTTCATTCTCTTCACTGATCCACACCAGCACGCCCACGGGCATCGGAAGTCCACGATTGCCAAGCTGGGGTCCCACGAATCTGCGATATAGGGCCTACCCCAATATTTAGATCACCCGTTGAAAATAAATAAATGAACAAATAAATCAATGATCATACATGTACGCGCGCGCGCGTGCGCACGCAAACAAACACACACACACACACATACACGCGCGCGCGCGCGCGCTCGCACGCACACACACACACGCACATGTGCACATGCCTGCATGTGATCTCTCTCTCTCTCTCTCTCTCTCTCTCTCTCTCTCTCTCTCTCACACACACACACACACACACACACACACACACACACAACACACACACAACACACTCACACACGTACATACGCACACACACACATACACGCGCGCGCACGCGTGCACGTACGCACGCACGTACGCAACCACACACACACACACACACACGCAGGCACGCACGCACGCACCACACACACACACACACACACACACACACACACACACACACACACACACACACACACACACACACACACACACACACACACACACCACACACACACACACACACACACACACACACACACTGATGCTTACAGGCTCAACTGTATCTATTGACGTTCCACGTTATACAGTTCAATCTGCATTACTTCAAATGCGCGCATTCACTTTTCTTTTTAGTATGGGTGTGCGGTCACTTCTTCTGTTAATGCTGAGTTCTGCAAAGTAGTCATGGTGTGGTGGCGTCGATCTTGCTTGTTGACGTGATTCTTTAAGTTTCTTATATAATCAGATCGGCCAAGCTGTAATCCAGATAATTATTATTCTTACCTTGCCTGCTAGTGTGTCTGCTCTCTCATTTCCTTTTACCCCTGCACGTCCTGGGCAGTATATCCATATGAGTTTTCTTGACCCACGCGAAATAACCCAGTCACAAATGTATTTAGATCACCGGCTGCTATCCCGTTATCATCTTTAACCCTCTCTCTCTCTCTCTCTCTTCTCTCTCTTCTCTCTCCTCTTCTCTCTCCCCTCTCTCTCTTGTGTCTCTGTCTCTGTGTCTGTCTGTCTGTCTGTTGTCTCCCTCTCTTTTCCGTTTTTAAATTTAATTATGATATTGAAAATTATCCAAGTTTTGCTGTGGTTTTTTTCTATGCTAGAGTCTAAAATCATCGACACGATGAAAAGACTTTAAATAAAACAACCAACCAAACCACCAACCTGATCAATATTGATACCACTGAACTGTAGGTAACACACATGTCATGGTCAAGGCCTGACCGTCATGTGGTTTTCCGATCAGGTCAGCGGCTTTCTGGAGAGTGTTGTTTTGCGCAGATCTATGTCTCCACTGTTATCCTTGACGTCTCCGGCAGCTCCAGATGACATACCTGTCGAAAGTTCATTTATCTGGTTCATGTTGAGTCTTTCACACACGTTATTTTGCAACAAGTTTCATAATGTTCATATGTTGGTTTAGCTTTTCTTTTCTTTGTGCGTGCGCGCGTGCGTGCGTTCGTGCGTGCGTGCGCGGTGCGCGCGCGCGCGCGCGCGCGTGTGTGTGTGTGTGTGTGTGTGTGTGCTGTCGTTCTAAACATCCCCATCATTACCACCTCCCGCTACCCCTTAAAATTCCGGTCTGCCCTCCCCCCGGCCCCCGCCCCCGCTCCCACCCCACCTTAGCATTTTTTATTTTATTTCAGTATAGATTGGATATGATACACTGCTGGCGTAATGTTACTGCTAAAAGGTAGAAACGACTACACTTTCTTTTTCATTCATGGATTTCTGTTCTATTCTTTTGGATTTTTCTTCTATTTTTTTTTTATTTCTGCAATATTTTCCGCATCTGTCTCTGTATGTTGCATCCTTTTCTTTTGTTTCCCCCTGTCTTGTAAGGCATTAAATTCTATTTTAAAAAAAATCGGAAATGAAATGAGGTAGGGAACAGTAAACGATAAATAGTAAACAAGTGGGGTATGTTTTGCTCCCATAAGGAAACCTAACACAGAGTAACTTTTATTCAAGACTGGCACAGCCTTTTTAACTTGAATAAAGTCAGACAAATACATGGACGAACAATCTAATAGTGGGGGAAAAACAAGCGCAGGCCAACAACTGAACTGTCTGGCAAAGATTTGGACTTGAGGGGAGGGGAGGGGAGAGGGGAGTTTGAAGATGGAGAAACTGGAAAAATGAAATTAAAAAAAAAAAAAAAAATATTATAGATATGAAAACTCTTCTCTAGCTGCATAAGGGAACCATCGCAATCCCTTTTGAAGGCAGATATATTTGTATTGCCTGCTCCGAGGCCTTTAAAAAAATCGTTTTTAGTGACTGGGTTTCTTCGTCATCATAATATAGACTTCTCGTTATTCAAAACAAATTGTTTAACAATGTTGCTGTGTCATTGCTTGCGCATACAAGGCAGAGCTTAGTATTTGGAGGGTACATGGTGTGTATCTGTGTGACCGGAGGGATGTTTGATGACGGCTGCTGTTCAGTAGGAGAGTTAGACGAGGATTTCTCGAGTGGTGGTAAGTCACGTGATTTGACAACGCCATCTTGGGATTAGCCTCAGCTGGCCCGTCGCGGTCGGTAAACTCGGAATTTGCCGGAAAGTGTCGTTGCAGTGGTGGAGCTCGAAGAGCCTTACACTTCGTCACAGGCGTTTTCCTACAGTGCGTTGGTTGTCAACAGCCTGGAGCAACCATGTTCCGAAAACGAAACAAATCGGATGTGCAGACGGAGTACACCTGTAATGTGCGATTTTTGGATGATGAACCGATGCAATTTACATTCAAGGTGAGGTGAGCTTTCGATTGGGGCACTCGCCGCAGTCGATGACTGTCGCAGTTGGCTTTTTTTTATCATGTTAAAATAAATGACATGTCTTTCATTAAAATTACATATTCCACCAGTGCCCGTCGGCTGCGATCATTTCATTCTAGATTTGTAGTCTTCAACCCTTTTTTTTTGCTTCAATGAGTGTATTTGTAAACATGTTGATTTGTAGAAGCGTTGTTTTGAAACAGCTTGTCTTACCAGTGATCAGAGTCACTCAGGCGTGCAAAGAACGAAATACCGAGGCTCCGTCGAGTTACTGGCTTGTTAGTATGTTGGTGAAAAGATTTCGTTTGCGCAAGGCCGGACCGGGAACTAGCTCACTCGCTAATGGGCGTGTCAGTCGCGGGATGATCAGTACATCGCGAAGTAGGCCAGAAGATTCAGATAGACCGTTATCCTCAGCAAACCATTCGTGATCCGTCACATCATGATCTCCATGTGTGAATCACTGAATGCAGTCTTCATCCATTAATCGCCAGTGGAAATGCAGGTTTTGAGTGAACCAGTATTTTAGGAAGAAGAGGTGTGCACTGCACTATCTGCGTGCACCCCTTCCTTCTTTTCCTCTTCCAACTGATTTATTCAGTTGTTGGATCATCAGGCTGACTTGTTCATGTCTTTTATCAGTTTTTTAAAGGGCCAATACAGATGAAAAAAAATGTGCATTTAACTCTTTTAAAAGTAATGAAAGAACAGTGAAAGAGAATTTGATTTATTGACGAAAGATGGGAAAGAATACAGTAAATATGCAAGAATGCGAAATAAGAGCAAAAATGAAATCAAATCAACAAGAAAAGCTTATGAACGTAAAATAGCAGAACAATGTAAAAAAACTCCAAATGTTTTTGGAAATACGTGCAAGAACGTACAAAAGTAAACACAGGGGTAAATACTCTAAATGATGGTAAAGGAGGGTTGGCCGAGTCAGATATGGAAAAAGCTGAAGTTTTAAATGAGTTCTTCGCAAGTGTCTTTGCTAATGAAGATACAAATAACATACCTGATCTTATTGAATGTAGTAAATCTAATGGAATTTCAGTTACAGATATAATAATTACTTCAGATGCAGTAGAGAAGAAGTTGTTTGAATTGAATCAGTCTAAAGCGCAGGGCCCTGATTTAATCCCACCTAAAGTTCTAAAAGAATTAAGTAAGGAGTTAGCTGTACCGCTCAGTAAGATTTATAATAAATCATTAGAGACAGGAAAATTACCCCTCGACTGGAAATCGGCAGAAGTTACTGCTATTTTTAAAAAAGGGTCAAAATCTGAGCCAGGAACTATCGTCCGGTAAGTTAACCTGCATTGCATGCAAAGTGCTAGAATCCATTATAAGAGTTTGTCATAGTATCTCACTTCACTGAAAATTTAATTGTTTGCAGTATGCCAGCATGGCTTTCGTAAAAAAAAGGTCTTGCATATCACAACTACTTGAAGTTATGGAAGATTTAGTTAACATGCTAGAGAATAAGTACTCTGTTGATATAATTTACCTTGATTTCCGTAAAGCTTTTGATACGGTTCCGCATGAGAGATTATTGAAAAAAATGGAAGCATACGGTATAGTAGGTAAGTTGCTAAACTGGATTAGAGACTTTTGTCAAATAGAAAACAAAGAGTAAGAGTGGGTAACTGTATGTCGACAGAGAAAGATGTTATGAGTGGTATTCCCCAAGGGAGCATTTTAGGACCTGTACTGTTTACTATTTTTATAAATGACCTTCCAGATGAGGTAAATAGTTTTTTGTAAAATTTTTGCTGATGATACAAACATATATGACAAATCAGATAACTATAATAGTCTGCAAGAAAATTTAAATTGCTCCAAACTGGTCAGACAAGTGGAATCTATATTTTATGTTGAAAAATGTAAAGTTTTGCATGTTGGCAAAAACAATCCTGAACATGAATACAACATGAAAATAGATGGTGGAAATAGGCTGGTACAGAAATGTGAGGAAGAAAAGGATCTGGGGGTAATCTTTGATAAAGATTTACTCTTTGATATTCACATTCAAAAATGTATAAATAAAGCAAACCAAATGATTGGATTAATAAAAAGAACTTTTATTTACCTAAATAAAGAAACGTTTTTAAAGTTATATAAAGCTATGGTTAGACCGCATCTTGAATATGGCAATATAATTTGGTACCCACACTTGAAAAGACAGTCAATAGCAATTGAAAGAGTACAGAGAAGAGCTACTAAAATCTTGCAAGAATGTACAAACATGTCTTATACAGATAGATTAAATTACTTAAATTTGCACTCTTTAAAAGGTAGACGTATTAGAGGGGATTTGATTGAAGTGTTCAAAATATTTCACCAGCAAACGGACATACAGTGGGACTACTTTTTTGAGGCTGTTAAAACAGATAGAACAAGAAATTCGGAAGGCAAAATTTTTGTTAAGCAGTTTCATACTAACATGGGGAGATTCAAGTTCAGTAACAGAGTTATTACTAACTGGAACAGTTTGACAACTGCACTTAAATTTGCTAAAAATACTAATGTTTTTAAGAATTTGCTGGATGAAGACTTGAAATTTAAAGTACAGTTTAGAAGCTTTGATGAATAAGAAGGAAAATTTATATTGCATGCATTTTCAACCCTGTCATAAAATTAAAATAACACGAGGGGACATTGAAAGGCTTAACGGCCTATGTATTGATTACGTCCCTACACTAGTACTACTACTACTACTTAAACTTTAAATCTTTAAGTTAAAGAGGAAACGATCACAATGGAGGAATGAAACGGGGATCATTACATGAATGTTTGGAACCTGTTCACCTCCTGCCTGCTGTCCCCACTCCTCACCCCACCCACCCATCTCCTTTTCCACTCATCACCCCCCCCCCCCAGTTGAGCTTCCCTCCAGTCCCCATCTCTTCATCCCCCCACCCACCCCCTATTCTTTCTCAAATTTTGGACCAAATTCACCCCCATAGCCATCCCTCACCCATCTCCCACTACCATGGGTTGTTTAACTTAAAAAAAATTGTGATCTTAATTCATATGCGCTATTGTACCCTGACATTTTTTGTTGGAAACTTTGCATATTTGTTAAAACTAAAAGCAAAGTGTTATGTATTTTAATGAAAATAAGAAAATCAATGTGATACATGGGATTTCACTTTTTGTATTGTTTTTATACAAGTTGTATTTCATTCTTTTATGGGGTAAGGCATCAGATTAATGATAAAGATATTCATGTTCAGGAAGCAAGTATATTCAGTACTGTGTAAATAATTGCTACAGAAGCCATGTGACTGTCACAATCAGAACGCCACAGTTGCCAATCTGCACCATGAGCTTGTGTGCATAAGTTTTTTGTCAATTCTGTGTGTGTGTGTTTACGTTCTTTTTTTTTCTTCACTGATTTTTTAAAAGTATAAGGAATAAATTCATTTTATACCATCTTTGAAATGGTGTATCAGTGATAACAATTTGTTTAAAGGCTTGAATATGAAGCCGTGTAATAAATTTCTTTTTTTTCTCCTGGACCAAATTATATTTCCAAACTTGAATACAAGTGACAAATAGGGGATGTGAAAGAAACACATATCCATGATAAGACAACAGTAGAAATAATGAAATATCAGCCTCATAAATCTATTTTATTTACACCTGATCACAGACATAAAAACAGAATTCTGATCACAGACATAAAACAAGATGACAATGGTTATCAGACAACACACAATAGACAAATTAAATACAAAAACAATTAAGGAATAAACAAAACAAACATGACAAATGAGCAAATGACTCGATCAAACACAGAAAACTGGCCATTGCCATATCTTTTGTAAACCTTGGAGACTAATGCATTAATCTAATAAAGGTAAATATGACAAGAACTGACTATAAGTCTGTATGTGACATGTGAAGACAAGCAGTATACTTTTTTTTTGTTGGATACTGTGCTTTCAAATACACAATACAGACTTGAAGTAACAAGAAACCCTTTTCATACATTTGTAAACAGAAATTGTAGAGTAGCGGAAGTAAGTTGAATGTTCAGTTAGGTCTGAAACTGTTGTAACAATTAAACAGGATATTATTTTCAGTCAGCAGCAGGTTCATGATGTAGCATTTTCTGTTTATCAAGTAACTCAATCAAGTCACAACCAAAATGGAGCAGTTTGTCCCTCAGATCACACGATTTTTGGCAATTAAAAAAAAAAATCATCAAAAATCAACCACTTCATCTAGGAGCATGAAACATACACTACTGGATAGGAAAAACAATATATAATTATCAAAAATGCTTACCTTCAGTGAGCAAACCACACAGTTCACATGATGTAAGTAATCCAAAATAATACACATTTGCAGAAAAACAAAAACTTTTTGTGCACACTGTAATCCACTTCTTCATGCTCTCTATCCTCCGACACAAGTTCAGTTACACTTCTGAGCACTTGATTTGACCTACAGAGAAAAGCTATTTATGACAACTGCATAATACACAAGAATTTGACCACAAAATGCTTGATCCACTAAAAATCGTGTGATCGTGTTCAAAATCGTGTGATCGCGGGAACTGAGAGTAGGACAATTCAAATCCATATAAAACTACTACAGAATACATGAAGAACGGTTTAAAAGAGGCAACTGCAAAAAAAGGCCCTAAGCTGTCCCTGAAACAAGATTTATTGCCCTTTAAGTTTAATAAAAGGTGGTATGATTTAAAAATGGTCAAACTCTGTCGGAAGTACTCGTCCGACACGCCTTCAAGCGATGTGAACAGTGTCGGAAACACACTTACGACAAGACTCGATTGAGTTAAAAGAGTTTGCCAGGAAGTTTGCATATGAAGGCAGCGCCAAAATATATTTTGTTTCCTCTCTCTCAAAAAGAACATTTTTGTGAGACATCAGTGCCATTGTCATTCAAAAGAATGGTGATTGCTAGGGTTCTATTAATTCTAAATGGAAACTATGATTAGTTTAAATATTTAATTTGTCAGACTTATTGAAAAATGATGAGCACACATAGCATCCTTCTCTGGCTGTAATCTTTCATTTCATTTCAAACAGAACAAATCAGTTATCAATTTACTTGACCCATCTTCTTCACAACATTTTTACTTCTCTCGAGTGCTTTTTCACAGTGCAAATGTATCGGTTGCAAAGCCTTATTTCTTAGCTAGTATCACACCATATCAGCAGTGCAATGGTTTTCCACTGCTTGCAGATTGGGGATCACTGGCAATGAAAGGGTTAAATGTGCTACAATATTAACTTTAACTCATAACTAGTTTTCAGAACTTAGGTATTTTATGACTTTTTTGTTTTTGTTTTTGAGACAGTGTTCCTGTTCTACACGTTCTGCTCATTTTTGGCAGAGGTTCTTCTTGTTAATGTAGATCTATCCCAAAATTGTGAAATGTGCCACACAAAAAATTTCTTGAGATATCTTTTAACTTTTCTTTCTTTTAAACTATGCAAAGCTTGGAACCATCAGAGCTCTCTTGATTCTTGTGCTTGAAATGAATTGAAGTTTATGAGTGAGATTTGATGTCAGACAGAATATTGAAAATGCTTTTGTCTCTCACATTGCCTCAATCTCCTTTTCTTTACCTGTCACTAGTGTCGATAAGCTAACTCATCCTCTCAGTTTGTCCTGGTATCTCTTGTCTTTTTGCCAGCCCCCTCCCCTACTCCCCCCTTTTTTGTGTGTGTGTGTGTGTGTGTGTGTGTGTGTGTGTGTGTGTGTGTGTGTGTGTGCATGTGCGCGCGCATGCATGCACGCGCGTATGCGTGTGTGCATGCATGTGTGTGTGCTTGAGTACGCATGCATGCATGAATGAATTGAATGCATATAATATGCATATATGCAACACAAATGTATCATTTATCGTGTATGTGTGTGCCTCTTTCTTTTTTAATTATCCTTTTAGTTTTAGTTCAGATGAACTTGATTTCATAGGAATTAGAATAAGATTTGAAGTGAATCAATTCATGTGAATCAAGTGAGGGTTTTTAAATGATTGTTCAGATCTGTCCTGTCGTCTGTTTGTTTGTTTGTTTTTTGTTTTTAATGCATATTACCATAATGATTAATCTTTCCAAGCTGCGAAATTCAGGTGAAAAAGAATATACAATAAGAGTAAATCCTTGTTTTTGCTTAAAGATGATTTCATAGGCTAGTTCAGAAGGCTTTTACAAAACAGCACAGTGTAAAATAAATGTCTGGAGATAGTACAGATCACTGATAATAAAGTGAAATAATTACATATGTGAAATATGTGCTAATGGTGTAATATAGTATCCAGTATTACTTTCAGTTTTTGTTGTGTTTAGTGTGCAGAAACTGAGAAAGACATGCAAGCAGTTTTTCAGTTTTCAAACGGCTTTCTAATCCTAAAATTTCAGACAGGGTTTGCTTTTGTCTTGTTGATCTGAAATATTTGTGCTTATATAAATATATCAGTAGGATGCATTCTGGTTTTATTTTTCAGCTACGATAACACATCGTTTAATGATGTTTCATGAGAATATTTTTAGTTGAAACTGCAACAGCATCGTTTGTCTAACTGTAAAAATAGACAGATGGTCTGTCTGCAAAGTTTATTATTTCTGTAACTAATTCATGGGAATTACTTTGTGCCGCAAGATAATTTTTTTTCTTTTTGTTTCTTCCTGGGTCTCCATCAGTCCATGAAATATAATAAAGCATACATGTATAGACAGTGATCCACAACAGAATAATGTTGGAGGTATCATACCTTATGACTAAGAGTTTTTTTGTGGGGGGAGGTGGGGGGGGGGGGGGGGTTAAATGAGGTATGGTAGCTCAACAAAGCATTCTGTAAAGTCCCCCATGGATGTATGGAAAGTGTGAGTAGATCACTCCCAAGTATACCAGTTAACAGCTTCCCTTGTGACATTAGATCGTTATGAAAATGTTGCCTCACGAAGATTACATTGATCATGCTTTTACAGATTTATAGTAGTTTTTAGTACAGATGATGATGCTCAAGGTTCCCCACAAACTGTGGTCATAGAATTATATCTCCCTAGCATAATTAAGTACATGTTCACATCTCAGGGAATGAAGAAGATACTATTATGCTATTACCTTGAACTACACACGATTGTCATGATCAGTAAGAGACACAACGATTTTACGCGATGTGGAACAAAGGTATATGATTGATTTTATTCTGACCGCACTCTGCACCCATTGACATAATTTTCCAGAGTGACCTATAGCATTTATCAACAGGGGCCAATGTCTCATGCTTGTTTTGAAGCAGCAAGGTGAAAGTCAAGTATCAAAGCCCTGTGAACAATGCCCACTAAGTTTGATAGGAACGTTAGATGTTATACTATTCTTCCCACCTCGCTCCTCTCTCCATTACCTCCAAAACTTTAAAACCCATGAAACCGATCCCATGAATGAAGTCACACATTTCTAATAATTATTTGCAAAAGCTTGGCCTAAAGGAATGAAATTATTATTATTAATATTATGAAGACTTACATCTATAGCGCCTAGTTTTTGCTAGAGACCAAGCTCTAAGCAATTTACAATCCGCATTTTCATTTACACAATGGGCTGTCTACCTTGTAGAGCCGACTGAAGAGCTGCCTGCTGGCGCTTTATTCAGTAGTTTCCCGTGTCATCCAGTCAATATCGTTCAATATCGTTCACTCCATTTCCTTACTTCCTTCATTCTTTCCATTTCTCATGCAGGGTGCATGCTATGTGTAACATGTCATCCATACCAACTGCCAAACTGGCCTTCTCTTCCGAAAGTTGGTGATGGGATTTTATATACATGCAAAATTTATGCATGCATTCACACACGGAACTTCATTTACAAGTCTCATTCGAAGGACTATTTGGGAAATGGTGTCAGAACCAATGTTAACTGGGAGGGTAAAATCCCCCTGTACTGAACAGCGGAGATTCGAACCCACAACCCCAGGATCACCAAGATTATGAGTCCGGCGCTCTAACCAACTGAGCTATTCTAGACCCCAAATTGACCCCTTAAGATTTTGACTGTTACCAGTGCTTGGGCAAGTGACCCATGTACTTAAATTTACAGAATGAACTGTTCTGGTAGAGTTTGGAAAGACATATGATAGAGCTCTGTTCAGATCGTAAAAAGATGGCATCAGTTATGTTGCTGTGGTATGTATGCAGAGAGATATAAATAATTAGTGATATAGTAACTGATTATTTTTCCCCTTGCAAAATATTCTAGGATAGCACATACCATGTGCAGAAAGATTTAATAGAGTCACTAGTGATGCTGGTCTGTTAATTGGTGTATTACATGTATGATGTGCAGAGAGACACAATAGGACAGTGGCTTCTGGACCGAGTGTCGGAAAAACTGAACTTGATGGAGAAGGACTACTATGGTCTGCGCTACATTGATGTGCACAAACAGAGAGTAAGCCTTTCTAGTTATTAACTTATTTTGAATCATAGGACAAGTTTGTCTTGTGATCTTTGTCCATTATTCCATCTAATTCATCAGACTCTGTCTTTATGTCTAGATTGTTCATTTGTTGACTGGAATTTATCAAATTGATAAGTGGTTATAACTTATTTAAGCCTCAGCTTTTCAGCTTATTCTGTGTAAAGATCTGCCCCTTTCTTCTGTCTTTCTCCTCATCCCCTCTCATGTTGCCTCTCTCCTACTCATTCTCACAGTCTGTGTGCACATATGTGCATGTGTGAGCTTGTGTGTGTGTGTTTGTGTGTGCGCGCATGTGTGTGTGTGTGGTGTGTGTGGGTGTGGGTGTGTGCAGGACTCTCCAAATTGTGCATTTGTGCATAATGTTATTGTAGTAGATCTGTTTATTTAGAATTATGACCATTTAAAAATTTGTTCTATTTTCTTTTTCTTCTCTGTCTCAGTCTCTCTCTCTCTCTCTCTCTCTCTGTCTCTCTCTGTCTGTGTCTCTGTCTCTCCTTTCTCTGTTTCTCTCTCTCTCTCTCTCTCTCTCTCTCTTTCTCTCTCTCTCTCTCTCTCTCTCTCTCTCACTGTCTATATTGTGTTCTATCTGAATCTGTACTTAGGCTGGCTGATAGTAATCTGGTGAGTTTTGGATTTGAGTGGCACTGTCTGAAACTTCTCATACGCATGTTGGTGACTGGTTGTAACAATATGTTGTCACTGTTTTTTGTTTTCAGCATTGGCTTGATCCTCTGAAGACAGTATACAAACAGCTGAAAGGTTAGTTGGTTTATATGTGTGTGTGTGTTTGACAATGGCATGTGTATATAATATGTTTGTCACTTTGTGCAGGTGTGTTTGTCCATGATGTTGTTGTTGTGTTGTAGTTGCTGTTATTGTTGCTGCTGCTGTTGTTGGTGTGTAGTAGTAGTAGTAGTAGTAGGGACTGGCTTCATTAGCCTAGACCTCGCGGTCTATCATGTGTCCCCTCTAAATTTCTTCACTTTTTTGGGTCAGATGCCATGCTACAATTAATATCTTCATTGCAATCCATCATAGTCCCGAAACAATTCTCTAAATTTGAATCATTATCTAGAAAATTCTTGAAATGTATTAATATCAGGTGCAAATTTAATGGTAGTAGTATTTCATTCCAGTGGTTAGCAGCTCATAGGAAAATGAAAATTTACGTTGATTAGTGTTACAGTGCTTTATAAAAATCTTTCCTTCAGAGTTTCTAGTACTCGAAGTTTGTGCAACAGAAAAGAATGTCTCAATGTCAATATCATCATAGTCATTAAAGATCTTATAAACTTGAATTAGTGTGAGCGTGTGTGTGTGCGTGTGTTGCATGCGTGCGTGTGTGTTTGTATGTGTGTGTTTACATGTGTGTGTGTTTGTTTTGTGTGTGTGTGTGTTTTGTGTGTGAGACTGATTTCAGTGATCTTTGTGAACTAAGGACAACATGGTCTCTACTTCTAAACTTCAGTGTGGAAGTTGGCTCATGATATCCCATACCTGGTGCTTGAATTGTGCAATGAAATGATTCTAGGGGAAAAAAGAAACCTTTCATTTATTTCTGGCATGCATTGCAAGGTTTCCTTTTTTCCAACAGCATTATTTCTAGATGCATCGCACAAGGTGTGTTGGATACAATATATCGTTATGATGTTTGTTTTAAATTAGATGTAAATTGCAGTGTTGAATATGAAATCATATGAAATGTAAAAAACAACAGCAACAATGTGAGAACAAACCAAAAGAAAAGAAGAACAAGAAGAACAAACGATTGAACTCCACTGGAGAAGAAATTATACCCGCTCACTGTGTATAAAACTCTGTGAAAGAAATGATTGTGAAACGTATTAAATACAAAAATAACACACATGACATCAAACCCCATGCTCATTACGGCCAGAAAAAATAAACGCAAGAACAGAAACGTTTGGGGAGGGGCATAAAAGAACACTGTCGTGTGTCATTCAGAATCAAGCAGCCAGAATTTTCACGCAGGGAGAACAGCAGCAACAACTTGCATGTCGGCTGGAGCCGGAATAGCTCAGTTGGTAGAGCGCCAGACTGTAATCTTGGTGATCCTGGGTTTGAACCTCCGCCGGGGCGTTTCGGTACAGGGGGATTTTTCCCCTTTGGAGTTGACATTGGTTCTGACTCCATTTCCCATACAGTCCTTCGAATGAGACTATAAACCGAGGTTCCGTGTGTGAACGCACGCATAACATCTTGCACACACATAAAATCCCATCACCAACTTTCAGAAGAGTAGGCCAGTTTGGCCGTTGGTATGGATGACACGTTACACATAACATGCACCCTGCGTGAGAAATGGAAAGAATGAAGGAAGTAAGGAAAATGAGTGATCGATATTGAACGATATTGACTGGATGACACGGGAAACGACTGAATGAAGCGCCAGCTGGCAACTCTTCAGTCGGCACTACCCAGGTAGGCAGCCCGTTGTATAAACGAGTGTGGATTGTAAAGTGCTTAGAGCTTGGTCTCTAGCCGAGAATAGGCGCTATATAAGTATTCATTATTATTATTAAATTCACTGCGGACTGCAGCTAAAGGGGGCTGGTGGTAGTCTCTCTCCAAAAGGAGATTTACTCATTCTGCCTCAGTCTGGCTTCACAGGCTGGTAATTTTTGCTTTATTAGTAGGGGCCTGGTAAGAGGTGTCTTGTGTCCCTCCTTTACTCGTCAAATCTAGTGATCGTAAAGATAAATTGTTTCAGAAAAGAAGTGACAAAAGGGAGAACCTTTTTTTTTAGAAGGTAAACAACCGTTACCAGTGAAATGAGGTGCAAACTGAAAGGCACTTGGGAGAGTGCAGACATCTGCCATTGTCTGGCAGATTGTGGATCCAGTTTTTGATCAGGATCTGTTCTTTGGGTTTGCCTACATTTGCCACGGTTGGTTAAAAATGGTGCCGTACCTTTTGTCTCAGGGGACCCTAGAACCTGTCCTTTGAAACGGATGCCTGCCAAAATTTAATGGCTTTGTCTTTAGGACACATTTTCGTCTTATCAGTAAGTTCCATTAAAATCAACCCGACAGTTTTTGTGTAGTCATGCTTAAAGATGGACAGCTTGACCAACACACAAACCAACACATGCAGATGGAAGGATAACTGTCTGCAGTTCCTGGTTCGATTAACAAAAACAAAATGTGATCCAAAAAAAACAACAACAACTTTTAAAGTGTTTAAAGGAAGAGATTTTGTATTCAGAGAGTGTGGATTGGCAGGTGCCCCTGTACGGCCATTGGGGAGTGGTGCGGTAGGTGCAGCAGCCAGATAAAACAGAGAGGAAAAACTGTTGATAACTGGAACAGGGTGCATTGACCCTGATGTATTTCAATACAAAGAGACCTTCAAACATGAGCGGCATTCGATCTGTTGACCCAGGCTGTGGGAAAGTTACTGTGGGAAAGTTGTCGCCTTTCACATGTTAAACGGCCTGAGGCGCTATGACAAACCCGTTTGTTTTGAAGAAAATGCTACAAGCGTGTTGCCTTTCCAATGTTTGTGCATACATGTATATATGTGTTACTGGCTTTGATAGATGCATGATAAAACATGAGCATTGTTCACTTGGATCATTTGGGCTGTAGCCATTTGTCACAGCACTGTTACAGTGGCACAAATATTTCCGAAACGTCTATTGTAAGAACCATCTGCCTTGTGGCAACAGATGGCACACAGTTGTTGTTGTTCATCATGCTCATATTCGCACGCATGCACACACACACACACACACACACACACACACACACACACACACACACACACACACACACACACACACACACACACACACACACACACACACACACACACACACTAACACTAACACTAACACACACACACACAACACACACACCACACACACACACACACACACACACACACATGTAGGTACATGTGCATGCTCGTCCCACACACGTGACACACACACTCGCACAAGCACGCACATGCTACATGCTCTCATGCACACCACACACACACACCACACACACACACACACACACACACAACACACACACTTTTCTTTTTTTTTCTCTGTTGCTCTCTCTCTCTGGTGCTCATAAATGGTCGCGAGCACTCACTCACATGCACGTGCGCTAACACTCGTACACATCACACTCACAGAATCTCATACATGCATGCATGCACGCATGCACACACGCACGCATGCTCGCACGTATGCATGCACGCATGCATGTATGCATTCTTTGTCACTCTCCTCACACACACACACACACACACACACACACACACACACACACAACACACACACACACACACACACACACACACCACACACACACACACTCACACACACACACACACCACACACACATACACACACACACACACACACACACACACACACACACACACACCACACACACAAAACACACACACACACCAAAAACACACACACCACACACACACACACACACTAACACCACACCAATAAAACACACACAACCACACACACCCCTACAGCACACACATGTGCTTGCACCCACACGCATGTGCACACATGCAATAAAGACATATCTAGGCACACAGTTTGTTTTTTTGTTTTTGTTTGGTTTGGTTTGTTTGTTGTTG
>CM031603.1:49600179-49610488 GCA_018398815.1 Conus ventricosus | reverse complement strand
AAAATATACAGTTAAAGTGTTTTCCGTTTGCGCAGAACAAAGGCTGAACAGAGTAATTTCCCGGTTCGAAAATACGAAGGCAAAATGTTAAAGAGCCATAAGAGTAACAAAAAATAAGTTTTAAAAAAGACTTCCAAAGGCTGGGCAGATAATCGGTTCGCATAAACACGTAAAATGAGCATTGCTTTCAATGGATTTATGCTCGTTTCTGGCGAACGTTAAGACCTCCACCGCCAGTTCAAATGCGACTCTAGGTCCGTTTTATCTTAAATTTTCCATAGAAATGACCCAAAAGACAAACAAAATGAAACAAAACAAAAACAACAAAAAAGATTACTCACCGTATTTCAACAGACCACGTGTGCTTCAATTATCTCTCTTTGGTGCCAGTATCTTTCCAATTCCTTTAAATTTCAGATCGGCTTTTTATGCCATCTGCGATTTCCAGTCGCCGGATGTCGCTCTCCCTGGCGCTGCCAAAGCCGACGAGTCTGCTCACCTCCAGAATACACAGGCTGTATAGCGAACGTGGCTGTGACGCAGCGTCCGCGGGGAACAACCTGATGTCTCTGGAAGCGTCCCACATCAGGGAAAGACCGGAAACCCTGCATGAGCTGGCGGTTTGATGCTGACCGCCCTCACCTGTGCCATCGGCCTCTGATCTTTCTGCCTGCGCGGTATGGCGAGCCATCGGAAGAGTTGGTGGTTGCTCCGGCGGTGAAACAGTACACGAACGACGCCCGGCTGCTTAAACTGGACTGCCAGGCTCAGAGTGGGGTGACTCCCGCGCCCGGTGTTGTCGGGCTGACGGGGCATTGTCAAGACCCGCTTCACAGGCTAAGACCAGGCATCTGTTGTAGTCCAGGGCCTTGCCTGGCAATCTTTCAGGGATCACCTGGACAGACAGGTCTGCCTGACAATGTTCACCAGGCTCCCGCTTGGAAAGCCTGCCCGGTCATACCCCCAAACAATAGACCGGACTGTCGGATGACATCGTTCTCGCTGTATATTAACAGCTTGTACTGGGGCACCAGTCCTCGTGAGGTCGCACTGTTCATAACGTCCCTCAGCAAAGACTGGGGAAGCGTTGAGCAGTTCTTTAGCAGCACGTCAAATACAGCCTGAACTTCATTGCTCAGACGATTCCTGGGGGAACCACCGAAGAACTTCTGGAGGAGAGCGCTGAGAGTGGGCAACCAGTTTACCGAGGTGCGACCAGCTGTTTTGGACCGCCAGGTACATGAACAGGCCGCTCCAGAACCTGTCGGGCAAACTGGTGCAGGTGTCGAGGGCTCTGAGCGCAGCACCAAGTCGACTCTGCTACAACCCGCTGCTACCGGGATAGGAGGGTCGCGGGACGGCAGAACAGGCAGTCATTGAAAAGACGGTACACTTTGGCCCGAGATGCAGACGGCAGTGATGCATTACAGTGGACATGCTGATCAGTATGGGAGAGTCTCCGCTCAGTGCCACTGACAGCATGCCTTCCACCACTTACAAATGCCTCCATCATCCACTGGTCACGAGTCGAGTGGCCATCTTGAGGACTTGCACACTGAAACGAGTCAAACTGGTTTTAGAAAGGTAACGTCCACTAAAAACATGCACTGTTTTTATAATATATCTTCTGCGTAAAAGAAGGCGTTACGTATTATGATAGTTTTTATTGATAAGATCTTATGACTCATGAGTTAAGAATTTATCAGAATGCATCGTTTATGGTTCGTTGTACCATTGCTATTCGGTAAAGGGGACTTTTACTTTATACAATAACGACGGCAATAAATCCAAAAAAAAAAAAATATTTAACAACAAAATGGAAAACTACAGTTTGTGTGTGTGTAATGAACTTTTTTTTTACCTGCTAGGTTTGAAACCGAGATCTGTACAACAATCATGTCGGCACATATGCACGTTACAGGAGAGTACGGAAGACGATATGGAACATAAAAACGAGAAGCGCACATCTGGAGAAAAACAAGCAAATAAAAGGGGTACTGTTCAGGTCCAGAGATAAGTGAGCAGCCCCGTTCAAATACGTTTTTAGTCCAAATTAAAAATTTCCGTACCAATGCTTAATCATGTTTGTATATAACTATCTAGTTACTTTAATAGGTGCATGCAATATAATTACTAAATACTGGTAGCTTTCTTTCCGTTGTCCTGTGATTCCGTGAAAGGCTTCCTTTAAAAATGAAATTCTGTTTACTGTCGTCTTCCATTTAACCCATTTACCTGAATGTAAAAGAAAACATGTATAGAGAAGTGGCATAGTGTCAGCGCGCGCGCGCACACGCACACGCACACACATATAAATATATATTTTATATATATATATATATATAAAATAATGTATATATATATATATATAATATATATATATATATTATTATATAATGTAATGACTTGAGTAGACTTCAACGCGGTGACGACCCGATTATGGCCCTTTGCGGTCGGCTGGGTTATAAGCAACATCATTGTCTTGCCTTACCTCCCCGACCTTTCCCAACTTGTGGCTGTGTTCGGTGTCCAGTCTGCGATAGACGCGAAAAGTCGTCAGAAGACGCCACGTGTTGGCGAGACCACAAGGGAAGTGTTGGGGCCTAATGGTGTTTGGCGACCGTCACATGGACTCCCTCGTGTCCCCCTCTCCCCACCCCACCCCCCTTCCCCTCCACCTCTTCCCCACCTCAAGTCACTTGGTTTCTCTTTTATCCTCATCTTTACATTTTCACCTCCTTTTTATTTTGGTTTCCTGATTATCAATGTTCATCTTGTTTAGATTATGATTTCAGGTTGACATTAAAAATGTTCAGTTCTCTCTCCCCCCCCCCCCCCCCCCCCCCCCCCATCCACCACTTTAGTTTGTTTCCCTGCGTTGACGTTATTGGTAACTGTGTTCAGAGAGTGCTGCAATGTAGAAAGTAAGGGTATTCGGTTGCGCTGTCTCTTATCAAATGTTGAATGATTTAATGAGGAAAACCGACTGTACTTGTCGCATGATTCTATGACTTTTGTCAAACGCTTCAATGCAAATGCCGCTAACATTCGTGTATAGCCGAATTTTGTTTGATGCAGGATGCATTTTTTGCAATTTGAAGTTTATTTACAGTGAGGATGGATCTGTGTACATGTTCAAAGTTTGCTGTTTACTTTGTATTGAAAACAAGACTAAAATTGCCCCCCATCTTGCCGTCACTTGTTTAGTGAAAGATACTATTTCGGTTCGGATACTCCGTAATGTTGAAACGGCTTAAATTCAAAACCGGCATGAATAGGCCCATCAGAGCAGGGCTGAAACCGGCAGACAAAAATGGTACAGGAAACCTAAGTCGGTTGTTCCATCTTGTAATCAGTATAGTCCAGACTCGTCCACATAACGTGATCGACGAGAGCCAATGTTTGGTCACGTGATATGTAAACGCGTCCAATCAGGAACGGCAAAATAACAATTCCTTTTCCAATGAGTACCAAAGACATATTGCAGTATTCTTCCAGCACAAGTAAAGCTTTCACAGAATCTAGACTGGGTTAACGTTTTAAACAATCGCCTGAATTTTTTTGTAAAATTAATATGAATACGACTAAACGGTTTGCAAACACTGTCTCCGCCATGTCATCCACATCAAGTTTAAAACGTCGTTTCACTGAGTGAAGAACGTCTCTCGGCGGGTTTATCCCTGATCAGGTTTGCAGAAATGGTGTGACTGGTCTTTTTCGCCATTTCAGTCAATTTTGGTATTTCAGCCAGTCTCGACATTAGCCTTGGAGTACCGTTCGATCCCCTGTGTATCGGCCATTCGCCCATTACTTTTTCATAATATAGCAGAAATGCGGATTCAATTGTTTGAATATCTTTCAGTTTAAAAAAAGTCAGGAAAAAAGTTTTTATACAAATAACTTCCAAACTCTACAGACTGTTTTTTGTGTTGTTTTTTTTTGACAATTTTTCCCATCACAGATTAATGTATTCAGCAGCATGATATTAAGTCTAAACGGTCATTAGGCCTAAAACTAGACTCTCACTGAATGAAGAATGTCTCTTGGTGGATTTATCCCTGATCATTTGTGCAGAAATTGTGCGATTGTCATTTTTCTCCATTTAAGTCGGTTTCGGTTCGGTTTTGGTATTTCGGCCAGTCTCGGATATTAGCCTAGAGTACCGTTCGCGGTTCGGTTTTGGTATTTCGGCCAGTCTCGGATATTAGCCTAGAGTACCGTTCGATCCCCCGTGTATCAGCCACTCGTCCATTTTTCATAATGTAGCAGAAATGCAGCTTTAATTGTCGTTTGAATATATTTCATTTTTAAAAAGTCAGAAAAAAGTTTTCATACATATAACTTCCAAACTTTACTGACTCACAAATGTTTTTGACAATTTTTCCAATGGCTGATTAATGCAAAATTCACCACCATGTCATGAAGTCTTAACGGTCATTACAGATGTTCATAGACAGTTCTTTCTAAGGGTTATCATGAAACAAAAAGATACACCCTTTTCTTTCTTTTTCGCACTTTCGGTGTGTCTTTTCCTTTCATGATAAACTGGAGAAAGAACAGGCCTATAAATCCAAAGTGAATGTTGTAAGTACCAAGAAAGAAAGAAAATAAAAAAACAGAAGGAAACTAAGACAGGAACGCACTCACAAGCCACTGTACTCACCAGTGAAGATATCGGGTTAAATGCCTTTGATTTTGAATGACACGTGGTGACTCAATCAAGATGTAGAACACTCGCGGCTTCCTGGGTGAAGTTTGTGACAAACGTGTCCTGTCCTGGAGTGACTGACTGGCTTACTCGAAATCGTCCTTTATATACCAGTGGGGTTGGAGATTATCCGCAGTGGTGTACAGATTTCTTTTTTAGATTATCTTAAGTTCTTATCGCCTTTCCACAGATGTGCTGGATAGGCCTTGTGGCCCAATCGCACGGAATCGATTGTACAAAGTTGGGCGGATTACAGACTCCAATGTAATCTTGATATTGTTTATGAAGAGAAGAGACGTTAAGGGAGAGAAAAGTGTTTCTAATTCCGCCGCTTTCCGTTTAAAATCCGCTTTATCTCGAATGCAAACAAGATGAATATCGCCTTAAAAGGATGACAGGTCTAAAAGAAAATCTTTTCGAATTATGTTCAGCCTCTTTTTGGTTTGTTTTGTCGTTTTTTCATTCTTTTTTTTTTCCCCTTCCTTTTTCTTTGTTCCCGTGCACCAAAAATAGTAACTTCATATTATTGGTTACACAACAGCCACCACAGTATCGCTCTGCATGTCCAGTGTCCGACCTCTGTCCGACCTCTGTTGCCTGCCGAACACGACCGACAGTGAAGTATTTTTTGTAGTTCCCCAATCTCCATCTTCTTTATGAGACATTTTCTCCCTCTCCTTACTTGGGGCAGTTGAGAGTATAATGGGACGAGTGCGTGTGCGAGCCGAACGCGTGCATGCGTGGGCGCGCGCGCACGTGTGTGTGTTTGTGTGTGTGCATTTTCAGCGTAAGAAAGCCAAGGTTTTCACAGAAAATCCGTGCTTTGCTAAAATATTGATTCGCTCTGACAAATAAACAAAAACAACAAAAACGGTTTACTTGGAAACGACCGCAGCAACTTTTTAACTAATTTTAGGCTACAGAGATATGTATCCGTCACCTGATGCCTATAAACTCACTCCAGCTAAACTTCGAATATTTTAGATTGATATAGGCACAAAGACGCATATCGGTCACCGGGAGAGAATGAACTTGCTCCGGTTACTTTCACAAGTTGATATAAAGTAAAAATAAATAGATAAATAAATAAGGGCATAAACAGTGCTGCGCTGTACATGAAGCTTGAGGAAGCAATCTTTTGATGTGAATGCACCAAGTGATAAGGTTCATCGAAGATGTCGACCATTTCCACGGCACCTGACAGTGGTTTACGACTGCCTTACATAATAAACCCAATACCCCAATCACCACCAGCGCGCGCGCGCACACACGCACACAAATACGGTCGAAAGTTGCGCGCTCTGTCAACATGCACACGCGCGCGCGCGCACACACACACAGAGCAGGATAAAAGTACAAACAACAGATTCCTGGAATTATTCTCTGGGTTCCCTTGAACTAGAACGCCGACAGAACCAAAAACAATTTCCTATTTGTTTTAATTTCCTAGAATAGAGTCGCTAGAAATCTGGAAAACAAATTCAGAAAAAGAAAATGAACGAAGTTTGTTGCTTTTTTTTTAACAAATTAAATGGAGAGGCCGCGTCAAAGACAGCTACATAAAGAGAAAACTACCCGCAAAGAATTTTTAAAAGTGGGGATACAGTTACAGGCGTACTGAAAAAAAGACCCCAGTACAATTACCCCACTCCACGGGGACAATCATGATAACCATAGGTCTGTCATATACAACTTTGTGTCAAATACACGATCATATATGACGCTGCTCTTGGAAGTGGTTGGCACCCTGTGCTATTTCGATGCCAGAAGAATTTCGTGCCTTGCTCACCATCGTTTCCGGTCATTTCGTTCTAACGAAAATTTGCGTTCAAACATACAAAAAGAAGAGCACTTTGAATCTTTTTTTTTTTTTTAATTCTGCGTCCATAGTTCATTTTTCAAATACATATTTAGAAATTCGAATGTGATACTTTTTTTATATTTTGTCTGCTTCTGTAGATGACTAGATCTCTCCTAAATTTCTCAACTAGTTTGGTGAGGCGGTTTATGCATGTAGGTGCGTCTGCAATTGTGTATTTTCTTTTTGCTGTGTGCATGAATATTGTATGAATAAGTGCAAATGGTGGATGTAAGCGCATTGAGTTGTACAAGAAATGCGCTATATAAGTATTATACTTTTATTTTATTACATTATTATTAATCTCTCGATGTCGGAACATTTAATCATATTGAAGGCATTCACAACTTGGACATTTACGTTTCTGGAGATTTTCAAGTTCTTTCCAGAAAGTTTGAACTATGTAAACTAACTGTCCCCAATCGAAACAATTAATTGCCTTCTTTCGAATATACATAAAAAGAAGTAATACCTCTAGCTCTCTGGAACTTTATTGTTCCAAAGACACTGTTCTGCGTTGTTTACTTATTTATTATTTACTACTTTTTCTTTGTTTTTGTGTGTACGTTAACTGTATCTGAAGGTGGTTACCATGTTGCCTCATTGTTTGTCATAGACATTTTAAAGGCGGAAAGAAGAGGACTTGGGGTGGGACGGGAGAAGGGTTGGGAGGCATTTCGAGTCCGTGACATTCGTGCGAGAGACGGTGTCATCAAGGACTGGGATGTGCTTCAGTAGACAGGCTTCTCAGTGGGGAGAATAATGACCCGCACTATTATCTGGTTTAGGTACTATTGCAGCGGGCGTCGCTCTTTCTAAGGGGACTGACACGGCGGACTGCAGGCTTTGTTCACTCGTGGTCACAGGCAATGACGATTAGTTAGGATATTTCCTTCACGTCTCTGGATACACACAATCGCATTTCATCCCCGATTCTTTGATTTCGTGTTGAGCCAAAGAGATAATCTCAAATGTAATCGTCCCACCGAAATACGTCACTCATGGTTCATCCTAAGGGCATCTGTCTTCTAATCGCACCACACACGTGCACTTTTTAGATGAACAGTGAATGAGTAGGCTATTTGTGGCGATATCAAAGGACATTACTGTGTTTTGTTGGGTTGGTTGGTTTGTTTCTTTGCTTTTGTCTGCTTTTTTTGTTTGTGAGTTGTTGGGTTGTTTTTTTTGTTGCTGGTTTTATTTATTTTTTTTTTTGGGGGGGGTACGAGAAAAATGTGGTATATTGACTTTTAAAAAGATAGACAAACATTTAAAGAAAAAGAAAAAGCTCCTTTTGACTCTAGCGACATTTATCTTTGAAAGATAGGGCGTACTTTAGAAGGGAGAATAAGCCTAATCAGAAACTAGATTGCGCGCGCGCTCGTGTATGTGTGTGCGATTCACGTGTGTTCAAGTGGATGGTGCTTATCAAGAACTCCTGTTCATTTATTGTGAGGTCTCTGAGCATAATCGCCCCCCCCCCTCCCTCCCCTCCCCTTCTGACAGGATTGTAAAATTAGTGAATACAGATTTGACGTATAACAAGCGCCGTTTCTGTGACTGACACGCATTAGACTTGCGATGTTGCAGAAACAAAGTAAGCAAAACCGAACTTTTGAAAACGGCTGTATGTTGTAAACTTGAAATAAAGAAATTAAGAGACATCATCCAATATCAGTTTGCACTGGAGAAAAAAAAAAAAACTTGCGGTAGTTCGCTCTTTTTGTTCTTTCGGGGGAGGGGGGTTCTCCTCAGTTGATGCGACACTGATATGGTTTATTTCTTGTTCACGTCCGGTTAACAGTGGTTCGCGTAAGATATTTTCGAAAATGCTGTCATGTGTGTTTATTATTAAATAAACATGATTTGAGAGTTTTCCGTGGATGGTTACCGATTTTTACTTTACCAATGGTAGCATATGACTTGGAACTTAACCCAATTTCAGTGTTGGGTATGAATATTCTTTCTTTCTTTTTTTTAACAGTTGGGCCTTTCAATTATATTTATATGTGGCTTGTAAATCATAACTGCCGCTGAAGCCGAAAATCGAGGCAGGTGGTCCAGGGAAACTGACTCTGCTAATAAATTAGCACTGTTACAGAGTTGTCCCTTGTCACTTTTCTCCCACAGCACCTTAGGACATCATAATAGTAGTACCCTCAGTTTTGCAGATTCTTTGTAGCCTGTCCAACCCAGAGGTACAAAAAAATAAATGAGATGGACAGAATAGTAAACGAGATGTGCAAAATAGTAAATGATATGCACAAAATAGTAAATAAAATGGACAGATTAGTGAGATGTACAAAATAGTAAAGGATCACAATGACCATGTGTTAGAAGTAAAAATGTTTGGGTAGTTTTGACTTCTATCGAAACCCAGTGCTGTACTTTATGAGATGATACCAAAAAAAAGCAAACAAAAAAAACAAAAGAGCATATCCAATTCTAACGAAGAAACCAATCTAGAAGATGACAAATCCTGTTCAACGCCTACCTTGAGCTGAAGAGATCAAAGCTGAGTGACAAACTCGTTCATTTTCATTGTCTTATTTGTTTGTGTCTTGCCTGAAGAAGACCTAAGAGGTCTTGTGTTTTGTCTTGTGACTCGTTTGTCCACGTTTTTCTTGGTGGTTCGCAAACATTTGTTTAAATCCTGTTCAGCTGGTAGTCGAGGTTTGAAAAGAACCATTGTACTCTTGAAATACTCTTGGGGCTGGTGTAAAAGAACGATGTCGGCTGTACTTTGTTTATCACTGGTGTGCATGGCGGGATTTCAGTTTGAGGTTTTAGTTTGGGCGCTCAGCTGTAGGATTTGACATTTATTTAAGATTTGTTTAAATCCTGTTCAGCTAGTAGTCGAGGTTTGAAAAGAGCCATGGTACTCTTGAAATACTCTTGGGCTGGTGTAAAAGAACGATGTCGGCTGTACTTTGTTATCACTGGTGTGCATGGCGGGGTTTCAGTTTGAGGTTTTAGTTTGGGCGCTCAGCTGTAGGATTTGGGGTTGTAGCCTTTCAGACCAGAATTTTTCATAAAAATCAGTCAAAAGATCACAAACAATAACCAAGTGTTAGAAGTAAAAATGTTTAGACAGGTTTTAGTAGTGAAAATTTCATTTGGTGCCACTGGACTCCATTTTTGTAAATTGTGTTCACTGCAGATTTCACTTGTGCAGATTTCACTTGTATATATATATATGTGTGTATTCAGCAATCGCCCAAGCCTGAAAAGCTCAAAGGTTGATGCCAGAAGTATATATTTTTTACAAAAAAAGACGTTATAACCTGATCCTCATGCTTGCAACCACTTGAAAAAGGTTCATGCAAATGTCAAATGTCATCCCATAAGCACCAGTTAAAAAGTACAAATGTTTACAAAGGTTTTATATAAAGTCACGTGGTGGTTGCAGGATGGAAGATCGAAGGTTGAAGTCTAATCAGAGGCATATAACTGGGATTTTTTTCTGGCTTTGCTCAGCTGTCGTCTACTGTTGCTGGGAGTGACATAGGTTCAGACTGAAAAGCTGGAACGACGGTCGGCTTTCTTTGGCCTGATGAATGCATCTCCATTTGACTGGTTTTACATGTCATGTATCTGTTTTTCTTGGCCCAGTGGCAGCACTATATAGTGTTTGTGAACAAAATGTAAAGCATAGCCTGTCATGAAGTCTCGACAAAAAGAATTGTGGCAGCACTTTTGTCTTTGTGAAACAAAATTGATAGCATAGTTCCTTCCTGTCAATG
>CM031603.1:49578621-49599179 GCA_018398815.1 Conus ventricosus | reverse complement strand
CCACCTGGTGTGTAGCTAACCTGCAACAGTCACATACGTCCAACTTCAGCTCAAGGCGACTATGATACTGCTGCACAAGAGCACACATAGATCTGCATGAATAGACATGCTTGCCCTTGCACACAACGCACACACGCACCACGCACGCACGCACACACACACAACACACACACACACACACACACAGGGGAAAAACAGAACCTAAAGTTAGTTGTTGTAAGAATAGTCTGATCAGATTCTTTTTTAACCTTGAATTAAATCAATAAAATTTCTTATGTGACAGATCTGTAGATTAATTCATAAGCAATCACACAACAAAAATGTAGAGGAATGTAACGTCGGTTTAAGAGAAAAAAATAAATAAAGAAAAAAATCAGCACCCTTAATGTTACACTTTGACCGACTGCGGTAACCATACTTCTCATGGCATGTGTGGCTGGCCGAACTGACAGCGGGCGCAGTTATGTCGCCTGTACGCGTTCAACGCTATCACTTTTTCTGTAGGTCAGCCACAATATATTAAAACACGCTTGCAAAGAAACAGTACCTATTAAGTACATTTAAAATAAAATTCAGTGGAAAACGATGCACTAGCAAAGCACACAGGACACTGAAAGACCTATAAAGGAACAGACTTCTGCCGCACTATTTTCTTTTGGCGGAATCTCACGCACCGCGGCGGCGAATGATCCCGGCGTTCGCAGGAAATAATATCATGTATCTGAATCAAGCGATGAAATAAAGGAATTTACTCTGTCTCTCACTGTTTTTTTTCTAACATGCAATTTAATCTGGCGATCGTATCCCGTAAGTTTGCTGTACGACAAGAGATAGGTCAACACGAGGTCAGGTCGTCAGCAAGTAGGGTCGCGCGGAGTGTACCGTTGTATGTGTTTATGGTCTCTCAATTTGGTCAAAACTCTTCTTTTTTTTTTTTGTTCTTCGCCAAATTTTAAGTTTGAAATTGGTGTTTATGTGAATTGGATATGTTTTTTTTTTATGTCATAGGTGTATTTCACCTATATATATGTTGACAAGTGAAACATAAAAGACGAAAAAAGATCCTCCAATACATTTCCTTCTGTTAATTAGGGTCAGCACAAGTGTACGGTTGGCTTCACTATGCATATAATTAAAAAAAACATATGCACATGTGTTGCAGGAAGCTGAAGACATATGTGTTATCTGCAAGACCGGTTTTGATGATGTAACTCACAAAGTTACCCTGACTGAAAAGGGATGCATTAAAATAAATGCCACCAGCGACACATTTAGAGATAAAGTGCATGCTGAGGCAGGAAACCACATCCATTCCCTGTGTAGACATCAGTACACAAACAAAACTGTTTCATCAAGGGCAGCAGGAATGCAAAAACAGGCATTATCACCTCGAAAAAGACGTGCCCACACAACTGCAAACGACTCCCTGTGTCATGAAAAGGTTCCTTTGTGCTTGTTCTGTATCAAAAGGCCAAAAATTTGAAGAAAGGTGAAAAGACCAGTGTGTAACAATCTTGTTCCTGTCAGAACACTGCAGTGTAAAGATTCTATTCTTCGATTTGCAAAGAGTGAGGAGAGAGTGACAAATGGTCGAGGGATGTGAGAGGCAAGATTGAGTACATGCAAGATCTCTGTGCCCATGATGTTGTTTACCACAACCATCTGCTATTCCAGCTTTAGAAATGGACAAGACATTCCACAGGTCTTTACAACTGGTGAACCAGCACCAAAAAAGTGCGCTTTGGCCGTCCAAGAAATACAGCTTGCCTTGAGGCTTTCCAGAGTGTTCTTGATTACTTAGACAGTGATGTTGAGCAGGTGACGTGGCCAGAACTTGTACAAGTGATGCAGAATAAACTGATATCTGCTGATCACTGCGTACACACCAACATATATGAAGCAGAAGTTGTTTGAACACTACGGAAATGGCGTTGTAATTGCTGAGAAAAAGGAACGGCAGATGTAGTCACTTTGAGAGACACAGCAAGTTCAATCTTACGTGACTTTCATAAACACCCCAAAATCACTGATGAAGATGCAGAGAAACAACAAATCATAAAAACAGCTGCAAACCTTATTCGAAGTGAAATCAAAGCTATTGTTTGCACAAAAGATTCTTACCCAAACATTACAGTTGAAGAACAGTGTACCTTCTTGCCATTGTCTCTCAGGACATTTCTTGCCAACATTTCAAGGAAAAGGAAGTTTTCAGTTAAAGCAACCGCAATCGGCAAGCTATCATCCAGAACACCCTGGCTGATGTACATGGACATGGTTGCAATTCTTCGTCAATCAATCAAGGCTGAAAGGACAGGGAACTTCCTTCTCCACCTTCAGACTGTCAAGGATATGCTGCCCTATCTTGCTGCTTCAGGTCACAACAACTACCTGAAATCTGCCAGACTATACCTACAACAGATGATAATGCTAGAAACAACCAATCCAGCTCTGTACCAGCAGTTCTTGGCAGGTCATCACTGTATCAGACGGAGTGACCGTTACTGGGCTGGCTATCACCAGATCTTGTTATAGAGCAAGTTACTCATGCGCAGCCTAAAAACGAATGGTGGACTCACCAGGGGCTCTGGAATGGGAGAAAGAGAACGTTTGATCTGGTTGCTAAGCATGCCTGTATGTGCTCAAGTCAGTGCTCAAGTCGATGCAGCTTGTGACCAAAGTATCCTTTTGCCACAAGTGAACAGCATAAGGACACCAGCAAATCAAGGCAAAAGCAAGACCACAAAGACACAAAGACACTCCTTGGTTTCTTCCAGAAGCGAAACCCATTTAACAACTGTGGAAATCTTCGAAGCCTGTCAAGTGGTCGAACTGCTGCAGAAGATGTAAATGTGGACAAAGCCAAAGAATTGGGACAGAAAATTCTTTCCAGCATGACTGGGTCAACTGTCTCTGAGCTGAAACTGAAGAAGCAAGATCAAGCAGTCACCCTGTCAACCACTTCCATTGCAACGAAGGAAAAAGAGACCATCTGTGTGGATTCAACATTGCTGTTTCAACGACTCGTGAAAATTGCTGAAACAGTCCTGAGACAATCCAGTCAGTCTTTCAATTTGAGCTAACAAACATACCAACATCATTGTTTGACACATCCGGTCTGCTCAGGCCAGCAAAGAAGCATTCGTTGGCTGATCACCTGTGGTCAGTCACCAGACAACAAAACAGCAAGCCACACCGATGACGTATTCTTCGTCCTTGATGGCGGTGATCTGCTTCAATCGTTTAGCTTGGAGCAGAGGGCTCTACATACAGTCAGGTTGTTCAAAGTTACGTGGAATTCATCGTTCGGAACTACGGCAAACAAGCAACAGTTGTCTTTGACGGATACGATTGTAGCCCTTCCATCAAGGACACAACTCACCCTTCGCTGAAAGAGCGGGTGTAAAACGTCCTGTGATGTTGACTTCGATGGCGACATGCTGTGTGTGACACAAAGGAAAGCTTCTTGGCCAATGAGAACAACAAACAGCGTTTCATTTACAGGCTCAGTGATGCACTGATAGAGAATGGCATCGGGGCACAGCATGCTGATGGAGATGCTGACTGTCTTATTGTCGACACAGTCCTCGCCCAGGCCAAGGAAAGGCTAGTTTCTCTGTAGGACGAGACACAGACTTACTTGTACTACTTCTATTTCACTTCAAACCACAAGACTTTGACGTGTTCTTTGTGTCAGGAACCAGGATTTGGACATCAGATGAGTCCAGACAGCACTGGTCCGCTCGTCTGTAGTAACATTCTATTTTGCCACGCATTTGGGGCTGTGACACGACCAGTAGCTTATTTCCATTGGAAAGAAGGCTCCATTTGAGAAACTGAAAGAATCGTCTTTTCTTCGTCAACAAGCGGAAGTCTTTGCTAAAACATCTATGTCCGCAGAAAGTCATCATCGAAGCCGAGAAAAGGCTCTGGTGGTGGTGTATGGAGGAAAAGAAGACGACAAACTGAACAACCTGCGTTACATTAAGTACCTCCATCAGCTCTCCGGCTCCACTTCAGCCATTGAACCAAAGCGACGACCACCAACTGCCTTGCCGCTCAGTTTCCATTCTTTGAGGACTTACTTTCAGATTCAAGTGTGGATTAGACTACAGGATGAGAAGTCAGTCCCCTTAAATCCAACAGAGTGGGGCTGGGAATGTAGCTGACAACACTTGGTCCCTGTCTACACAGATGCTGCTGTGGCCGCACCCGAAGATCTTCTTCATGTGGTGAGGTGCAACTGTAAGACTGACTGTACATCTGTGAGGTGTTCCTGTCGACGACATGGACTGTTCTGTACAGCAGCATGTGGAGAATGTCGAGTGAAAGCTGCATGAACTCACTCAGCATGCAAGAATGAACAAGTCCATGTGCAGGTGAGCATTAAATATCAGTATAGTAGTGGGAGCTCTAGCTCTGGACCGATGTTATTTTCAACCAAGCTTGTGAATATCAACACCCTACGCAAAAAGATAAATAAATATGTTAATTTCCTCAGTTAGAATCTAAAGTGAACATTGTAGTAAAGAACAACAAAAACGCTCTTATTTTTGTTCAAGAAATACCAAGTAGTATGTACTTTCTGCTCTCAAAGACTTACCAAACTGTCGAACTTTCGGTCACTGACCCAACACAACCTTCTATGTTTGACCTTGCAAAAAATATATTTTCCGACATTAACATTTTTCTACATTTTGGATATGTGAAAGGGCAATGTTTGAAGTATACAAAACACTAAAAATTATCTTTAATTGAATTTTTCAAGGTTCGCGCCGTTTTGGGCCGAAATCTAGATCAGCCTAGAAGGCTGTCATACAACAAAATGGAGAGAAATTAATACGTGAATGTGTAGGAGGAGCGGATGGGCATGGAAGAGAGCGGGGGTGGGGGGGTGGGGGGGGGGGGGCGCGATGTAAGTGTGCATGTTAACAGAGGAGGAGGATGAGAGACAGACAGAGGAAAGAGACAGACAGCAGCCAGACAGACAAATGATTGACACTGTGTGTGTGTGTGTGTGTGTGTGTGTGTGTGTGTGTGTGTGTGTGTGTGTGTGTGTGTGTATCTGTGTGTGTAGGCACAGCTGCATATGTTTGTGCATGAATGATATGAGTATGCATAATATATGTGTATCACACAATTGTGCAGCCATACTTGTTCTCGAAGAAAGCACTGCTGCAAAAACACACATTAGAAATTTTATGGAGATGACAACCCATTCACGTCTGAATTATGTGCAGCTTTTGGAGGTGTACATACTACTTCAGGATTCATGAACCATAGTAAATATAATGCTCCCATTCACCAGTGCACCTGACAAAAAATAACTACAATCTTACGCACACAAAAGTTATTCACAACGCAGAATAAGGAAATACAAACATTTCAACAGCCAACCAAGGTCCCCTCTTACATAAAAAAACTGTAGCCAACAAAGAAATCTGTTTGGAAATCTGGGAGTCGCCAGTAAAATAAGACATGTAAAAGGCTGAAAGTTACAATTCTATGTGCCTGCAAACTGCTTTGAAGTTACCAAGATGCTTTGTTTTAATAAAAAAAAATCCAGAAAAAATCTATGAAGTAAATGAAATAGTGAACGCCAAACAAACTCTGTTGCTGAAAATTTATATCAAGCGCCAAATCTTACACTGCAAAGCAAATAGCATCAGTGTAAGGTCTTTCCTCACCATGTGCTTTCACATCAACTTGTGAATGTATGGTTTGACCTGCTTGATATGCTGCTGTCAGTGTGGATAATGAATACGTGAATGCCATCATAAGGTTCGTTATGTCTCAGAACTCTTAGCCATTTCTCTTAATTTTCTGCTGTGACTCATTCTGCATCACGTCACCTCAAATCGGTCATCAGCGTTGCTGTATCTTCCCGTTTTTCATTGTCAGGCGCTTGACCCTCATTTCTTTCTTACTTAATGAAAGTTTAAATACAAAACATTAAAAAAAAAAAGCTCCTGACACAAAACTTACCTTTCTAGCCAAATATGCACATACCACAAAGTACATTATCATCAATAGAGTACTTACAAGGAACCTGATCAGTGAGTAAGTGCTCGTGAATGAGACATAAGTTGATAGAGTGTGTTTATCTAAAAGCTGGTTGACCACGATGGGATCCCATTCGTGTTGGCTCCGCAATTAAACCATTATTATTTATAGTCCTGTGTTTGTTACATCAGTGCAGGCATCACCGACTGCCACCAAAATGACTCTGCAGCAGTGCAGTGTCTCCTCCAAACAGTTGCCTCATACCAACCCAATACTGATCGCTCTCTATGGACTGCTGGTGCCCACACTGCCACTGGACAATCTGGATATGACTGTGTATAGCAGCAGCCTTGGTAAGCAATGTGGTGCAGTAATACAGTAAGACAGAGAATGACAGGTGAGCAAGTCCCTTGACCCCTTTTTCCTCAAAACCTGTTCAGCTGTGGAAACCTTGTCCTCACAACAGTTTCTCTTGTGTTAATCTGCAGGCTTGAGACAGAATTTTTTCACTTCAGCAAGATCAGAAATATATACAGCAAATTACAGCTTTGAAACTCACAGTAATAATCAGAATCATTTCAACATGGATTTCAGACAGAAGATCCTTATCTCTCACAAAAAAACAGAAATTTGAAAAGAAAAGAAAAAAACTGTATTTATACATCAAGGCTGGGGTGCATGATGGCACTTATTCTGGAACAGAAGGAACAACTAACTGTTCAAAAAGAGCAGAGACAAAAACCACTATGCCATGAACTATTCTGTAAACCGTATTCAGGAGTAACTAATGTGGTTCCATCCCCTTCCCCCCTCCCCTCCCCCAAACCACCCATCCCCAAACAACCCATCCCCACCACTCCAAGCTTGAATAAGAGGAGAGAAAGACAATAAACACTGTGGCTGTCCTCATGTGCAGTTGGTGAAATGAACAAAAACATTAAAAAGAATTTGCAGAATTAAATTTCTTGATGGAGAACAAACTGATTTGAAAAATCATCCTGATCTGGAAGAGAAGCAGACTACAAATGAGTGCATCAGTCACACCACATGCTTTCTCGTCACTCACGCTGTGACTGAACCACACACACATGCAGTGTAAGCATGAGGCAGGTAGGTCATACATTCTCTGCTGTTCATCCACAACCAGTCACTGACACACTCTCCGTCTGTCACATGGGTGTGATCGATCGTCTTCAACAAAATGAAGTTTTGACTAAACTCAAAGGAATCAATGTTTCATGACTGTAGAAATATGATTAAGTTCACTTATAACTCAGCCACAGATACAACAGAAAACTCAGATTTACTGTTGAATTATGCAAGTGTGCGGGAAACGATGTCAAACTCAATGCCTATTCAAGCCAGCTGTTGGAGTTGTGCAAACCTAAAACGACTTTGGGAATAAGGTGGAATAAGAAAGAACAGACTTTTCCAATGTTCATGTCACTCATAAACACTTTATCAATTTTTTTTCATGCATATCAGTCCAGGTCTGGATAAAACTCAATCACCATAATATAGGTCATGCACTCTTCAACGAAGTTGGAACCAAAAGATACATTCGGCAAAGGCAATGATCCTGACTGACAAGAACTTCTTTATTGTTTCAAACATAGAGCTATTCTGCATATTCTGATGTCACATGCTCTAGTTTTATGTTCAGTGTTATTTTTGCAAAGCCAACCACACACAGCCTTCCATGCCTTGAGGCCTTCAGTTTTTAAAAAAATTAACAAAACAAACAAACAAAAAACCATAAAAATCAACAAACAAATACAGCATTTGGAGACAAGAAACTGTCTTTACCAGAATCATCTGAAACCCTAGAACAAAAGGTTGACAGCTAGTGGTCTTCTTAACTTTCAATATTTTGATTAATTTCACAACCATTAACTGTCTGTTACTTTGTATACCTCCTTTGTTTCTCATTTGCCATGTTCAGCTGAAAAAAGAGCTGTAAGATGAGTGTGTTCCACTTGTCACAGACTATTTCATGCCTTTATTATTCTTTTTTGAATTTCAGCACTTTGGATATCAATGTCACATGCTAATAAATTAACGTTTAGAGAACAGGAAAAGGCGTATTCTAGCTTTTCCCACCCTCAAACCAGTTTCGGGTGGGAAAAGCTAGGAATCCGCCTTTTCCTGTTCTCTCCTAGTAAAACTTACAAACAAACATACTGTGTAGGATTATCCGTTTTCAATACTAATTTACTAAACTTTTCAGATTTTAGTTTTTGCTTAATCCTATGTTTTCCTGATCATTTTCAATAATATCATTTTCACGCAAACATTCTTCAAACGAGTCTCTGTCTTTCATGTGAAATAAAACTACAGTCTTTAACTGTTCTCTAAAGTCTTTTAAAACCGAGTTATATTTTTGACATAAAATCCACACACTTATTCCAGCATGTCTTCCACTGAAAGCTAGTTTTGATAAAGTGTTTCTCTTTTTAACTATGTCTCTTTCTGCCGAACAGTCATCTATAATAAATAGTGTCTGCGTTCTTCAAACAGTTTATAAAACTGTTCTAAACACTCACTCAGTTTTATTGCTAGGATCAACTAAAAATATGTCATCATCTGTCCATATAAACCTTCTATCATGATATGCTTTGTTCCATTTAAGTGTTGGACAGAAAATCACAATATGATCAAAATTATAGCGATAAACTGTTTGTAATAAGTCTAGGACAAATATTGTTTTTTCCACAACCAGTCTGCCCACAAATCAATGAACAATGAGAGTTTTTGTATAAAGTATAACTGCGCCATGGTTTTTATAACACAATTTAATCTAATCCAGTTATTATGTTTATCATACTCTCTGTTAAAACTTGTTCAGTATAATAAAACCCTATGAGGCCTAAATGTGTAAGATTAATCCAATTCAGTTCTGTAAGATTGTTTCTATTTAAGTCAACACTGATTTTGTTGCTTGTTGTTATGGTCTTAATATCCTCACCATTGTGAAGAACGACGACAGTAACTTTAAGACGTTTAAACGTCTAAGTTTTGCCAGCTAATATTAATTCCTTTTATAAGGACGTCACTAACGCCCACAACCCCATCCCTCTCCACATCTTTAAAGACAGAAATTTCAAATATCATTGTGAACGTGTCTCCTAATTTCCTGCGTGGAATGAACTGTAATTTTGTAGAAGCTTCCTTTAAAACCGTTTCTTTTCTGTGGAGGATGTACTGTTTTTTTCCCATACGGCGTTATTTCAATCTCTTTCCGACTATTGTCCTCTGGCATAAGACTTATATGTAAAGGGCCAGAGTTGAGTGCTTTTCTGAAACTTTTTTGGCGGCTAAAAAATGTAAATGGGCTTATGAATTCAAATTTTATTTCCCATTCTAAATATGGTTCTAAGTGCCATTTGCTGTCAGGTTTTCGAACTATTTTATATTCATACTGGCCAGCATTATTTGCTTCTACATTGCGCAGTTGCTCTAGTTTAGGAAACTTTTTATTGTCGCCAACCTCTTTGCGTTTATAATCACCATCTTTAGTGTACTCAAAACCATACAAAGCGCCTATCTCACCATTCTGTTCAAAGTCTGCAACGTCTGCAAGATCTTTTAATTCTAAAGTTTATACACCTCACAGGCGCTAATGTAACTCGGATTCTTCTGACCCCGCGACATTATTTTTTAGAACAACTTATTATTTTATTTTCAAAACAATGTGCAGGTTATCACATTTCACGACTTTCCCTGTTTTGTCTGCGATTTTTATATTAAATGATCCGACCCTCCCACAAACTAATCTTTTAAACTGTAAATTAGGGAATTGTATAATTTCATAATCGCAATATGCAGCTTTCCCTGATGGAAGAGCTCTAAAAAACATTTGGGGGCCCCCTTCCATCATTTAAGTTTTTCAGTCCCCTCAGCTGGGTCCAAAGAACATAAAATTTAAAAAGGAAATCCCAAAGTTCGAGGGATTTTTTCCCTCATAAGTAGTTTTTTTTGGGCGAAATTTTAAAAAATTTTGAATGCCCGATTGGCATTTGGTAAAGCCTAACATTTTAGCTAGCTCTTTTAAAATAGTACCCTACTTCTTCTTTTTTAGGCTTTAAAGGTCAACTTTTGTTTTCAGATTTGCATTTTTTAAAATTGTGAGAGTAATGTCAAATTTCCCCTTTTGCTTCTTTTAGTGAGCAAAACCCGTAAAAACCCAAAGGGTTTTGGGTTAACTGGTTTAATTTAATTGTCCTTTATTAATAACTTTTTTAAAATTTAAATTATTCTCTTTGGATTAAATTTTTTTAAAAAACCTTTCAAACTTTTTTAAAATATTTCTTTGGAGGCGAATTTTGGCTCCGAAATTTGTTACAATAGCTGTTTAAAAAACAAAGGGACGGTCTTTGGAGTTGTTATTGTTCCCAAAACTTTTTTTAAAAACGAAATAAAAAAAAGCGCTTTTAAAAATAAAACAATTCCCCCCCAAAATATTCGGTTTGGGCCCCCTTTACAATTTTAAAATTAAAAAAACTGATCTTTTGGGAATTTCTGGGACTAGTCTGACACCTTTCAGTAAAGGTTAGTACCCCTTTAAAAACAGATATTTTAAACCCCCTTTTTTAAAAAAGGGACTACTTTCGCGAAGTGTGGTTTAGTCACCCGAGCATTTTTACCAAAAACCATTTTAAACTTTGCGGGTGTTTTGTGCTTTAAAACGGGGTGTGGAGTGTCAAATGCTGATCCTTAAATCATCCTGACCCTTTTGGGTTTTGAGGTCGGTACAGTTTTTCATTTCAAATTACCCTTTTCAGAGTATTTTGACTGCTGAAAGCTCCATTCCCAAAAGGGAAAAACGTTTAACCCCATTTAGCAACAGAATAGAATAAAAGGCTTTTGAAAGGATCTGAAACCCGAATTCAATTTTAAAGGGCCCAAAGGCAGACTTTAGACAAAAGTTGGTTTCTTAATCATGGTCTAGGCACCCCTTTTTTTTGGGGCCCGTGCACAGAAGGGTATAACTATGCTTGGAATCCTCCTTACACATCTTTCTCTACAGGCACGGCTGTTCCCTCGGGTCCATAAAAAGAAAGAGCTTAAAACAGATGGACAACATTTTTTTTGGGACACTTCAAAGGGGGCCTAACTAAACCCGGGAAAATGGGGAAAATTAAAGACTCTGTTCGAAATTACGTTTGGTTTTTGGCTAGGCTCGCAACCCCAAAAAACGAAAATCGAGCAAAAATGTTTCCTTTTCTATGGTTTTGGGCCCGCCCCCCCCCCCCATATTTAAAGCAAATTTAGGGGATGCCTTTAATTTCAGTTGATTTACCTTCAAGTATTAAAAGGAAACCAACAGTTTTACAATTGGGCAAGATCGAAATTTAAAATTTGCTGTTGGCCCCTGGTTTAAAAAAGTCCCTTCTGCCCTCAGGCTCCAGATAGGTACAATAATAACTACTTTTTTTTAAAATTCCCTTTGTGGCAGGAAAATGACAAAAAAAGTGGGAAAAAAAAAAAACGAAAAAAATTCTGAGCCGAAAATATTGCAAGAATTTAAACAAAAAGATGGCCCTCCAAAAAATAAGTCATCCAACCCCCGGGGCCCAAAGCCCAAAGGACCTTTTGGAAGAAGTAAAAAAAATAAGGCCTGAATATAAAAAAGCAGCGCTTGTTTTGGTTTAAAAATGGCCTAGGATTACTTGGTCTTTATTTTACTAAATTTTAAAACCCCGGGACAAATTAAGAAACAAATTGCCCCTAAGTGCTCGGCCATAAAGCCAACTACTTTGCTTGAAGTAGACAAAAGCCAGAAACAACACCCCCAAATATACCCGGAAAAAGCGTCCATGGTTTTAAAGGGCAAATTTTTTAAAATAAAACCCGAAAGATGATCAAGCTGTTTTTTTACCCATGATTTATCAGGTGGGGGATGGGGTGTTGGCGGTGGGGGCACTGCCCCGGGGACCCCCCCGCCTGAAATTCCCCATCACCAGCTTTACTTATTGAAAAATCTAAGGCCGTTATAACGTTGCTAATGTAAACCTTTTTTCTCTCAAAACGGGTTTTCGAAATTCTTTCTGCTAGTGTCGTGTCTTATAAAAAATTTTTTGGGGATATTTTCTCTTTTTTCTGTTTCACTTGATTTTTCGAAATTTGGTTGGGTTTTTGTGGGACCCCGCTTTTAGTCTTCCCGTCTTTTTTTTTTTAAAGATCTTTTGTTTTTGGGGTTTTTCCCTTTCTTTTAACCAGGCCCTTATTTTTGGGGCCTCATCAAGCCTCAACGAGTTTTTTTTTTTCCCTTTTTTTATTTCCCTCCCCTATTTCACTTATTTTTGAAAAAAATTGTCTGTTAATTAAAACCTCTAATGTTTCTTACACCCTAAAATTCTTCCCGGGAGAAATCAAAGGAATAAATTAAATTTGTTTTTAATGCTGTTTCTTCTGAAAACGGGTTTTCCTTTTTGGCCTTGATTTTTTTCCCCCGGTTTGACTTAAATTTTTTAAGTTCAAGTTTTGTTTTGGGATATCTGTTGGAAAATTTTTGTAGTGTTTTTTTGAAGTTTAGCAAACTGCCCCCCTACCCTTTTTTGGGTTTTTTTTGGAAATCCCAAGGCGTTTTTGTACGCCACTGGAGTTTTTTGGTCTAAGTGTATCGGGCCCTTTAAAACTTTGAGGGGTTTCGTTCATGTGAAAGCTAAAACCTTTGTCTTGATCGTTTTTTTAAAAAAAAAAAGACCCTTTTAAATTTCCCCCAAAATAAATTTAGGGTCTATAAATTGGGGGGGTTTCCCGGTCAAAAAATTTGGGGGAAAAATGCCCAACCCTTTTTTTCGTTAATTCCGCACCCTTTGAGATCTCCTGAGCGATGCTTATAAAAGGGAGCCGTTTCATCTTGTGTCTCCGGGATCAAAAACACCCAAATTTCTTCCCCTTCAATGCCTGCCTGTTTTTTAATAAAAAAACTTTTTATTTTGTTTTTTTAAAAAAAGGGTCAAAAAACCATATGGCTCGATTTTTGGGACCACTTAAAAGATTGAAAAACCCCTTTTGGGTTTAAAGGGGAATTAAGCAAATTTTACTTTTCCCCAAAAAATCCGTCTACTATTGTTGGGGAAATCAAATTTTTACTGTCAAATTTCCGCCCTAGGAGCGGTGAAGTGATTGTCCCAGGCTCTGCGCGCTTTATTTTAAAAATTAAAAACCACTTCAAAAAACGGCCCCCAAACAGGACGTTGTACAGAATTTGGGGGGGGGGCAATGGGTTAAAAAAATTTTCTAAAAAACTTGGGGACAAGAAATATTTTCTTTCCATAATGCAGACAAAATTTTTAACCTATTCGGGATCTATGGCAAAAGGGGGGGAAGGGAAAGGTTTGTTTTTGCGTTTCAAGGAATCGAAAAGGGAAGAAGCAAAAAAAAACATGGAATAGGCGCGGGAAGGGATGCAAAAGACGGAAAAAGGGTTTCGTAGCCGAAAGTTAGGGTTTTTGGGAAAATCGTTTTTCATCCCCTAGTTTTGATTTTTTAAAAGCGCATTCCCCCAAAATTTCAAGGAGCTTTAAAAAGAAAGTTTGGGTCATATGAACAAAATTTTTAAATGATTTACAAATTGTTTTATTCTCCCAGACCCCGAAAGCAAAGTACAGCATTTCTGACTTCTGGGTTTGATTTTGGGACTTCGTTAGCAACCCTAACTTAGCGAGGTTGATCGAGCAACAATATCAGTAAAAATTTTTGAATATTTTTAGGGAAAGATTGATTTTTCATTCTAAATATCCCAAAAACAGGGCAGGGCACTTTATGGAATTTTTGTTTTAGTGCCGCCCGCAAGATTTGCCCTTTTAAAAGGGATTTTATTGCTGTGTGAAAATGAAAAAATTTTAAAAAACAAAAATGAAAATTTTTTTTTAATCCCAAAAAAAGAAAAGGGGGCAATGGGCAATTTAGGGGAAATCCTAACCAAACTTCACGCTAGCGGGCTTAAACCCTTTTCAGCATTTTTATGAAATAAGAAAAATGTTTGGAGGTGGGAGGTTTTAGAAAACCAACAGTTTTCCTTGTGTCTTTAAAAAAACTACATCCCTTTACAGTGTTAGACTTGATCTTTTTTTAAAAAAGAAAATAAAGGTTTTTTGGTTTTAAACCCCCGGGGAACGGAGGGGTAATCAGTTTTCAAAGGAAGCGGGAGGGGGAACCCGTTAGAGACATTTAAAAAACATTTCCCAAAAGTAAAAAAAAGAGGCCCTAAAACCACTTAACGGGGTATTTTTTTTTTAATATTGATGCGCAGCTGAATATTCAAAATAACAGATTTAAAAGTTTTACAATTTTTTAAATTATTTTTATTTTAAAAAAAACAGTTTTTGTTAAGGTTTTTTCCAAATGCGCCTACAGCCCCCCCCGGCCCCCAAAAAAGGGATAGTAGAAACCCCCCAAAATAAAAAACCCTTTAGTTTAAAAAAACATTACCCCCCAAAGCCCCCCCCCCAAATACTAGAGCAGGACCTTTTAAAATACAGCAAAACCCAAAAGAAGGGAATTTTGCTGGCCCTTTTTTTGCTTTTACATATGTTAATTTTGGTGCATGGGAATGTTGTGCTCTATCAGCAGGGACAATGTTGGTCTCTTAAACAACAAGGGTGGGTTTGGTTTTGCCCGCCCGTTTTTTTAGGGGGTTGTCTTTAGCTCTCGGTCTGTGTTCATTAGCTGTAAGTGCCCGGCCCCGGAAAAAAATTTAAAAAAAAAAACTCCAAAAAACACTTTCTATGGTTCAACTAATAACAGCTAAAATTGTTCGTTCAAACTGAAAAAATAAATAAAGCGCTTTGTTGACTTTAAACATCCGGGATGGGGAATTTAGTCGTTTACAGGCCGTTTTTGGGTGACTATAAAAAACAAAAGTTTGATTTTTCAAAAAAAAGGGGGGGGAAAATTTTTTTCAAAGCCAAAACACCGAGCAGATAAAAAAGGGAAAGTTTAAAAAAATAAACGAGGGCATTAAAACTCTGTTCTAAACAGCTCCTTTTAAAAACATCAAAAGGGGGTTTATTTCTTTAGTTTATGGGGTCCCCGCACAAAAAACCGTTGATATTGATTCGATTAATTTTTTTTTTTTAATTTTAAAAAAAAAGTTTCAAATTGAAAAGGGCAACTTAAGATGGCTAAAAACATGGGGGACCCGGGGAATTGTTTGAAGGAATGCTTAAGGGGAAAAGCGTTTTTTCAAAAGCTTTTTAAATTTAAATGATATTAATCTAGAAGTCATTTATCCCGCAAACGTTACAGGCAAGTGTTTTCTATGCTATTTCTCAAGTTCCCGGTAAAAATAAAAAGTTTTGACCCCCCAGTTAAAGTTAAAGTTAGCTGTTTTAAACGGGCTTTATAACAAAAAATGAAAAAAATCTTGAAGTTGGGTCTTTGATCAACAACAGGGTTTTTTTTTCTTTATAATTTTTTAAAACCTGGTTTGGGCCCGACCCCAAATGCTTACACAGTTTTTATGTGGCCGTGAAAAAGCCAAAAAAAAGAGGCTTTTGGTTGGGTCAGAGGGCGAAAATCTAGAGAAACAGATTTTAAAAAAGGCTAAGTATGCACCGTTGTTGGGGAAGGGGGTTTTCATTTTGCCCCCCCAAGCATTAGTCGCAAAAAGAGCAGTTCTAAACATAAAGAATTCAAGACAACAAATGTTTTTGGTGTGTTTCTTGCAAGGCTTCATTTCGTTTGCAAAAAAGCAGAGAAAATATCTAACTATCAGCCTTAACATCAATGAAACTTAATTTAGTGGAATATCCCTTTCCCTTTTCCCGTTTGCGTGGACCCAAAAATTTAAACAGTTTGAAGAACAAAAACAAACCCAAAAACTGTTTTAAGTTACCCCCATGGTCTGAGGAAAAAAATTTTGGGGCCTATTAGAGTGTCTAAGACAGCCCCAAAAAATAGGTGATGCCCGGGCCCAAAGCCATGTGGACTTACTCCTAAAAGTTTTCACCCAAAGGGGGGTTTCCGCATTACCCTTTATACGCACAAAGAGTAGATAATGCAGTTTCTTCAAAGGGATAAAAATAAAAAAAGAATTCTGTAGAAATTTTTTTAACAAGAATTCCATCCGTTCTAGCCCCCGCTTGGGCCATAAAAACATTTTAAAAATTCTGTAGTTGTTAAAAACAGAAATTAAATTTCACCCCCACCCGGAAACTAAGTTAGTTTTTAAAAAACTGGAAAAAAAATGCAAAAAAAAGTCCATACATTGTTTCGCAGACTTTGAATTTACTTTTTTTTCCTTATGAAGGGCCGGCCCACAGAAACTTTCCCAAAACAGCCTTTTTGAGTAATCATCAGATTTGTTCATTTGCTTCATCGTTGTCAGGTCGGATGGTGCCCATTCAAAACCCCGGGAAAATTTTTTAGAGGGCCAGGGTGCTGAAAATACTTTTTTAGAACGCATGCAGCAATTGCGTAACGCCTGTTCTTAAAAAACTAAAATTTTTCTGAAATCATTTAAAGGCCTGAAAAAACCAAAAACCCGTATGACTCAGCACACCAAATTTTTGGGGTTTGCGGTTTTTTGAAAAATAATGTCTAACAGCGAGGGGAAACCCAAACCCACAGTAAGGGGCCAAAGATCACATTTGGGGAAAATTTAGAGGAGCGGGGCACAGTAAAAGCAATTTTTCAATAAATTTTTAAACCCCAAAAAGGAAGCTTTCCCATCTTCTTTTTTTTATAACTTGCGAGGGTTTCGACTCTCAAATTTTTTATGAAAACAGTAGACGCGCCTTCAGGTTTTAAAATGGGATTTCACAGTCATCAGAAAAGTTAATGTGTTTCACTTTAAATTTTAAAATGTCTTTTTATGACTTATGCAGCAATGGGTGGGGTTTTTTAGGTAATGGCTATGTCCTTAAAATCCTTGGGGGCCCCCTAAAAGGAAGAAATTTTTGGGCCCAACTTTGTTAAAAAAGGGCGTTTTTTCCTTTTGAATTTCATGAAAGTTGGGAAAGGTTTGCGAAGACACACTTCCCCCAAAAGGCCCCGTTCTTTTCTGTTTAGGGAAAGGAAAATCAGTTTATTTTGATTACAGCATGCTAAGATGCGTGGAGAAGTTAGGTTTTTAAAAAAGATGGGGGACCCATCATGTTTCATACTTTTAAGGCTGATGTATTTTTTGTTTTTGGGGGGCATTTTTTAAAAAATTTCAGAAAGATCTGCATGAAACATTTTAGCCTGGGATCCCGCGCCTTTTCATTTCTTTCGCCGGGGAGAGTTGGGATGTTTCTTAAAGTTTTGGAATTTAAAAATTGATTTATTTTTGATTTTTCCAAAAGATTCAGATGATTGAAAACGGATTGGGGTGGAGGAAATTTTTTTATGGCGTTGCTTTTTACTGTAAAGGGAAACAACAAATACCTAGATGAAATTTTTTTCCAAGTAAAAGGTCTAAAATATCTTATTATTTAGTGCAAAAAAATCTGTATGGGTGGGCTATGGGCAAACCTTCCCAAAAGCAAATTTAAAAAGCACACAGGCGACAATTTTTAAAAAAATTCAAAAGGGGGAAATTAAAATGGTTTTAGCAAATTTGAAGCCAGGGTCAACGCTTTGGGTTTCTTTTTGAATTGACTTTGAATTTTTCCAGGAACTCCAACCTGCTTTTTGACTAAACCCCTTAGCAGCAGAAAGTTAAAGATGAAACAAAAGAGCCCCCTAAACTTGTGCCTTTCTTTTGGGGGCAAAAAAAAATTTTGTCTGTCCCTTACAGACTTTACAATTTTATTTAAACATGGTTTGAAACTAACAGCTGTTCATTGGGGTAATTGCTTTTGATCAAGAAAAAAGTTTTTATGAAAAACCCTACAACTTTAAGAACATGTCTTTTGAACTAAAACCCCAGAAGGGTTCAGAAAAAAAACTTTTCATGCTGATGAAAACAGCTGTTTTGGAAAGACTATGGAAAATCCCCCACAAAGGGGAAAGGTTTGATTTTTCAAACCCGAGGGGAACGAAGCAATTTTAAACTTTACTTTAAAACCCCAAAATTTTTCGGAAATTTGAAGATTTCCCTGATCGCTTTTTTGGGATAATGATGAAGAAAAAAGAAAGTCAAATTGGACAAACCTTTTTTTTATTGGGTTTATGTTTTAGAATTATCAAACTTTTGATTTTTTAGAATTTTTTTATGACATTTTAAACCCACGATCCAGGTCCAGAGTACTTACACAGATAAGATTTTTTGGTTATAGAATCCCTATAAAGCATCTATAAAGACTGGAAAGGAGTAGCAAAAGGGCATGAGGATGGTTGATACTTGATTCCTAAAGATTCGCTTTACATTCATCTGTTAAATAAAAAGGTTTTTAGGAAAGATAAAGGGAGAATTATCTGGAGGGGTGATTAAGGGTTTTTTGGGTTTTAAAGGCGAAAATGTACAGTATTCGAGCAGGAGAAAAAACCTTTAAAAAAGAAAAAGGAATATTCCAGTGTTGTGCAGTAAAAATTATACTGAAAATCAAAGAAGCATTGTTCAAAAAATACCTTTCTCATGAAAGAAAAAATCCCGATTAATCTTGAGATAAAACCAAATGTTGTAACAAAGAAGTCATTAGATAAAACAAACAAAAACAGTTTTGTTTGACCCAGGTTTTCATATGAAATTGGGATGGGAACGCAAAATTTATTTACCTTTTTCTGGGGGTTTCATAAGGGGTTATTTTTTATCAAATTTTTTAAGATCAATCATATATTATCTTTTCACCCAAATTTTTTATGTTTGTTGATTTTTTTCGAATTTTTTTTTTTTTTCAGATATTCTTTTCCCCCATATTGATAATCAAAATTTGGGTTTTGGGGTTGTGGGTGTTGGAGTTTTGCATGTATTGGTGAATCTTGCAAGGGTTTCCCCCTAATAGAGAACGTATAAAATGTTTCCCCGTTTTATTTAAAGGTCTTTCTTTATTTTTTGTTGCTGGCCCCTTTTTGATTTAAAATATATTTATGAAAATTAAAAAATTAATTAAGCAATGGGGGTTTAACCCCCAAAAATTCAGTATTTCGGGCCAGGAGAAAACTTTTTTAAGTTTCATTATAAGAATCTATTTATCCAATTAGCCAAATTGTTTTTATTTTTGCTTGATTTGTTCGAATTTTTTTTATTATTTAGTATTTTTTCCCAATCTGTAATCAAAATTTGGGGTTTTGGGTTGTAGGTGGTTGGATGGGTTTGATGTGTTTATGAATCCCCTTAATGTTTTTATATAGAATCGTTCATAGTTCCCGTATTAATTTCCAAGGGTTTTTTTTTATTCTTTTTTCGTTTGTGCTTTTTTAGTTTAAAAATTTTTTTGTAAATTAAATTTAAGCAATGGAACTGGTTGGTGGGATTATGCTTCTTCCTTACAAAGAATTTTTTGGGGCTGGTTGTTTTGTTGTGTCGTTTTTTGTTAAAATTCAGGGCGGATTCATCTTTCAATTTTTTTTTTTTTTTATTGGATCAAACTCCAAATGGATCGGTTGCCCCGATGCGAGGTCCCCCTTTTGTTCCCCCCGGGAAATAAAGGTCCTTACTTTTTTTTAAAAAAAAAAAGGTAATAGTTTGTGGTTTAGGAGCCCCCTTTAAAAATTTTTGTTTGTTTTTTGATTGTTTTTACTGGTTTTGCCCCTTTAAAATTTTCTTATTCATTGCTGCAAAATGAGGGAGTCTTTAAAACCCCTTCTGTGTGCGAAAAATTTTCATCAGCCCCTGTGTAGGTAGAAAAAAGTCTTTCAGATAATGTTTGTTAAAATTTTAAAAAAGCCTGTGATCTGTGAACTCCCGGAAGCCTTTTTAAAGGTAAAATCTAGTTTTTAAATAATTGTTCACTTGGCTTTAAATTTTTTCCATCATCGATTGAAAATGCGAGGGAAAATTCGGGGCCCGTTGGTATAGTTGTATGGGAACAGCAACAGAGAGCCTCTTTTGTTTAAAGGTTCGCATCTTTGTATCTTGAAATATGTCAATGATGTGAGTGGTATTAAAACTTTTTGTTAATCGTATCATGGGGCAAAATGAAGATATTTTATGGGTGTGTTCGGTTTTTGTATTCACAAAGTGTGGTCTCTGTATTGTCTAGGCGCCCGGGAAATAAATTTGCCAAAATCGCTTGTTTGATAACCCTTCCTTTGCTGTTTGTTACGCTCCGCGCTTGGCTTAGCTTTTTTTTGCGTGTTTTCCCAAAATCCTTTTGGGAATAATAGATTTTGTTCATTTTTATTCAGCCAAATTTTGGCAACAAAATACACAAAGGTCATACCAAAAAAATAAACCGATTTTTGTTTTGTTTTTTGTGGTTGATAAAAGTCGTGAATTTTGGTGGGGGCAAAAGTCTCGATTGGTTTGTTTCAAAATAATATTCTTTTATTGCTTGTCAACTCTTTAATGTGTAAGCTGCATGTCCCCCGTTTTTTTAGTTTTTTATTAATAAAAACAAAAGCTCAATTCTCGCTTTTTAGTGATTTTGCAGTGTGTTGCCCCTAGTTTAGTCTTTTTCTTTGCCGTCATCCCCCAGTTTACTAAACGGTAATTTTTCTTCCGCAAAAGCAAGGCTTAACCCAGC
>CM031603.1:49568258-49578521 GCA_018398815.1 Conus ventricosus | reverse complement strand
CAACAAAAAGTGATATGTTCCAAAAAAATACAACACGTTTCAAGCAACTGGTGCCCCGAGGGATATGGATCCCTCACAAAAATACAGTTACAAGAAAACCGCATGCATAAGGCTTGCACGACACGTTATCTTTCCTCCCACTCTCCCCAACCAATCTCGACTGCCTAGGTCGGCTTCCAAAAAAAAAACCTGATCGGCAGGTGAGAGGAGGCTCACTCAGCCCACGTTTAACCCCACGTGCAACCCGAGTCCACACGGAAAACACATGACAATGCAGGATGGAAGGTGGGTTGCAGAGTTTAACAGCTAAAATAAAACTCGGTTTTTTTTTAAGACCCAAGACACTCTGCTTAAGGTTACATTTTACAAAACTAACCCCTACACAAATTCTTCCCTCTAGACAAAACGGACCTTGAACATGACAGTTGAAGAAACATGCGGTGCGTGACAGAGAGAGAGAGAGAGAGAGAGAGAACGAACGAACGAACGAACGAAATGTTGTTTAATGAGGAAAAGAATAAGCACCAGTCAGTGGCTTTTTCCATCCAGCCCTCAAACAATAAATACATGGTAGAAATCATTGCATCGAACTGCAATAAGAGAGAGAGAGAGAGAGAGAGAGAGAGGAGAAGAGAGAGAGAGAGAGAGAGAGAGAGATTACATGGACTAGTCGCTATTATGATTGGATGATGTTTTCTATGATTATGGAAACAGAAGATATATTTTTAAGATTTCTTCTAAAGGATGGTAAATCAGAAACAGACCGGGCTTGGGTTTGCTTTATATGATTAGGGAGACAGGTCAACAGTTACGATTTTGATAGCGTTTCCATGGATGTTCCAGAGGTCAAAGGTTTGGGTTAGGTTTTAATGATGTGTGATCAGAAAGAAAGCTCAATAATGAGGTTTGATGATGTCCTATACCATTAGAGGGATTGTTGTATTATTAGTAGAAGGCGTTTAAGGTTTGCAAGTGACGGTATTCAGTCTTGGTGATAGAGAGGATAGTTTGCTATTATGAATCATTTGCTTTTATAGAATGATTAAAGCTGTGGAGGGAGATATCGGACCAAATCAGCCTGAAGGAGGGAGAGGTTCGTCTGAAGACCGGCGCCATCTTCATCCGCATCCGGAGCCTCACCACTGTCAATGAGTCCTCGGACGTGAGGTTTCAGTTGCGGAAACCCCGAAGACTCGACTCATGGAGCAACCAGTCAAGTCCAGACGGATATGTCAAAGAAGCTGAAGTTGTACTGCCAGGAAAAGTTGCCGGCCAAATAGTGAAAGGTAACCGTAAAATGTACTTTCTGTTACTATGTACTCTTTGGTGTCACTGACCTGAATAAATAACTCTCTTTCTTTTGCATAACAAATGACGATTCAAATACCTTATTGTCTCAGCAATGTTCATAGCACATCCTTGGCTATAGAGCGTAAGACCTTTAGGAGTAAGGGAGAGACAATAGAGACGTCAGAGAACTTCACAGCTCTTGGTCGTACGTCATTAATTTTGTAACGAGCTAGATCTCGACAGCTCTTTGTCATCAGACATGTACAATACACCTAGATCTCTGCAGCTAAGTGGCTTTAGCAATGTACAGACAGCAAAATCTCCACAGCTCTCTGTCATTTGTTGTGTACAACAAGGCTAGGTCTTTACAGCTCTGTCATTTGTTGTGTACAACAAGGCTAGGTCTTTACAGCTCTGTCATTTGTTGTGTACAACAAGGCTAGGTCTTTACAGCTCTGTCATTTGTTGTGTACAACAAGGCTAGGTCTTTACAGCTCTGTCATTTGTTGTGTACAACAAGGCTAGGTCTTTACAGCTCTGTCATTTGTTGTGTACAACAAGGCTAGGTCTTTACAGCTCTGTCGTTTTGTTGTGTACACAAGGCTAGGTCTTTACAGCTCTGTCGTTTGTCATGCACAAAAGAGCTAGATGTTCACAGCTCTGTGTCGGTAGACGGCACAACAGATCTAACTCATCATAATTCCATGTCATTAGTCCTGTACAACAGAGCTAGACCCTCACAGCTTTTTGTCAATAGTCATGTACAACACAACTAGTTCTCCGCAGCACCTTTGTTATTAGACATGTAAAACAGAGCTAAATGTTCACAGCTCTACACCCCTAGTCGTATACCAGAGAGCTAGATCTTCACAGCTCTCTGTCATAAGTCATATACCACAGAGATATATCTTCACAGCTCTCTGTCATAAGTCATATACCACAGAGATATATCTTGACAGCTCTCTGTCATAAGTCATATACCACAGAGCTAGATCTTCACAGCTCTCAGTCATTAGTCATATATCACAGAACTAAATCTTCACAGCTGTCTGTCAGTTATATACCATAGAGCTAAATCTTCACAGCTATGCCATTAGTCACTTACCACAGAGCTAGATCTTCACAGCTATGCCATTAGTCATTAACCACAGAGCTAGATCTTCACAGCTCCTATCATTAGTCATATACCACAGCGCTAGATCTTCACAGCTCTCTATCATTAGTCATATACCACAGCGCTAGATCTTCACAGCTCTCTATCATTAGTCATATACCACAGCGCTAGATCTTCACAGCTCTCTATCATTAGTCATATACCACAGCGCTAGATCTTCACAGCTCTCTATCATTAGTCATATACCACAGCGCTAGATCTTCACAGCTCTCTGTCATTAGTCATATACCACAGAGCTAGATCTTCACAGCTCTCTTTCATTAGTCAGATACCACAGATCTAGATCTTCACGGCTGTCTGTCATTAGTCATATACCACAGAGCTAGATCTTCACGGCTGTCTGTCATTAGTCATATACCACAGAGCTAGATCTTCACAGCTCTCTGTCATTAGTCATATACCACAGAGCTAGATCTTCACGGCTGTCTGTCATTAGTCATATACCACAGAGCTAGATCTTCACAGCTCTCTGTCATTAGTCATATACCACAGAGCTAGATCTTCACGGCTGTCAGTCATTAGTCATATATCACAGAGCTAGATCTTCACAGCTCTCTATCATTAGTCATATACCACAGAGCTAGATCTTCACGGCTGTCTGTCATTAGTCATATACCACAGAGCTAGATTTTCACAGCTCTCTATCATTAGTCATATACCACAGAGCTAGATCTTCACGGCTGTCTGTCATTAGTCATATGCTACAGAGCTAGATCGTCACAGCTCTCTTATCATTAGTCATATACCACAGAGCTAGATCTTCACGGCTGTCTGTCATTAGTCATATGCCACAGAGCTAGATCTTCACGGCTGTCTGTCATTAGTCATATGCCACAGAGCTAGATCTTCACAGCTCTCTGTCATTAGTCATATACCACAGAGCTAGATCTTCACGGCTGTCTGTCATTAGTCATGTACCACAGAGCTAGATCTTCACAGCTATGCCATTAGTCATGTACCACAGAGCTAGATCTTCACAGCTCTCTGTCATTAGTCATATACCACAGAGCTAGATCTTCACGGCTGTCTGTCATTAGTCATATGCCACAGAGCTAGATCTTCACGGCTGTCTGTCATTAGTCATATACCACAGAGCTAGATATTCACGGCTGTCTGTCATTTAGTCATGTACCACAGAGCTAGATCTTCACAGCTATGCCATTAGTCATGTACCACAGAGCTAGATCTTCACGGCTGTCTGTCATTAGTCATATACCACAGAGCTAGATCTTCACGGCTGTCAGTCATTAGTCATGTACCACAGAGCTAGATCTTCACAGCTATGCCATTAGTCATATACCACAGAGCTAGATCTTCACGGCTGTCAGTCATTAGTCATATACCACAGAGCTAGATCTTCACGGCTGTCAGTCATTAGTCATGTACCACAGAGCTAGATCTTCACAGCTCTGTGACCATAGTCATGTGCAATGGAGCTAGATCTTCACAGCTCTCTGTCCATGTACAACAGAGCCAGATCGTCATAGCTGTGCCATTAGTCATGTGTTGCGGGTTTCTCTATCAATGGTTTTATATTTGCCTTTATGACATCTGCCAATCATTCTACTCTGCCGCGTAGCGTTGGTCAAGTATTCATGGTGGATTACACATACCAATGATAGGCATGCATTCTAGGAGGAAAGGCTTCCATGTAACATTGCGTGTAGGGGTTTCAGTCCTGCATGTTGTGAATGATCTTCAACGAACATGAATAATCGTCAACGAAACTGCAGCAAAACGCATAAAGACGGATATACCACTCGGCTGCTCCAAGACATTTCAAAATCGTTCATTTTGCCAGCTCCAAAGTGGCTAGAATGGCGGACTCCCGGATATGAGTCGCGTGCTCGATTCCCATCAGAGCCATTTATTTGTGGGAGTTTTCTGCTCCGACCAGTCTTAGCCAGAGCTGAGTTGGCTCTTGGCTCAGCTGAGAAAAATGGGACAACACATTCGAGTTTCATCCCCTTAATGGATGTGCTTCTGAGCATGTAGCTCAAGTTTCCTTACAACACTGCAGATGCTGCATCTCTCGGGCCTTGCTGACCCTGGAATATCTTAGGACATTAAGTGTTGAGTGCAGCCCTGTCATGCTGCCTCAGAACAATATGGAAATCAGTAGCATTATAATTATTATCCTCATTCCCATCTGTTCGTAGAAAATGTCTCAAATTCTGTGAACTTTCATACTCGGTTCTCATGGTGACGTTAGTTTCGATTACCTGTCAGAGCAGTACAAATCCAAATAAAAACGTTGTTTCAGGCGTCTGTAGTGACGTCAGATTGTTACAGAGCACAACGGGAAATATGTTGTTAAGACATTGTAGTGATGATGTTAGAGTGTTACAGAGCACAACGGAAAATATTTGTTAAGACATTGTAGTGATGATATCAGACTGTTACAGAGCACAATGGGAAATATGTTGTTAAGACATTGTAGTGATGATATCAGAGTGTTACCAATCATAAACAAAATCATGTTGTTCTGACTGGTTCGGTGGTGTTATCAAAGAAATAATAGCAGCTATTTCTGTTCCAGAGTTTGCGGGTCGTGACATTAGAGTGTCAACCAGCGGATTCCTGGACACTGGTCTGTTCCGGGCAGGCAGGAAATCAGACGCACTTAGGACCGGTGACAACAGCGCGGACACATCTGCAGAGGACAGGCCAAAGGGTCACCTCAGCAGCAAAGTGGTCTCCATGAGAATCACTGTGGATGGTCAGCCTATTACTGACCTGTCATCTTACGAGCCGGGTCAAGTGACCACAGTCTTTCAGCTTGGACAGGTAATTTTGAGGAGATACGACGTAGATTATGTGTCTTGATTTTAAAAGTGAGCTACTTTGGGACCATGTGCTGGTTTGGGTGGCTGCATGCTTCCAAACTTTGAAAATCCGATTGTGGATGACTGTGGATGATCGTAGCTTTCAAACAGCAGTAATGTTTGAAGAGTTCCGGAGGTGTGGATGTGCTCGTGTTATTTGAAACGTTTGAGTAAGAATGGAAATGTTACGCTTTTCGTTATACTTACCTGTCCAGATGTGTTCGTTCAACTAACTTGGCTTAAAAGCACACTCACCAGCATGCAAACACGAAAGAGGGAACGAACGAACCATAGAGAAGGCAGTACATCTTTTTCGTTGTTGTTGTTGTTGTTGTTGTTGTTGTTGTTGTTGTTGTTGTTGTTGTCGTTGTTGTTGTTGTTTGTTGTTGTTGTTGTCATTGTTGTTGTTGTTGTGTTGTTGGTCGTTGTTGTTGTTGTTGTTGTTGTTGTCGTTGTTGTTGTCTCAGTTTCCGTGCCACCCCAATGCACCCATGCACTCCCCGAACTCCGCCACGGCCTGGCTTGTCCCAGCAGCGCCTGTCACCGGCAGTCCACAGGGTACAGTCCCTGGCAAGTCGTCATGAGACCACCCACCAGCGGAGAGACTGCACTGCCGCTGAGTCAATTCAGTGGTGTTCAGTGGTGCTCGTTCTCATCCAACATACGCAGGACATTACCCACTAAGTCCTGCATTGACAACAATAATTGTATAGTCGCGGAGCCAGCGTTAGTGAGCTCTCTTTTTGTAAAGCGTCAGGACGGCAGTATTCTGAGACGAGGTAGCTTTTCTTGTGAATCTTGACATTATATACGTAGTATGGTCAAGTGTTAATTCATCTCAAGATTTGTATTCATCTCTTTTGTTAAGTATTGCGAGATGTTCATACTATGACCAATTTTTGTATTTATCTCTCCTGCTGAGGTTTGTCACGATGAGCATAGTTTGCCAAGCTCTGTGTTCATCTTCTCTGTTGAGATGCCGTCTTTACACAAAATGTAGCCAAGATGCTTGAAGTTGTCCACTCCCTCCGTTTCTCAAAGCTGACTTCCATTCCCTAGTTCTTGAAACTGTCTCAGCCCTATTGTAAGTTGCTGCATTTTGCTTTGTAACCTCCTACCAAGTCGTATCATCAGTGAAATGTAGGTGTTATCCCCATCAGTTCCCTTGCATACTTTTTTTCATCCCGCACTCGAAGTTATTGTTACCCAGAATTGCAGCACACCCTGAACCAGAGTTATTAGATGTGAAGAAACATTCATATCCCAAAGAAATTCTTTGCAGGTCAGGTACACAACTCGTGAAAGTAAGATACCATAGTCTGTAGATCATACAGAACTTAAAGATGACATCGGAAAAGATTATCAATCTTTTGTCAGCTGCAACTTTATTCTCCTGTAAGTTCAGGCAGTGCTTTCAAGCGTACCTATTTGTGAACAGAAAAAGACAAAGAGGGTTCTGCACACATAGCTTATCTACTAATGATTCCCTAGTATGAACAGAGGGATGTGATATTTTTTTTTGACGAGCACTCTGGGATGTTTCAGCATTTGCCCTCTATGTCTTCAACGCAGCTGGAAGAAGCAGCCAGCTGTGTGTTCTGGGACTTCGACTTGGAGCAAGGATATGGAGGTTGGTCTCAAGAAGGCTGTCAGGTTAAAGACATCAGGCATGGACAAGTCTACTGCACCTGTAATCATCTAACAAATTTCGCCGTCCTTGTGGTTAGTTCTGCATGTGAATCTCTCTCTCTCTCTCTCTCTCTCTCTCTCTCCTCTCTCTCTTCTTCTCTCTCTCTCTCCTCTCTCTCTCTCTCTCTCTCTCTCCTCTCTCTCTCTCTGTATGTGTGTCTGTCTGTTTGTTGTGTACGTGTGCGCGCGCGAGTGTGTGTGTGTGTGTGTGGTGTGTGTGTGTGTGTGTGTGTGTGTGTGTATGTGTGTGTTTGCGCGCGCGCGCGCATTACTGTGTGTATGTGTCACTGTCTGTGTCGGTGTGTGTCTGTTGTGTGTGTGTGGTTAGCGGGCAGGTGGGAAAAGGGGGATTGGTGGAGGAGTGGAAGGAAAAGTGAATATTGCATATTGGAAAGACGTGAGTGGAACCACTGATATGAGTACTTCTTGATTAATAAACAATAAGTAATCGACGTTGAAAATTATTTAGTTGCTTTGTATTTAAAAACTTTTATATGGACAAAATGTTATGAAATCATAATGATCACACTTAAATCGTCTGATACCTGACATAAGCAATGCTTATACAGATATATAGTTGTCACGCAGATGGATAAGCAAAGCTACATGTATGTATAGAAGTTCGTAACGGCTCGTTTCATTAGGTGTCATTTAAATCGTCAGCTGAAAAAAAAATCCAAGGTACCTGAATGCATCCATAAATAGGAGGGGAACTGTACCGCTTTTCCAAGACATCTTAAACATAGTGTGTTTAATCCGCTAGAACGTCTTCAACTGCTGAATGAGGATAGTCTTCTGTTGGTCTGGAACATAAATGTCTGTCATTTGGAAGAAGAAAACGCCGAAAGCACGTTATCAACTGCATCAGCAAGACATCTTGATCCCATCAAGTGGACGAGGAATATGTTCTCCTAGTAAAAAAAAACATCTGAAAAAAAAAATTATCAGCCGAATGCAAAATTTGTTTTCTGCTGTTCACAAAAAGCTTAAATAAGTCAACGATTGATGAGGAAGATATTTGTGTCCCAGAAACCTGAAACATTACATCAATCGGACGACGAAAGACGTCTGTAGGTTCAAGACACCCTAAACATTTCATCAGCTGGACGGGAGTCCTTCTGGTGATCCACATCACGATCTCAGCTCCGATGGTCTGCGCTAAACGAGAGGCACTCTTTCAAATGAAATCGGATCAGTGTGGTCCAAGAGTAATCCAGTGACAAGTCGCGAAAGAAATTGGGTCCAGGAGTTGAGCAAATGCATTTTGGCGATGAAGGGAGAAAACACAAGAAGGTTCGTTGCTCTGCACAGGAAAGAACCAAAAGGAAGACAGGGCAGACCGCATTTGGCTCTGAGGACCGTAGCAGTTCAAACTGCCAAAGACAACAAACAAAGAAAAGAAAACTGGTTAGAAATCGGGCTGACCGCCTTACTGGTGCTGTTGCAGAACGAAAGAGGCGGGAAGCGAGAAGGAACTTCCCTTTCGTGGGTTAGCGTAATATCTTCTGTTTATATGCTCTTAGGCTTATAGACCAAAAGGTCTGACTTTATCACACTCATACTTTCTTTTACTATTCACGCCTTTCAATCAGCCGGTTTGGCGTGTTTTTCTTTCAGTATTTATAAATTTGCTTTGCCACTGCGTTTTGTCCTGTCATTCACGTGTGTCATCGTTATGCAGCCTAGTAATCCAAAGACTCCCACATTTGAAAGGTTAGACTCTTTCCTGCTGAAATGATGGCAATGAGTTCAAACCGCACGTGGAGTCGGATTTTTTTTTTAACTGTTAGTATTATTTGTTTGTTTGTATTGACATGAAAACCCTCTCTCTCTACCCGGCAGTAAAGAGGTACCCGATACAGTCAGACGTGTTGAAATAGCTCCAACATATTCAAAAAATAAAGAAAACTGACACCAACCTCATCAAATGGACATTATTTGAGTGTTCTTTAAAATCAAAGAAAATTACCAACCTTCCAAATCATAGAGAGGTCTTTAAAGCAGTCGGAAACCTATGTAAACTGATACCATTCTCCCGAATTACGAAGATTTAAGTTGCATGGTTTCCAACATAATCAGAAAATTCTGCACATTTACACCAACTTACTGATGGCTAGACTGAAACGGTTACGTATGACAATTTTAACATGTCTCGTGCAAATCTTAAAAAAGTGGTTAAAGAGCTCCGCCGAAGAACATGGACAAACGAATCACAAGACAAAACACGATGTTTTCGATATCTTAGGTCTTCGCCACTCAGGACAACGAAAATGAAGAACGAACAGTCACTTACTTCTGTCAAATGCGGCGCAAGATGGGCGTTGAATCATGTTCTGTGCAGATTATTTTTCCCTTTCCTGATGGTGATCGGTTCGAGCTGACAACTAACGATTATTCTTAACATTTTTATGAATTAGAATGTCGGTAGGTTTCAGCATAGTATGAACTGTTTGCTGCGTTCATTGAGAATATATGGTCTTTCTGTTGCTTCCATTTTGCTGAAAAGTATATTTATAGGCAGTATGTATATGAGTGTGTGTGGATTTCAGGATTTCTATGGACAAGAGTTAGATGACCATGACAGTGCTCTCGGCATCATCTCCGTGATGGGACTGACGTTTTCCATCGGCAGTCTTTTCCTCACTCTTCTCTTCTTTGTGCTGGTCAAGTGAGTAGGACTTCTACATCTGCAGTCTTTTCCTCACTCTTGTCTGCTTTTATGCTGGTCACGTGAGTAGGATTTCTATTTTACATCTCTGGTCTGTTCCTCTTCTTCTTACACAGATCGAGCGAAGTCGAACGTTTGTCTAGATCTGTGAACGTGTTTCTTCTTCTTCTTCTTCTTCTTCTTCTTCTCTCTCAAGATATAACTGATGTATTCACGGATTAGAATATTTGCCTCTATATTTGCAGGAATGATTTTATGCTTGCAGCTATATCTCACCTGCTCCTCCATCAGTGAAAAACGTTTCCACCAGGAGCTAACGTAGGATGGTGAACTGGACTGGTTGACAGGAGCGGAGTGAGAGATACACACAGTCGTAATATCATGTTAATGGGAGCTGTGACAATAACCCATACTGCGACACTATACAGTCACACTCAATAGAATCGATCAATGCAACGATTAATGGATGGATCAATTATAGCTTAACATGGAGAATTAAACAAACCTTCTCTCTCTCTCTCTCTCTCTCTCTATCCTCTCTCTTCTCTCCTCTCTCTCTACTCTCTCTCTCTCTACTCTCACCTCTCTCTCCATCCTCACTCCGGCCGTCTCCTCTC
>CM031603.1:49548803-49567258 GCA_018398815.1 Conus ventricosus | reverse complement strand
GCGTGTAGTGACTACACATAATGGATCTACTCCTATGTTCTACACATAATTATCATACAGTCGTTAGTGACTACACATAATGGATCTACTCCTATGTTCTACACATAATTATCTTAGAGTAGTCTATTGACTACACATAATGGATCTACTCTATGTTCTACACATAATATCATACAGTGGTGTAGTACTACACATAATGGATCTACTCCTATGTTCTACACATAATTATCTTAAGAGTGTCTGTAGTGACTACACATAATAGATCTACTCCAATGTTCTACACATATTTATCGTACAGTGCGTGTGGTGATTACACATGATGATATTTACTTCTGTGATGTATCTATTCACAGCCGAGTGTCTGTAATGACTACAAATATTGGACCTGTACCTCTGTTCTATACCTATGTACGGCACAGTACCTGTGTACACCATAGATCTATGATACTCTTCGATAATTGACTGTTTACAGTACAATGTACGTTGTCTCTATGCACACTAGGATTTATACCTCTGTTCCATATCTAAGCAGCGAAGCATCTGTTCTAACTGTAACGACTTTGAAAACAATCTTTGTAGTGATTACATATCATGCATTCACACTTAATAATTATGTCTGGGTGTTTCCCCACGGACTATACAGACCGTAAATCTCTACATACCTATATCTGGTTGAAGACATGTCCCTTATAACTCCAAACGTCGATATCGAAAGTTCAAAACCAAGTACAATTTAAACATTATACATGTGTCCTTACGGCATTAGATAGCAAAAAGTTTGTATTTGTAGATACTATCATAATTTCGTAATATTGAAAAACACGTTTGTACCAGGAATTGCGTAAATTATTCTTAATTCTAACATTTCAAATTAATGTCTTTCTGGAAACAAATACACAGAAAGCAAAAACAGAAAGAAGAAACGGTTTTCCACAGAACATCAACACTTCAATCATCATTTCCTTGACTATTTCAAACCAGAGTTAGGTTGCCATTGCTTTATATCAGAAATTCATAGAACAATTTGAGTCTTTTGGTACACCACAAATCAGTCTGAATGCACTCGGCACGCCTCAAGAACCGTTACTGCGGGTATTTCTCTCTCTCTCTCTCTCTCTCTCTCTCTCTCTCTCTCTCTCTCTCTCTCTCCTCTCTCTCTCTCTCTCTGCGCGCACGCGCGCGTGTATGTATGTTGTATGTGTGTGTGGTGTGTGTGTGTGTGTGTGTGTGTGTTGTGTGTGTGTGTGTGTGTGTGTGTGTGTGTGGTGTGTGTGTGTGTTGTGTGTGTGTGTGTGCGCGTACGTGCGTGCATGTGGGCGTGCGCGCGCTTGTGTGTTTGTAAGAGACCTACCCATCACACAGAAGCAGCTGAAGGACACACGGGCACTGTAGGCCAAATTGTTGCTGTTATCCCTGGCGCTGCGTGGTCCACGACAGATGCTCACCATCACCAGCACGTAGATGACGAGGTTGATGACAACGACGACAGCTATGGGCGTCAGGAAAGCGTAGTACAACAGTGTCAGAGACATCCAGCAGCTGAAAACATCAATCAACCATCCATCAGGCAAGTCCATCAATTAATCCATAAGTCACTCCAGTAGCCAGTTCCTCAAATCAACCCATCAACCAATCACTCGGTCAGTCAAGGCTAAAAAAAACCCACAGACTCTGACATGTGGTTGAATTTAAAGGATGACAAGCAATCTCTTTTTTACGTTTTTAAGTAACTGATTGTGTTACTGTATGGAATCTACTTTCCGATGTCTTCAGGAATGAATCAATCGTTTCAAGCGAACAGTCAATGCATTAATAGGTAAAGCATTCAGTTGATCGACTCTTCCAAACAGTCGCTTATGACCGATCAAAATTTAATTATTTAGTTGATCAGTCCATGTTCTTTCTATCCGTACAAATTTCCCCTAAACATTTTCGTAATTTACGGAATTTTTCTTTGTATTTTTTCCCTTTTTTTTATTACATAGTATACATAACAAAAAATATTCAAATTCTCTCTCTCTCTCTCTCTCTCTTTCTCTCTCCTCTCTCTCCTTCTCCTCTCCTCTCCTCTCTCTCTCTCTCGTTGCCTGCACTTGTTTTCCCCACCACAAATTTTTCAACATATTTTTTGCTCAATCATAGGAATTTCATTCTTAGGAGATCCAAAGGGGAGGCTGTACTACACAATTATTAGGTCCTGTCGTCACTCATTGACTGAAAGCTTTGGGGTTTAAAGAACAGCAGAGCGACCACTCGACTGTTGACCCTTTTGACCTCCCTTGCATCCTTAAATGGGCCCTCACATCAGCTCAAAAATTAACCCCTATTTATACTGTTTTTCCAAAAGATGTTTTTTTTCAGCAACCCATTTCCTTGCCAACTTTTTTTTGATTCACGGGCTCTCCCCTTCTCTGGCTGCTTTGCAGTGCCGTTGGATTCTGTTTTTGAACCTTTAGTGGTGAGAATTCCACGGAATTATGGTATGTAGTATCTCTCCATTTGATGCCAAGGGAGCTCAAACATAATCAGCCTTGCCTCCCTGACGACTAGGATCCAGCAAACAAGAGGCCTCGGAGTAGGCGATATGAATGGGTCTGCCTTCAAGATGGTTACGACGGTCCCCATATGCTGCTAGAGAAGGATCTTATATTTACCGTACGTTTTCCTGGTTTTTCATTCTCGTTTTTGTCTTCCCCACCTCCCGTTTCTTTTCTTTATCTTTGCCAAAAGATAAATGTAGCGACAGAGGAATTGTCAGCCTGCACTTGTTTTCCTCCACTTCTAAATTGTTCTACAGTTCACTGTTTTGTCAGTCAGAGGAAGATTTGAACACTTAGGAGATCCAAGTAAAGGCTGTTCTGCACAATTCTTAGCTGCTACGAGCACTTACGTGACTGACAATGCTTGGGTTATTGAACAGCATAGCTGATCAATCTGGCTGTTGACACCTTTTGACCTCGCCTGCATCCTTAACTGGATCACTAAGCAACGGCTCAAAGATTATCCCCCACATTGTTCAGCTTACATAATGACTTTTGCAACTTATTTCCTTGCCACACTCTTTCTTTTCGTGTTATTTTTCTACCCCTCTCTGGCTACTGTTGTATTCCATTTTTGAACCCTTGGTGGCGAGAATATCATAACATTGTAGACAGTGTGGCATATCTTCATTTGATGCCAAGGGAACACAGACACAATCAGCCGTGCCTCCTTGACTAGTCCGATACAGCGAAGAGAAGTCCTCAGAGCAGGTGATGTGAATGGCTCTGCCTTCAAGATGGTTACGATGGTCCCCATATGCTGCTAGAGAAGCATCATACGTTTATCCTATGTTTCCCTGATTTTTAATTCGCATGTTTTACTTCTCATCCTCCCGTTTGTTTTTGTTTTTAATCTTTGCCAAGTCATTTATGTGATGAGGAGGAATTGTTAACCTACACTTGTCCCCCCAAAATACTAAACTGCCAGTGAAATGTATACAGACAAAGCCAAATAGTCACAACTGTGGAATTATGGAACCTGGGTATGCACTCACTAATGATTTTCTCCACGGTACAGCTCCACGTCAATGGCCGACACAGTGGCAAGAGGAATGATAGGCAGACCTGCACACACACACACACACACACACACACACACACACACACACACACACACACACACACGTGCGCGCGCACACACACACACGCACACACATATGCATGCACGCAAGCAATTACATACATACACACACACACACACACACACGCACACACACGCACACACACACACACACACACACACACACACACACACACACACACACACACACACACATTAATTTCCTTAGCACAGGTACCACACGCGGTTATTCCCATCTTAGGTCTCATCCACTGCCATAGCAGACAGACCACATACAGATGTCCTGTCCCACATCTCGCCATGCACACGGCTCAAACACCACAAACAAACCTTCCTGTCCTGTCCCTCAGTTAACCCGATCCAACAGCACAGACACCATCCACAGATCTGCCTGTCCTGTCCAGCATCTCCCCCATTTCCACAGCACTGACACCACACACAGAACTCTCAGTCCTGTGCCACGTGTCCCCATTGCCAAAGCACAACATACCACCTATAAACATTCCCTTCCTGTCTCATATAATGCGATTGCAACAGCACAAACACAGCATAGGGAACATCCTGTCCTGTCTAGCATCTTACCCATTTCCACAGCGCAAACACCACATACAGACGTTTGTGGGCGCCGGCTTAACCTACGTTGAGCCGAGTCAGGCACCTGTTTATTGCTGGATTGGGACACATTTGGCCGTAAGTTTTTATGTGTCGTATTGTTGGTTGTGTAGAGATAGGCTATGTTACAGGAGAACACTAACAGCGTATACTGTGGCAGTATGCTCTTCCCAGGGACGATAATTGGAATTTGCACTGAGAAATCTGTTGTACCTTTGAAGCGGTATAAACAATCCATCAACAGTGGCTATACAATAAGCCATACTCTTCTGCTTCTTACTCTCGCCCAGCCGACGGTTACTTAAATTCATCAGAATAACCAGTGTTCACGAAAATCCCCGTCATATCCTCTTCACCCCCATCCCGAAAGACACACACACACACACACACACACACACACACACACACACACACACACACACACACACATAAACACAGATGCAGAGTAACTACAGGTACAGAGCGACCACGGGGAATGTGGGGGAGGGGGAGCGAGCGCGCGTGAGTGCGCACATAAACGCAGACGCACGCGCGCGCTTTCTCCCCCTCCCTCACATTCCCCGTGGTCGCTCTGTACCTCCCATCTTTTATAACTTCATGTCATCAGAAGTCACATTTTGCCTCTTGCTATCCCCCACCCACACCCCCTACTCAGCTTCAACCGCACAAACTGAAGTGACTCAGTCAGGTCTGTTAGTTATGCCCTCTCTTTACGGCTCCACATCCACCCTATTCACCCCCAACTTATCCATAACAGCGCCAATAAAAACCCCATAAAAAGAACCTGTCAAGCTTATTACCCTGTCTCGCTGTTTACTACTCCCATTCTCCTTCTTCACCCGATCAAATCATTCCAACAATATCAACAGTCTACCAGCCCTCTTCATGCCACGCACCTTATCAACCCATTCGTATCACACACGCATATCTCATCCTCTCACCCCAAGCCAACACAGCGGCCATGCTAATGAAGCGTTTAGCGGAAGGTGATCTGCCCTTGACTATGGTGACGTAATAGAGGACCCCTTGAGCCAGCATCCACAGGAAGGAGGCCAGGATGAGGTAGTGCAGCACCATGGCCACCACCACGCAGCCCACACGGTCCGCCACTCTCTGGATGCCGCAAGGAAGGTGACATAGGAGAGGAAGAGGGCCAGTACCATGTGAGACAGGGCCTGGTGAACAAGGCTCTGACGCAGCTCCCTGTTGAGAGAGAGAGAGAGAGGAGAGAGAGAGAGAGAGAGAGAGAGAGAGAGAGAGAGAGAGAGAGAGAGAGAGAGGTTTGTTTAATTCTCCATGTTAAGCTATAATTGATCCATCCATTAATCGTTGCATTGATCGATTCTATTGAGTGTGACTGTATAGTGTCGCAGTATGGGTTATTGTCACAGCTCCCATTAACATGATATTACGACTGTGTGTATCTCTCACTCCGCTCCTGTCAACCAGTCCAGTTCAACATCCTACGTTAGCTCCTCGTGGAAACGTTTTTCACTGATGGAGGAGCAGGTGAGATATAGCTGCAAGCATAAAATCATTCCTTTCAAATATAGAGGCAAATATTCTAATCCGTGAATACATCAGTTATATCTTGAGAAGAAGAAGAAGAAGAAGAAGAAGAAGAAGAAACACGTTCACAGATCTAGACAAACGTTCGACTTCGCTCGATCTGTGTAAGAAGAAGAGGAACAGACCAGAGATGTAAAATAGAAATCCTACTCACGTGACCAGCATAAAGCAGAAAAGAGTGAGGAAAAGACTGCAGATGTAGAAATCCTACTCACGTGACCAGCATAAAGCAGATAAGAGTGAGGAAAAGACTGCAGATGTAGAAGTCCTACTCACGTGACCAGCATAAAGCAGACAAGAGTGAGGAAAAGACTGCAGATGTAGAAGTCCTACTCACTTGACCAGCACAAAGAAGAGAAGAGTGAGGAAAAGACTGCCGATGGAAAACGTCAGTCCCATCACGGAGATGATGCGAGAGCACTGTCGTGGTCATCTAACTCCTTTTTCCAGTGTCCATAGAAATCCTGAAATCCACACACACTCATTGACATACTGCCTGTAAATTTACCTTTCAGCAAAATGGAAGCTACAGAAACACGGTATATTCTCAATGTACGCAGCAAACACTTCATACTATGCTGTAACCTACCGACATTCTAATTTCAAAAAAGGTTAAGAATAATCGTTACTTGTCAGCTCGACCGATCACCATTAGGAAAGGGAAAAATAATCAGCACAGAACATGGTTCAACGCCCATCTTGCGCCGCTTTTGACAAAAGTAAGTGATTGATCGTTCTTCATTTTCGTTGTCTTAAGCGGCGAAGACCTAAGATATGGAAAACACATCGTGTTTTGTCTTGTGATTCGTTTGTCCATGTTCTTCGGCGGAGCTCTTTTAACCACTTTTTTAAGATTTGCACCAGACATGTTAAAATGTCATACGTAACCGTTTCAGTCTAGCCATCAGTAAGTTGGTGTAAATGTGCAGAATTTTCTGATTATGTTGGAAACCATGCAACTTAAATCTTCGTAATTCGGGAGAATGGTATCAGTTTACATAGGTTTCCGACTGCTTTAAAGACCTCTCTATGATTTGGAAGGTTGGTAATTTTCTTATGATTTTAAAGAACACTCAAATAATGTCCATTTGATGAGGTTGGTGTCAGTTTTCTTTATTTTTTGAATATGTTGGAGCTATTTCAACACGTCTGAACTGTATCGGGTACCTCTTTACAGCCGGGTAGAGAGAGAGGGTTTTCATGTCAATACAAACAAACAAATAATACTAACAGTTAAAAAAAAATCCGACTCCACGTGCGGTTTGAACTCATTGCCATCATTTCAGCAGGAAAGAGTCTAACCTTTCAAATGTGGGCGTCTGTGGGTTACTAGGCTGCATAACGAATGACACACGTGAATGACAGGACAAACGCAGTGGCAAAGCAAATTATAAATACTGAAAGAAAAACACGCCAAACCGGCTGATTGAAAGGCGTGAATAGTAAAAGAAAGTATGGAGTGTGATAAAGTCAGACCTTTTGGTCAATAAGCCTAAGAGCATATAAACAGGAAGATATTACGCTACCCACGAAAGGGAAATTCCTTCTCACTTCCGCCTCTTTCGTTCTGCAACAGCACCAGTAAGACGGTCAGCCCGGATTTCTAACCAGTTTTCGTTTCTTTGTTTGTTGTCATTGGCAGTTTGAACTGCTACGGTCCTCGGAGCCAAATGCGGTCTGCCCTGTCTTCCTTTTGGTTCTTTCTGTGCAGAGCATTGAACTGCTACGGTCCTCAGAGCCAAATGCGGTCTGCCCTGTCTTCCTTTTGGTTCTTTCTGTGCAGAGCCACGAACTGCTACGGTCCTCAGAGCCAAATGCGGTCTGCCCTGTCTTCCTTTTGGTTCTTTCTGTGCAGAGCATTGAACTGCTACGGTCCTCAGAGCCAAATGCGGTCTGCCCTGTCTTCCTTTTGGTTCTTTCTGTGCAGAGCATTGAACTGCTACGGTCCTCAGAGCCAAATGCGGTCTGCCCTGTCTTCCTTTTGGTTCTTTCTGTGCAGAGCATTGAACTGCTACGGTCCTCAGAGCCAAATGCGGTCTGCCTGTCTTCCTTTTGGTTCTTTCCTGTGCAGAGCATTGAACTGCTACGGTCCTCAGAGCCAAATGCGGTCTGCCCTGTCTTCCTTTTGGTTCTTTCTGTGCAGAGCAACGAACTGCTACGGTCCTCAGAGCCAAATGCGGTCTGCCTGTCTTCCTTTGGGTTCTTTCTGTGCAGAGCATTGAACTGCTACGCTCCTCAGAGCCAAATGCGGTCTGCCCTGTCTTCCTTTTGGTTCTTTCCTGTGCAGAGCATTGAACTGCTACGGTCCTCAGAGCCAAATGCGGTCTGCCCTGTCTTCCTTTTGGTTCTTTCCTGTGCAGAGCATTGAACTGCTACGGTCCTCAGAGCCAAATGCGGTCTGCCCTGTCTTCCTTTGGGTTCTTTCCTGTGCAGAGCATTGAACTGCTACGGTTCTCAGAGCCAAATGCGGTCTGTCCTGTCTTCCTTTTGGTTCTTTCTGTGCAGAGCAACGAACCTTCTTGTGTTCTCTCCCTTCATCGCCAAAGTGCATTTGCTCAACTCCTGGACCTAATTTCTTTCGCGACTTGTCACTGGATTACTCTTGGACCACACTGATCCGATTTCATTTGAAAGAGTGCCTCTCGTTTAGCGCAGACCATCGGAGCTGAGATCGTGATGTGGATCACCAGAAGACTCCCGTCCAGCTGATGAAATGTTTAGGGTGTCTTGAACCTACAGACGTCTTTCGTCGTCCGATTGATGTAATGTTTCAGGTTTCTGGGACACAAATATCTTCCTCATCAATCGTTGACTTATTTAAGCTTTTTGTGAACAGGAGAAAACAAATTTCTGCATTCGGCTGATAATTTTTTTTCAGATTTTTTTTTACTAGGAGAACATATTCCTCGTCCACTTGATGGGATCAAGATGTCTTGCTGATGCAGTTGATAACGTGCTTTCGGCGTTTTCTTCTTCCAAATGACAGACATTTATGTTCCAGACCAACAGAAGACTATCCTCATCCAGCAGTTGAAGACGTTCTAGCGGATTAACACACTATGTTTAAGATGTCTTGGAAAAGCGGTACAGTTCCCCTCCTATTTATGGATGCATTCAGGTACCTTGGATTTTTTTCAGCTGATGATTTAAATGACACCTAATGAAACGAGCCGTTACGAACTTCTATACATACATGTAGCTTTGCTTATCCATCTGCGTGACAACTATATATCTGTATAAGCATTGTTTATGTCAGGTATCAGACGATTTAAGTGTGATCATTATTATTTCATAACATTTTGTCATATAAAAGTTTTAATACAAAGCAACTAAATAATTTTCAACGTCGATCTACTTATTGTTTATTAATCAAGAACTACTCATATCAGTGGTTCCACTCACGTCTTTCCAAATATGCAATATTCACTTTCCTTCCACTCCTCCACCAATCCCCCTTTCCCACCTGCCCGCTAACCACACACACACGACACACCGACAGACTGACACATACACACAGTAATGCGCGCGCGCGCGCGCAAACACACACACACACACCACACACACACACCACACACACACACACACACACACACACACACACACACACACACACACACACACCACACAACACACACACACACAACACACACACACACTCGCGCGCACACGTACACACAAACAGACAGACACCATACAGAGAGAGAGAGAGAGAGAGAGAGAGAGAGAGAGAGAGAGAGAGGAGAGAGGAGAGAGAGAGAGAGAGAGATTCACATGCAGAACTAACCACAAGGACGGCGAAATTTGTTAGATGATTACAGGTACAGTAGACTTGTCCATGCCTGATGTCTTTAACCTGACAGCCTTCTTGAGACCAACCTCCATATCCTTGCTCCAAGTCGAAGTCCCAGAACACACAGCTGGTTGCTTCTTCCAGCTGCGTTGAAGACATAGAGGGCAAATGCTGAAACATCCCAGAGTGCTCGTCAAAAAAAAATAATCACATCCCTCTGTTCATACTATGGGAATCATTAGTAGATAAGCTATGTGTGCAGAACCCCCTTTGCCTTTTCTCTGATTACAAAATGGGTACGCTCGAAAGCACTGCTGAACTTCACAGGAGAATAAAGATGCGCTGACAAAAGATTGATAATCTTTTCCGATGTCATCTTTAAGTTCTGTATGATCTACAGACTATGGTATCTTACTTTCTCGCAGTTGTGTACCTGACCTGCAAAGAATTTCTTTGGGATATGAATGTTTCTTCACATCTATTAACTCTGGTTCAGGGAGTGCTGCAATTCTGGGTAACAATAATTTCGAGTGCGGGATGAAAAAAAAAGTCTGTAAGGGAACTGATGGGGATAACACCTACATTTCACTGATGATATAAACTTGGTAGGAGGTTACAAAGCAAAACGCAGCAACTTGCGACAGGGCTGAGACAGTTTCAAGAACATAGGGAATGGAAGTCAGCTTTGAGAAATGGAGGGAGTGGACAACTTCAAGCATCTTGGCTCCATTTTGTGTAAAGACGGCAGCTCAACAGAGAAGATGAACACAGAGCTTGGCAAACTATGCTCATCAAGACAAACCCAGCAGGAGAGATACATACAAAAATTGGTCATAGTATGAACATCTCGCAATACTTAACAGAAGAGATGAATACAAGCTTGAAATGAATGAAAAGCTAGGCTATACTACGTATATCATGGCAAGATTCACAAGAAAAGCTACCTCGTCTCAGAATACTGCCGTCCTGACGCCTTACAAAAAGAGAGCTCACTAACGTGGCTCAGCGACTATACAATTATTGTTGTCAATGCCGAACTTAGTGGGTAATGTCCTTGGTATGTTGGACGAGAACGAGCACCACTGAACACCACTGAATTGACTCAGCGGCAGTGCAGTGTCTCCTCTGGTGGGTTGTCTCATGACGACTTGCCAGGGACTGTACCCTGTGGACTGCCGGTGCCAGGCGCTGCTGGGACAAGCCAGGCCGTGGCGGAGTTCGGGGAGTGGCATGGTGCATTGGAGGTGGCACGGAACAACCACGACAACACAACAACAACAAACAACAACAACAACAACAACAACAACAACAACAACAACAACAACAACGAAAAAGAGACTGCCTTCTTTATGGTTCGTTCGTTCCCTCTTTCGTGTTTGCATGCTGGTGAGTGGTGCTTTAAGCCAAGTTAGTTCAACGAACACATCTGGACAGGTAAGTATAACGAAAAGCGTAACATTTCCATTCCTACTCAAACGTTTCAAATAACACGAGCACATCCACACCTCCGGAACTCTTCAAACATTACTGCTGTTTGAAAGCTACGATCATCCACAGTCATCCACAATCGGATTTTCAAATTTGGAAGCATGCAGCCACCCAAACCAGCACATGGTCCCAAAGTAGCTCACTTTTAAAATCAAGACACATAATCTACGTCGTATCTCCTCAAAATTACCTGTCCAAGCTGAAAGTTTGTGGTCACTTGACCCGGCTCGTAAGATGACAGGTCAGTAATAGGCTGACCATCCACAGTGATTCTCATGGAGACCACTTTGCTGCTGAGGTGACCCTTTGGCCTGTCCTCTGCAGATGTGTCCGCGCTGTTGTTGCCGGTGTCAAGTGCGTCTGATTTCCTGCCACCCGGAACAGACCAGTGTCCAGGAATCCGCTGGTTGACACTCTAATGTCACGACCCGCAAACTCTGGAACAGAAATAGCTGCTATTATTTCTTTGATAACACCACCGAACCAGTCAGAACAACATGATTTTGTTTGTGATTGGAAACACTCTAATATCATCACTACAATGTCTTAAACAACATTATTATTTCCCTTGTGCTCTGTAACAGTCTGATATCACTACAGACGCCTGAAACAACGTTTTTATTTGGATTTGTACTGCTCTGACAGGTAATCGAAACTGACGTCACCATGAGAACCGAGTATCAAAGTTCACAGAATTGAGACATTTTCTACGAACAGATGGGAATGAGGATAATAATTATAATGCTACTGATTTCCATATTGTTCTGAGGCAGCATGACAGGGCTGCACTCAACACTTAATGTCCTAAGTATATTCAGGTCAGCCAGGCCCGAGAGATGCAGCATCTGCAGTGTTGTAAGGAAACTTGAGCGACATGCTCAGAAGCACATCCATTAAGTGGATGAAACTCGAATGTGTTGTCCCAATTTTCCCAGCTGAGCCAAAGCAAACTCAGCTCTGGCTAAGACTGGTCGGAGCAGAAACCCCCCACAAATAAATGGCTCTGATGGGAATCAGCACGCGACTCATACCGGGAGTCCGCCATTCTAGCCACTTTGGAGCTGGCAAAATGAACGATTTTGAAATGTCTTGGAGCAGCCGAGTGGTATATCCGTCTTTATGCGGTTTTGCTGCAGTTCGTTGACGATCATTCATGTTCATTGAAGATCATTCACAACAGCAGGACTGAAATCCCTACACGCAATGTTACATGGAAGCCTTTCCTCGTAGAATGCATGCCTATCATTGGTATGTGTAATCCACCATGAGTCCTTGACCAACGCTATCCGGCAGAGTAGAATGATTGGCAGATGTCATAAAGGCAAATATAAAACAATTGATAGAGAAACCCGCAACACATGACTAATGGCACAGCTATGACGATCTGGCTCTGTTGTACATGGACAGAGAGCTGTGAAGATCTAGCTCCATTGCACACGACTATGGTCACAGAGCTGTGAAGATTTAGCTCTGTGGTACATGACTAATGACTGACAGCCGTGAAGATCTAGCTCTGTGATATATGACTAATGACAGAGACCTGTGAAGATCTAGCTCTGTGGTATATGACTAATGGCATAGCTGTGAAGATTTAGCTCTGTGGTATATGACTAATGACAGACAGCTGTGAACATTTAGCTCTGTAATAATATGACTAATGACATAGCTGTGAAGATTTAGCTCTGTGGTATACGACTAATGACGGAGAGCCGTGAAGATCTAGCTCTGTAGTATATGACTAATGACAGAGAATTGTGAAAATCTAGCTATTATACGACTAAAGTTGTAGAGCTGTGAACATTTAGCTCTGTTTTACATGTCTAATGACAAAAGTTGGTGGAGAACTAGTTATGTTGTACATGACTATTGACAAAAAGCTCTGAGGGTCTAGCTCTGTTGTATAGGACTAATGACATGGAACTATGATGAGTTAGATCTGTTGTGCACGTCTAATGACACAGAGCTGTGAACATCTAGCTCTTTTGTGCATGACAAACGACAGAGCTGTAAAGACCTAGCCTTGTTGTACACAACAAATGACAGACAGCTGTGGAGATTTTGCTGTTTGCACATTGCTAAAGCCACTTAGCTGTCGACATCTAGGTGTATTATACATGCCTAACGACAAACAGCTGTCGAGATCTAGCTCGTTATAAATTAATGACGTTCGACACAGAGCTGAGAAGTTCTCTGACGTCTCTATTGTCTCTCCCCTTACTCCCAAAGGTCTTACGCTCTACAGCCAAGGATGCTGCTATGAACATTGCTGAGAAAATAAGGTATTTGAATCGTCATTTATGCACAAAAGAAAGTCCTTTATTCAGGTCAGTGACACCAAAGAGTACATCGTAACAGAAAGTACATTCATGGGCAAGTTCTCCTGATCATAGTCGCAAGATGAGAAGTCCTACAATCGAATCAAAACCATCTATGCTTTCTGTGCATTTTGATCAAGTTACTCGACACAATGCTCGTGCGTATCGATACTGAAGTGGTTTAACATCAGGTTGAGACTGTCCTTGAGGCATCATGCATTAAGGCTCCTGTTTGTTGAAATCACAAAATCACAAATGATCACAGGGCTTTGTAATTCGCTACGTGAACAAGTTTGTGTACAAGTTACCTTTCACTATTTGGCCGGCAACTTCTCCTGGCAGTACAACTTCAGCTTCTTTGACATATCCATCTGGACTTGACTGGTTGTTCCCATGAGGCGGGTCTTCGGGGTTCCGCAACTGACACCTCACGTCCGAAGACTCATTGACAGTGGTGAGGCTCCTGATGTTGATGAAGGAGGCGTTGGTCTCCAGACGAACCTCTCCCTCCTTCAGGCTGATTTGGTCCGATATCACCTCCACAGCTTTAATCATTCTATAAAAACAAATGATGTATAATAGCAAACTATCCTCTCTATCACCAAGACTGAATACCGTCACTTGCAAACCCCTTAACGCCTTCTACTAATAATACAACAATCCCTCTAATGGTATTATAGGACATCATCAAACCTTATTATTGAGCTATCTTTTTGATCACAGAAAACATAATTAAAACCTAACCCAAACCTTTGACCTCTGGAACATCCATGGAAACGCTATCAAAATCGTAACTGTTGACCTGTCTCCCTAATCATAGAAAACAAACCCAAGCCCAGTCCTGTTTCTGATTTATCATCCTTTAGAAGAAATCTTGAAAATATATCTTCTGTTTCCATAATCATAGAAATCATCATCCAATCATAATAGCGACTAGTCCATGTAATATCTCTCTCTCTCTCTCTCTCTCTCTCTCTCTCTCTCTCTCTCTCTCTCTCTCTCTCTGTATATATATATATATATATATATATATATATATATATATATATATATATATATATATATATATATATGTGTGTGTGTGTGTGTGTGTGTGTGTGTGTGTGTGTGTGTGTGTGTGTGTGTGTGTGTGTGTGTGTGTGTGTAAAACCGTCATTAAACCATAGCGTTTGAAATATCTCCTTAATCATAGAAATCATCATCAGACCATTACATTTGACTTGTCTCCTTTATGACTGAAAACGTAATCAAACCACAATAATTCAACAATCACCATAATATTAGCAGACACCCATAACAGTTACGTTGTTGTCCTGCATATAGGAAGCACTATCAACTATAATTATTTACCTTTTACCCATGCCAGTTGATGTATACTGAGAGGCAATGAAAACGCAATCCCCATTTCGTCCCCGAAAAATGTCACCTCAGCCAAAATAATGTGAATTATGCACGAGGCATGCAACCTAGCACGCGTATGTTGTATTGCGACGATCTGTGTTGACAGGCACAGTTGGGTTCATGACGTCATGAGTAAACCACTCCAACACATCTTTACTGATAACTGCAAAACACGTGCAACACAGGCATACTGTGATTGCATGCAAACAGCCCATGACTGTCCCCTATAAAAACACACATTGGCGTTTTACTGACACTCGTACGCACCATGCCGCGGTTAACTACAGACCAGAGAAATCAAGCCATTGGCATGCTGAGGGCAGGCACTGCTCACATCAGGGCCGCACAACATTTCAATGTACACCCATCAACCATAACCCGTCTTGCGACTCGGCACCAAAACACTGGAAGTGTAAACGACCGTCCACGCCCAGGCGTCCAACGTGTGACGACGGCACGACAGGACCGCTACATTGTCACGCAGCACCTCCGGAATCGTTTCCAGCCAGCTGCACAAACAGCCCGCAACACTATTGGGACTAGAGAAAGACCAATCAGCAGCCGTACCGTGCGTCGGCGTCTGGCAGCAGCAGGGCTACGGGCACGTCGACCATACCAAGGTCAGATCTTAACCCATCGCCATCGACTAGCACGCCAGCGATGGGCTGCCGCAGGTGGCTTTCTGGGGAACAGGGTTTGGGGGAATGTTGTTTTTTCGGATGAATCCCGGTTCAAATGTCTCTTTCCCGGATGGCCGTGATCGTGTGTATCGACGTCAGGGTGAACGTTTTGCGCAACCCTGTGTCATTGAGCGAGATCGTTATGGGGGTGGAGGGGTAATGGTCTGGGGTGCCATAAATGCTCAATTTCGATCGGAGCTTGTGTTTGTGCCAGGCAACTTGACGGCAAGGCGTTATATTGACACTGTTCTTGAGCCAGTTCTTCATCCTCTCTGGAGACAGCATGGTGGCAACAGACTAGTGTTTCAGCAGGACAATGCTCGACCCCACACAGCCGTTCTCACACGAAATTTCCTTCGGGACAGCAATGTGGATGTCATGCAGTGGCCCTCCGTGTCCCCAGACATGAATCCCATTGAACATTTGTGGGACGAACTTGGACGACGTGTGCAAGGTCAGCAGAATCCCCCAACTACCGTTGCTGAGCTCACCCAAGCATTGCAGCATCACTGGAACGTGATACCGATCCGTATCATCCGTCGTTTGTGCGCTTCAATGCCCCGACGTTTGCAAGCTTGTGTTCGTGCTCAAGGGGGACACACCAGATATTGACAGTGTATTCCTTCTGTCGCGCCTAAATGGGCTTCACTTCAGGCGAATGTGCACCTGTTATAGGCAAACTAATGTACAGTGGTCGCACTTTTGTCACACGTATTTGCTTTGATGTGTGTTTGTTTCATTTCAATAAAATTGTCAGTTGACAATGGAATTGCGTTTTCTTTGCCTCTCAGTATATTTCCCTGATTACAGAAAACATTAACAAAACATAAACTTTGACCTGTCTCCCTAATTATTGAAAACATTATCAAACTAGAACGTTCGACCTGACTCTGATCAATCAGTTGTTTCTGAAATTTTCCAGTAATCACAGAAAATACCTTGATCAACCTCTAAATTTTGAACTGTCTTGCGAATCTTACGGGGGAAAAAATCAAAATTTCACAACTGAACCGTGCCCCTTAGCATATGAACTCAAAACAGACTTTTTGACTAGTGTCCCATGTCAAAGAAAACATCGTTAAACCCTAAGTCTAATTATTAACCTTTCTCCCTACTTGCAGATACATTATAAGCAAAAACGCTAGCCCTAACATCTCACCTGTTGGTCGTGTTGCCTTTTGCGTTGGACTGTTCTAACACTGTCTGGTTCAGATTTGAGACAAAGTCCACAATCTCCAGCACGTCCTTTGCCGTCTGGAAAGAACATTATAAGCGTTATATACTTAGAAAAGTTAATCTACAAAAAGAGACCAAGGAATCAATAGCAGAGTAAGTTCCGTCTCAAAGCAGACAAAAACCGCTTACCAGCACAGAGACAATCCATTTGCCCAGGCTGGAGAGCGGTAGTGCCAAACACAGGAATCGTCATTAATTGGGACATTTCTGAGTTCAGGCCAGAGGAGGGCACTATTTTTCTTAAAACTTACAAATAACAACAACAAAAATAACAACAAAAAATGAAACAACAACAAAAAATGAAACAAACAAACATAAAACGTAACTGATGAATTGATTGTTTGGTGGCATTTCGAATAAAATTAAAGTTCATAACTATTAGGAATTTATAAGGACTTTATGGATTGCTGTTCTCTGATGATGCCCTTGAACGAAAATTCTTTCTCCCAGCAGTTGTCTTCTTCTTGTGAGATTACTGGTCATGAAGCAATATCCTCTCACTGACATATCATCCGTATTTTGATGATCTGTGTTCTCTTTTCGCATGCACTTTTACACTCAAAGCTTTTATCGTCGCCGTTTTTGAGCTGGCGATAGACAGTGGAGAGAGACCTCAGACTGGTTGACAGAGGATGAAGTGATACTAGCAAACTGGCTGAGGACCGTGCACAGTGGAGCGCCTTGACTGCCTCATGCGTGGCAAGACGCGGCAGCATCTAAGTGTAAGTAAGTTTTAGAAACGTATGATCGACGACGATCGTTTATCATGTGATTTCACCGAGGCATGCGATACGATGTTGGCACAGACAGCGACGCTTCAATGCAAAGACTTCATATCAGAAAATGTATTTGGAATATCATTTCATGACAATGCAAATCAATGCCACGCCTGTGCGAACCTGGCATTATGGCTATGTACACACAATAAATTCCTGCACATTGTCCTTCGCCCTGTAGGGTCTGGGGATGTACAACATAGTTTAGCTATTAAGTGGTGTTGCGGAAAAGAACGTTTCTGGTTAAGGGAAGAATGTCTACTTTTTTTTCGAATCATTAAGTTTCAGCTTGCAACAGTTCTGAAAACTGAGAGAGAGAGAGAGAGAGAGAGAGAGAGAGAGAGAGAGAGAGAGAGAGAGAGAGAGAGAGAGAGAGAGAGAGAGAGAGAGAGAGAGGCGGCGCATTGAAGAGATTTTAAATACACACACACACACACACACACACACATACACACATACACACACACGCACACACGCACGCACGCACGCACGCACGCACACACACACAAACACACACAAACACGCACACAAACACACACACATGCACGCATGCACTTACGCACGCACGAACTCACACACCACACACACACACACACACACACACACACACACACACACACACACACACACATACGCGCGAGCTCGCTAGCGGCGCGCGCGCACACACACTCACACACACTCACACACACACACACACACACACACACACACACACACACACACACATACATACATACATACACACATACATGCGCGCTGCGTTCACACTCAAACACACACACGTGCGCGCGTACACTCAAATACACACACAGACACAGACAGACAGACAAACAGACAGAGAGAGAGAGACACACACACACGCGCGCGCGCGCGCGTGTACCACACACCACACACACACACACGCGAATTTATTAGTTCATTGTATTTTAGTCCCTTGCGGATTCATTCCAAGAACTGGCCCTCAGCA
>CM031603.1:49525362-49535362 GCA_018398815.1 Conus ventricosus | reverse complement strand
GGAGGGAGTCAAATGGATGGATGGATGGGAAGAGGAAAGGAATATAGCCCAGACATGGAACACGAAAGAAATGTAGAGAACGATATTCAACTTAAAAGCATTTTTGGTATGTTTCCCATCGTTTGTCATCATATCGGGCTTAAAGATTAATCCGGTTTTGGGTTTACACATAAATCTGAGCTACCGATGATTTATTATTACTAAACTTAACTAAGCTTCTCAATGTGATTAATCAGAGTAGGGTGAGGAAGAGATCAGCAAATGTTAGAGGACGATAGAATGTAATGACCGAAAACAGAAACCGTATATCACTGCTGTTCATAGGCCTAATGCATGTTTGTCTGACCACACACAGTTCAGTACACTTCCAATTAGTAGGCACTACAATAATCAATGCTATGGCCAGTACCACGACTAATCCTGAACACTTTTAGACCGCGTACTCAGACTTGATAAATGCAAAATCAAATCTGCATAAATCCTGCATCCCATCGTTATTCTAGTGTCCTGATACGCAAACTCACCATTTTGGACTAAGTTCTGTATAGTTTACGACCGTGATCAGCACAGGAATCATAATTTTTTTTTAGAAGTGACACTGCAAACGGGACGTGAAGCTGGAAGATTCAAACCAAAGTTAGGGCCGGCAATTTTGACGTTTTAAACATTTTAAAGTTGTCGTTTTTTTCTTTTCTTTTTTTTTTCTTGAAACATCACCATGTTACGACTAATAGGAATCAAACTTTTGCATCTAGACACCTCAGCAGACTTAACGCTGACTCCATTGATTTCCACGTAAAAGTTGCTCTGATTTTCTCGTGAGAAAATATTAACTCTTAATGATTCACAAATCAATACTTAATGACCATCGCAACTTCCCAAAACAAAAACGTGCCCTTCTTTAAACACTTTCAGTTTCAACGCTTACACTTTCCCTCTCTCATTCTGTCAATTATTTATAATCAAACCGAAACACGGGGCGAGACAATCAATCTTTTACCATGGATTTTTAATACTATATTCGAGAATGATTATGTAGCACGGCCAACAAGACTACATGAAGCTTTTCTAAAGATCGGGTACGATCACATGTTATAGCCTGTCAAAATTTTCGGAAATTAAAGAAACCATTTCTGGAAGCTGCTGAGTCTATGTGCTTTATTCAGGTAATTTAAAGAGTCTTCTGAATCATTACGCAGTTTACGCATGCACCATTTTTATGAATAAATGTCACATCTACCAGCCGCCGTGGCGAAGTGGTTAGCGTCGCGGACTCCCGGCTGGGAGGTCGTGGGTTCGAATCCCATCAGAAGTCATGTGGGGTTTTTCTGCCCCGACCGGCTCCTACCCAGAGTTGAGTTTGCTGCGGACTCATTTGGGAAGACTGGGACCACACAGTAGAATTTCATCCACTTAATGGATGCGTTTTGAGAGTGTTGCTCAAATTTCCTGACCAACACTGCAGGTGCATGTATCTCTCGGGCCTGGTTGACGCCGGGATATATTATGAAAGGAAGCGTAGAGTACAGCCCTGTCATGTAGTCTCAGACCGAAATGGAATTCCGTAGCATCATCTTAATCATCCTCATCCTCATCTATCAGCATTACAAAAATGTCTCAAATTCTGTGGCCCTTCATGCCCTGCTCTCATGGTGACCTCAGTTTCGATTGTCCTCTCCACGTCTGTGGCCTTGGTTTGGTTCCGTCGGGGTCACCGGTATCGAGTCCATGGGGGCTGTCGTTGGACGGACGTGGTGGCGCCCTCCGGAGGAGAAGCTCACTCACGCCGGCTCCGCGACTAAGCAATTATTGTCGTCAGTAGGGGGCTTAGTAGGTGGTGTCCTGCGTATGTTAGATCAGAAAAAGGCGCCACTGAACACCACCGAAGTGACTCGGCAGCAGTTTCAGTGTCTTCTCCGGTGGGTTGCCTCCTGACGACTTGACATTGACTGCTCCCTGTGGATTGCCGGTGCCCGGGCTGTGGCGGGGCCGATCGGGCTGTGGCTGTGGACAGGGTTGTCGGAATGAGCGGCGTGGGTGCACTGCCTCTGAGGTGGCGCAGAGGTTGGGACAGCAAAAAAAAAAAAATAAAAAAATAAAAAATAATGTCACATCAAGCTTGGTTCACACAAAGAATAACCACACATTTTACGCCGATTATGAGAAGATAAGTGGTTGCTTGTCCTTTGTTTTCATTGTCCTAAATGTTGTTTGCTTTCGCCTGAAAGAGACCCAAGAGGTTGAAATGCATTGTTTTGTCTGTAATCAGTTTGTCTGTTGATCCTTTCTTTCAATAAAAAAAAGGCCGACAATAATGATACTCAGAGAAGTCGAACTGTTTGGTAAAACGCCATAAACAAAGTTCTAAAAATTCCGAGAGAAGCATCGGGTGAAATATGAATGATTTTATTTCAGATCAAGTCTCGATCACTTGTGAATCGTGAATTGCCGGACTATGGCCAGCTGCCCCTGCTGAATCAGGTAAGCACCCCTCTGGTGACAGAATACCCTGACATTCCCTTTTCTCTCCTCATTCCTATACATCCCGTCTCTCCTAAAACGACATTGTGAAGGTGAACGAATTTGATGAGAGTACGCTCATACCTTTATTAGTTCTCTTTGACTTACAGTGGATGGGAGGGGACTGCATCTACTTCATGCCGCCATGTTTACTGAGGTCTAATGTTTAACGGAGGGACACATCTTTGGTGGTAACCACCCACATTTTAAGGCGAAAACTTACAATTGGGCGGGGTCGTTGACATCGACTTATTTCAATTTTCAACAAACGATAACTCATAATGCTATTTTGATTCTATCTTCTCAGTTGTACAACTTATCGGGAAATGTCTTGTTGACTTGAGCTTAAACTTTGCATGGGAAAAATTGGGTGACTCAATGATCTGTTTGACCGCTGCTATCATCAGGGGAGAAAACTAGACTGTCCTTGTGCTTACCCGGGTAGCCACCCACTTCTTATAGGGGCAGCTTTTTACGGGCACTGGTTCAGAGTAGCATTACACACGTCAGTGGCAGCTCAAGTCATCGTGAAGTGAGCAGTTTTGTCTTTCCTCTTGTTTTCAGTTATCTGGTATCTTTGGACACATAGGTAAAACAAAAAGCCGACGAAGTAAACTTTTACAGAAAAGAAATTCTGTCCACATAAAAAAAATATCCTCCCCGCCCCTCTCCTCTTCTATCGCCGAAAAAATGAAGAACTGAATTTAAACTCAGTCAAAGCAACTGATATATTCATTCAAAGCAGGTCAGGAAGAGTGACTGGGGGAACATTGAGGCAAGCTAATGGACAGCAATGAGCCCCTTTTCTTCGGATTTTCTTTTTGGTTAGGTATCCTAACGACAGAGGGTGTTGTTTACGCCAAGTAGAAAAAAAAAAGTGTTTGTTTGGACCGGTAAGTTTTCTCAAAGTCTCTTTCAGTATGAAAATGTGTTTTCTTCTGTGTGGTCATGTGTACTGTTCTGGAGAACGATCGTGCATGCCTCCACACCTCTTTACAACATGAATCCGTAGACACTACTATGGAAACATTATTGAAATCAATGTAGAGTTTTGGACTGTGCAGAAATTGGACGCAACCTTGTCATCTGTTACGACTCACACAGCTCTTTGTATAAATGTTAAACAACGGGCAAGAACAAAAACAGTGGTTTCCACAGCTCAGCAAATGTTACTAACACCTGCGTTTGTACTATAGCAATAACGATTATATGACAAAAAAAGATTTTAACTGATTTCAAAGTAGTACCATTAATTCCCAGTGTGTTGACTGTGACGAGTCCATAAACAAAGTCAGGTGAGGAGTTACCACTATTTTTGTTTTAACTAAACTTAAGACACAAAGGAAGTTAGATCATCGTGTACAGAAGAGAAGGCACAGATTCTGTACTAGTTTTAAACAGTCTTTTGACTGTGACATACGCGGATAGACAGAAACTAGTCTTGGAATACTTTGTCGTGTAACGATCAACTTGAAAAAAAGTAATAATTGAAAATTACCGGAGATGTAATGTCTTCTACAAAAAGTTTAAAACACTGTGATGATCACTGGTTATATAAACTATTTGTCAGCTTTGGCGTTAACTGAATCTACTTTTTGCTCAAACAATGACGTGCAATAAAATGAAATATGTGCTTACAAAGATTGAATTATCACATGTTAATTTATGGATCCAATACACTTTTTCAGCAATCTACTCGTATGAAATGCCTGAAAATATGCACAGATTTTACACATTGTGAGACAGATTCCATTTTCAATGACTATATGAATGATGTTTTAAAGATTTACTTTTATCACTTTCATTTAGCCAACTTGATGACGTATACTCAAAGCTCTACAGAATATGGAAGTTTCTTAGAAAGCTAAAACCTTCTGAATAATTGCAATACATTTCCAAAAGATTCCGGATCTGATAGTAAAAACTTACACACATCAAGCTATAATTCGTGGTCCTCCAGAATTTCTATAATATTCTATGCCTTTTGATGACTGTATATCTTAGCTCTTGGACGTCCTGAATATTTAATGCCTTTTCAATGCTTAAGGGATATGCCCTGATTCTCAACATTTCGCTTTAATATTCAGAAAATAACAGGGAAGGGGACGAAAGGGGCTAATCTGTAAGGTTTGTTACAGCTGAAGGACATGTCTTCATTTCTGGACGGTTCTAACGGTCATGTGACAATTGAATTCTGAATACGCTAAGACTTAGGACTTTGAACCCATTACCAGGATCATTCTTCCCCTGTGTGGATATGATCTAATGATGGATTGAGCCAGCTTTCGCCATTCACATTTTAGAGACATCTACCTCCAACTTCACATTCACAGGTCACTACAAATCATTACCCACCTGTGCGAGTCTTTTCAAGTCTTTGGTTTTCCTGGATTCAGGAGGTGGCGTGGATTTAGGAGGTGGCGTGGGTTCAGGAGGTGGCGTGGATTCAGGAGGTGGCGTGCTTGAACCTGCAGATGAACATGGCTCAGTAACACACAGTGCGATATACCCGGTACAGAATTAAACAACAGCACCTCAAAATCATTTTGACCGAACACAAACTAACTGTTAACATGCCCGAGTCCCCTATAGGGAATTGCAACGTGGGGAAAATGGGGGATAGGGATAGAGGATTTGACCCCGGGAGGGGGGGGGGGTGTCACAAAGTTTCCCGACCGAGTCCAAAGGCAAAGCCTCTATCGGCGGCAAACACTTGGGTCTTGCTCTGATAAGATCTGCAGGTATTCAGTCCTCTTTCTGGCAAGGCTTCAAACTTTACAGAGTAAACAGCTCATATACTTCCTTACCTCTTCCATACTCATGAACAAGAAGTGATTTTAGTATTTCACACTCTCTGGTACTACCAGTTCTGTGGGGAGTTTGGTGGGGTCGCTCATTTTGATAATACTAGTATTGAAACAATCGTTCTTGGATAATTCAACAAACAGACAAGCGAACAACGAGAACACAAATCTAATTCAATCCAAAGCAAAGTTTGATTTTTTTTTCATTTTTCAAGTTCATGTAGAATCTTCCAATATTAACGACTTACAGACAACTTTAACAATTGTCATACCATGATCTGACCCGGTAAAATACAATAAGGATTCCAGGGCTAGAAGCAGTTTTTAGTTATCTTGAGAATGTGCAGGGGAAAAAAATGTCATCGTCCTCCCCTGCTTTTTTTTTACTCGCATTCCCCTTCCCCTCACACCACCCCTTCCCAAGCAAGGGAAGGCGCGAACTCTGAAGCGATCAAAGCTAAGCGAAGTTTAGTTGTCCTTATTTGTTTGTATCTTGCCTGAAGAAGACCTAAGAGGTCGAAACGCGTCGTGTTTTGTCTTGTGACTCGTTTGTCCACGTTTCTCTGGGCGGGTCGCTAACATTTATTTAAGATTTGTTTAGATTTCGCCTGCAGTCGATCTCTTCTTTGCAAACCAAACTCTTTGGTTTCATTACCTGGAGCAATGTTTCAGACAATTGGCCAGGATTTTGTCAAAGTGTGTCACCACTTTTTACGTCATTTCATCGCTTCATGCTTATCTGCTCTTTCTACACACCTTTGTAATATGTCTGCTATATGATTTCAGATATTTAATTCAACCAACTTGATTACAAATCAGGTGTGTTGGTAACTGTGACTATCGTTATTAAAACCGTTTGAATTTCTATATGTGAACAGAACAAAAACAAGAATTTGATACACGCAAATGTTAAACTCGGTGTGTTGCCGAATGTGGAATGCAGTTCTTGCCTTTCTGGCACTGGACCTTTACAAAACTAAAAAACAAGTTTACGCTTATCCACTCTGCTTGATTGGTCTCTTTCGTTAAGGCGCGCAATGTTTTTGTTTTTTTTTTTTCTCTTTTAATTAGCCTAGGATTGTGTTCAACAAGAATCACAGAAACAAATGACATTTGATTGAAACGTCGGTTTTAGGCAGAGGGAGGAGATAGTTTATGCACATGGTGAAATCAATGACAATTGCTAAAATGATTTAGTGACGGTGGAGCACAAACCTGAGAGTGTTTTGAGCATGAAATTTGAGAGACAGACAGGACAGAATAGACGAGACAGACTGACAGACCGTCCAACAGTCAGATAGTAAACAGAGGGGAATGGGTTTTAGAGGCGGAGAAAAGTGCAATAAGGGAAACTAGCCCCCCCAGGGTTTAGAGAAGCAAAGTCAATAAGGGACAAACTTAGGATGGGTAGAGAGAAGTAAAGAATAATAATTATGAACAGAGAAACCACACACCCACACAGGTTGTTGTGTCATCTTTGCAAGGCTGACATCGGACACAGACATTTCTTCCTTGCTGGGCGTTTGGTATGCAGATATCGAGAACAGCCACGTTGTTCTGTGTGCATTTGATCCCGACCCCCCCCCCCAACTGGGTAGGTAAATACGGAAACACACACACTCACCACACACACTCTCACACACACACCCACACACACACACACAACAACACAAGATGTCTAAAACTACACCATTACGTGTCTTACGTCACCATTCAGTATGCATATGTGGAAATGGCGGCGAGGAATTTTTGGACAACAGTGATGTGTTTGAAGATGGTTCGATTTTTGGATGAGGGCAGCATGGTCAAGGATGCAGCATGTGTAATTGCACATATCAGCTCTTCTTTTGCCTTACGGCTACAAATACAAAGGTGCTTAAATTAAAAGATGAGAACCAGCTACTGGGATGATTGTTATCCGGAAAGAGAAGACTTTCATCTATAATTTTGTTCCCTTTCAGATCTGCTGGATTTCCATTGGAAGTTTCGCACAGTGAAAACAAAAAATAATTGCGAGTAATTGGTGTTCATTCAGTGCCCAAAATCAAAAATTCATTTGAACAGCGATTATGTTAGTTGATTTTTTTTTTAAATTACTTCCAAGCGAAGTAAAGAGAGACAACAAGAAGCTGTGATCAAGCTATTATTTGGATTTCAATCATTTCGAACTCGGTTCAAATGTAGTTTGTTGAAATGAATCATATCAATCAAATCAAATCAAATCAACTTTATTATCTCAGAATAGAAAATATCGCACACATATCAGTCACATGTAAATGGTTACATTGAAAAAGCAGAAAAAGTATTTGCCACATTACATTATAATCTACATAGTTAGCATTGAACAAAAGCAGATACGAAACCAAGCCCAAAGAGCAAAGTCTAACTTTCCATGGAACTATGAGCTGTTGATACTGATGTCGACATGGAAAACATCAGCTGAACATAATGAGACATGATTACAGGAGCTAATGACAACAACAAAAAACATACGCAGATGATAACGAGATGTGGAAACGAGAGAAAACTGACAAGAGGACATAAAGACAAAAGCAGAGTGTGATTAAACATGAAGATATTAGCAGCCCATAGCTTCCGAGCCAATCTCGCCACAAAAGTTAGAGCAAGGCGCGTTGTACGGTCAGCAGCCTAAGATGTCATTATACAGTTCTCCAAGAACGCCGGAACACTAAAGCAATGTCAGACGCAACTGAAAATGGTTCCATCTGGACCTGGTCAAAGAGGATCAAAAGCGAATTTCAAAAGGCTTTAATTTCCTAACTTATGGCAAGTAGGTGTCCGTCTCATGACCTTGTCGTACTGAGATGCCTAAACCATCCTTTAGTTGCAGGCTGCGATCTTGGCAACTCCAGAATATTGCTTGCAGCATGAGAACATCCAAAACTCATGGTCTGGATAAGCGGTTCCCCTTAAAAATAAGTTTAGGGCCGAAACACTGGTCTAAGGGGACTTCTCTACGAACACTTGCGTTAACAGTTCAGTTCAGTTCAGTGGTTTAATCAATGTCTTTTCATCGTCAGATGATATCAGACACAAATTTGTTTTTTTTAAATCTCCACACTCAGCTTCTCATCCAAGCAAGTACTTTCAAACCCACATCTGATTTAGGCATATTTACGTAGGTGAAATATCCTAGTGGTACACAAAATTGTTGATCTTTAAAACATTTGCAACCTGTGGTTGGGAAATAACCATGGCAATTTCAGCAACACATGGACCATACAAGACAGTATTGATATCATCAGATTTATTCATCTCAATACCTTTCTCCTAACACAGCGAGGTCAACACTGAGCATTCAAACAAAAGACGATGCACAGAAATGCTTTCTCTGCAGACACAAGTAATGCCATGAGAATATTTAGTGTTCCATGTATTCAGCCTTAATTTATGAATTAATCTAACAATGTGCCTCAGGCATGATGGTAAAGTAGCCATTTTTGACAACAATTCTGCTTATGTATAATTATACTTGTCCATAATTTGGATTAATTCACCAGTGGATCAGTCTAGGGAGTTCTCTAATAAATTTTCACTTAAGTTAATTTCTCCGTAGTGTTTCCTACCTTTTGTTCGGGTTGATCCAGAGTGAACACAGTTTTTTTTTCTTGTTTTGAAGGTACTTGTGTTTTGTCAGCGAATTGGGAGAGTCATTGTGTTTTACTTGTTAGTACGTGAATCATGTCTTGCGCGCGCGCGCACACACACACACACACACACACACACACACACACACACACACAACACACACTCACACACTCACACACACACACACACACACACACCACAAACACACTGAGAGCGAGTACAAATACGAATACCGATAACTTTATTTATTCGGAATACGTGTAAGAATATGTTTTATTGAAGGTAACATGAATAAGCTGAAAGTTCTTTTTATACCATGCCCTCAGAAACAACAACAGCAAACAAGATGAACATACCATACACTAGATGAAAACAGAAAAGCTGAACTAATACAGACGGAACAACCAACCACAACCACCCACACTCACACAAGGGCGTGCAAGCGAGCACTCGCGGTACACGCACTGGCTTACCTACATCGTTGTCTGGATGGACTATAAGTGCCCAGATAGTCTGGTTAAATCGGCACAGCGATTTGGTTTTGTTATTATGCAAGTCCATCTGCTTGATTTCGGAGTTGACGCTGTAAAATCAATCAAAAAATGATCCAATCATTATGACATCACACACACGCGCGCGCACGCACGTACGCACATGAAACCTTTAAAACCCTTTGTTTTCACGAACTCAATGTTGGGTGCTTCGTGTATTTACGTGTTCACATTTCCCAGCAGACATGTCACATGACAAAAAGTGATACTGGGTACATACATGATATACTTACTATGACCTAAACATACTCAACAGAATGTCTGTATCACGCACATACCTAGTATTACCCGATATCATTATTTTCGTTATCAGGCTGATTTAGAATTAAAGAAAAGGCATGTATAAACAATACTTCCCTGATAAAATTAAATGCAGCTTTCGACAGCAAACATTTTGTGACTAGAACAACATGTAAAAACTCTGTTTGCATTGCCGACTTCTATATACATTTCCAAGATATTTGGTCCAGTCGCGAATGCATGCTTTTGGCCAAGTAAAATGTTTAAGAAATTTTT
>CM031603.1:49504137-49524362 GCA_018398815.1 Conus ventricosus | reverse complement strand
CCATCATTTCTCTCAATATATTTATAATCAACTCCGAAACACGGGTGACAATCAATGTTTTATCATGGACTATAATACTATATTCGAGAATGATTATGTAGCACGGCCAGCTAGACTACATGAAGCTTTTTTTTTAAGATCGGGTACGATCACATGTTATAGCCTGTCAATATTTTCGGAAATTAAAGAAACCATTTTTGGAAGCTGCTGAGTCTGTGTGCTTTATTCAGGTAATTTAAAGAGATCTTCTGAATCATTACGCAGTTTACGCATGCACCATTTTTATGAATAAATGTCACATCAAGCTTGGTTCACACAAAGAATAACCACACATTTTTACGCCGAATATGAGAAGATAAGTGGTTGCTTGTCCTTGTTTTCATTGTCCTGAATGTGTTTGCTTTCGCCTGAAGGAGACCAAAGAGGTTGAAATGCATTGTTTTGGTCCTGTAATCAGTTTGTCTGTTGATCCTTTCTTTCAATTAAAAAAAAGGCCGACAATAATGATACTCAGAGAAGTCGAACTGTTTGTAGAACGCCATAGACAAAGTTCTAAAAATTCCGAGGGAAGTATCGGGTGAAATATGAATGATTTTATTCAGATAAAGGCTCGAGCTTTTGTGAATCGTGAATTGCCGGACCATGGCCAGCTGCCCTGCTGAATCAGCTAAGCACCCCTCTGGTGACAGAACACCTTGACATTCCCTTTTCTCTCCTCATTCCTATACATCCCGTCTCTCTAAAACGACAGTGTGAAGGTGAACGAATTTGATGAGAGTACGCTCATACCTTTATTAGTTCTCTTTGACTTGCAGTGGATGGGAGGGGGACTGCATCTACTTCATGCCGCCATGTTTACGGAGGTCTAATGTTTAACGGAGAGACACATCTTTGGTAATAACCATCCACATTTTAAGGCCAAAACTTACAATTGGGCTGGGTCGTTAACATCAACTTATTTCAATTTTCAAGAAACGATAAACATAATGCTATTTTGATATCTATCTTCCAGTTGTAGAACTTATCGGGAAAATGTCTTCTGACTTGAGCTTAAACTTTGCATGGGAAACAATTGGGGTGACTCAATGATCTGTTTGACCGCTGCTATCATCAGGGGAGAAAACTAGACTGTCCTTGAGCTTACCCCGGGTACCCACCCACTCTTATAGGGGCAGCTTTGTACGGGCACTGGTTCAGAGTAGCGTTACACCACTCAGTGGCAGCTCAAGTTATCTTGAAGTGAGCATTTTGTCTTTCCTCTTGTTTTCAGTGATCTGGTATCTTTGGACACATAGGTAAAACAAAAAGCCGACGAAGTAAACTTTTACAGAAAAGAAATTCTGTCCACATAAAAAAATATCCTCAACACCCCCCCCCCCCCCCCCCCCCCCATTCCCTCCTCTTCTATCGTCGAAAAATGAAGAACTGAATTTAAAACTCGTCAAAGCAACTGATATATTCATTCAAGCAGGTCAGAAGAGTGACTGGGGAACATGAGGCAAGCTAATGGACAGAAATGAGCTCCCTTTTCTTTCTCGGATTTTCTTTTTGTGTTAGGTATCCTAACCACAGAGGGTGTCGTTTACGCCAAGTAGAAACAAAGTGATTGTTTGGACCGGCAAGTTATCTCAGAGTCTCTTTCAGTATGAAAATGTGTTTTCTTCTGTGTGGTAATGTGTACTGTTCTGGAGAACGATCGTGCATACCTCCACACCTCTTTACAGCATGAATCCATAACCTACCATGGAAACATCATTGAAATCAATGTAGAGTTTTGGATCTCTGCAGATAATGGATGCAACCTTCTCTGCTGTTTCGACTCATACAGCTCTTTGTATAAATGTTAAACAAAGGGCAAGAACAAAACAGTGGTTTCCACAGCTCAGCAAAAGTAACTAACACAGCGTTATGTAATTATCAACCTTTCTCCCATCTTGCAGATACATATCACAAAAACCGACTAGCCCTAACTCTCACCTGTTTGGTCTGTTGCGCCTTTTGCGTTGGACTGTTTCTAACACTGGTCTGGTTCAGATTTGAGACACAAAAGTCACAATCTCCAGCACTGTTCTTTTGAGCGTCTGGAATAACATTACATAAGCGTTATAATACTTAAAGAAATTAATCCTACAAAACAGAGCAAAGAAATCATAGCCAAGGTAAGTTTCCGTCTCAAAGCAAACGATAACCGATTACCTAAGCACAGAGACAATCCATTTACCCAGGCATGGGGCGGTATGCCAAAACACAGGATTCGTTCATATCAATATGGACATTCTTAGTTTCAGTGCCAGAGGAGGTGCACTATTTTCCTTTAAACTTACAAAAACAACACACAAAAAACAACAACAAAAAATGAACAACAAAAAATGAAACATACAAACAAATAACGTAACGATGAATATGATTTTTCGGTGGCATGTTTCTAATTAAAATAAGAAGTTCATAACTATTAGGAATTTATAAGACTTCTCATGGATTTGCTGTTTCTACTGATGATAGCCCTTGAAACGAAAAATTCTTTCTCCTCCAGGCATTGTCTTCTTGTCTTGTGAAGATTACTGGTACATGAAGCATATATCTTCTCACTGACATTCATCCGTAGTTTTTGATGGAACTGTGTTCTCTTTTCTTTCGCCTAAGCCACTTTTACACTCAAAGCTTTTTGAATCGTCGCAGTTTTGTTCTGGCGATGGACAGCGAAGAGAGTACTCAGACTCATTGAACAGAGATGGAGTGACAACCAGCAAACTGGCTGAGTGACCGTGCACATCTGGAAGCGCCTTGACTGCGTCGCACAGACGGCGGCAACATCGAAGATGTAAGTAAGTAAGTTTTAGCGAAACGCATGAGACGACGACGGATCGTTTATACTGTTACTTCACCGAAGCATGAGGATACGATTTGTCTGGCACAGACAGCGGACACTTGAATATAAAAGCCTTCATATCAGAATAATGTAGTGGGATATCATTTCATGACAATGCATACAAGACAGAGACACTAGCCCACAGCACGCACGCACACACACACACACACGCACACACACACACACACACATTCATTAAACCCGAGTGCTTCACGCACATTCACGCATCATGCCTGGCATGCAACGTACAACAGCAGATCGCGCGTGCGCACAGACACAACACAAAACGCGCGCGGCACACTACACACAACAACCAACACACACAAAATCACAGCATACACACAAAAACACACATACAACGCGCGCAGAGCATACACATACACACACGCCCATGTGTTCGCACACAAACACACTCGACATACACATCCGCGCGCGCATCGATCTATCACATACACACACGTGCGAGTATTATGACCCGCCCACAGCTTCGAACGCGCGCTACTCACACAGCACACACACACGCACACACAACGCACGCACGCAACCAGCTCGCACGGCACGCCACTGCACGAAACCACACACAAACACACACACACACACACACACACACAACACACACGCACGCACTGCAACAATCACACACACACACACACACACACACACAACACACAACACACACAACACACACACACACCCACACCCACACACTCACACACACACAGACGACACAAGCGCATACACGCACACATACACACACACCGCACACCAATACACACAGAACAGACACAGACACACACACACACACAAACACACACACAGCCAACACACACAACACACAGAATATCTCGACGCGCGCAATTCACGTAGCACCATCCCACATTGCACGTACAAGCACGTAGGAGCGCGCGCGCGCGCTACTCGCTCACAGAAGAGAGAGAGATAGAGAAGAGAGAGTAGAGAGACACGAGATGATGACAGAGCAACAGACATACAGAGGACAGAGAAAGGGAGACGGGACAGACAGACAGACAGACAGTACCGAACAGAGAGAGAGATGCAGATCTGGATGCGGCATAATTTTATATTCAAAAAGCCTATAGCCCCTCTTGAAGGGGTGGTATATACATGCCATGCATGAATTCAAGAATCATACAACCAATGCAACTAAAAAGGAGAAACAAATCATATGAAATGCCAAGAAATCGAACTTCAACGCCCAGTAAAACGGGGTGAGCGTTGTGCTGCGTTAACGAAAGACTGTTGTGTACCTCAGACTTGTAAGAAGTGTTTTCCTGGCGGATTAAGTCTACTATATTGCCCTGAATGAATTGTACACAACCTATGTTTTAATAACCACCATGCCTTCAACTGACTGTACAAATCAGGACTGTGTTGGCCGTTTCATTCCGATCTACGTGGGCTTTTTCGCTGATACGGGCGCCAACAAAAAACTTTCCTCCGCGTGGTCGCCAATTTTTTACGCTGTGTCGACGTGTTGACGGTGTTTACCTTTGCGAGTTATGCCTGCATCCCCTACCTGTTTGGGGCCATCCTTTACTGCGATGTGGTGACAATCGAAACCCAACACTAACCCGGAACAGAGAGAGAGAGAGAGAGAGAGAGAGAGAGAAGATAGAGAGAGAGAGGGGGGGGTGGGAGGAAAACATCGTAGAGCGATGTATGCGGTTTTGGATGGGTGTGAAAGATACCGAAACGCCTTGTTGTACTCCTTCATAACTGAAATAGGACAGTTTGTCCGATGCAGCTTTTACATGTATATATATATAAGATATATGGATATATATATATATATATATACAATATATATATATATATAATATATTTAGGTATACTTTCTGTCCTGTCTGTCTGTCCAGTCTCTCCTCTCTCTCTCCATCGTCTTCTCTTTGCACTCATGCAATCTCTCTCTTTTCCTATCTTCTATATCAAAAGTCAAGGACAAGTCTAGTATTCTGATATTATGCCATCAAAAAAGAAATTATTATCAGTGCAGACAGACCATTTTTTTACAACATATTACAGAAAAACATATCGACAGAAACCACGAAAAGTACATGGATTTCATGAAGAGGCTTACGAACAATAAACATTTAAATCACGCATGAATAAGATATTATACATACGTTTAAATAGGGTCTTTAAAGAGCCCTTTTGAAAACAGGATCACGAGCATTACAACAGTTACAAATCAAATGTCTTTGTAAGACCCCCCTCCTACCCCCTGCCCCCAACACACAACTACATAAAATTTGCAAAGATACATGCATGATTACATGCGCAACATCTGCAACAGAACGATACACACACAAGTGCACGCATGCACATACGAGACACCACAACGACATCATACACACAAAGAAAAAAGCGACACACACACACATAATGTACGATTAGACACCACATACACCACACACATACATCATAATTAACTATCAACTGCTCACAGTAAGAGAAATGTACAGAATCTAACAATTCAGAATTCACAGATGAACTGCCTGCGGAAGACAAGATTTATGAGCTCGTGTTTAAACTTGAAGGTTCTAAATCCTGCGTCTGACGGGCAAGAGAGCATAGTGTTGAAGCTAAAACAGTGACCTGTCTATCATTCGCAGTCTGCCGTCCCTTTACTTCACCTCGCTCCTCATACAGATCTTTGCAAACTTCTATGTCTTTCACACCACAACTTTACTGCAAACATTCACAATATCACCTCAGCTTCATGCCTTATTCCTTACATTTCAAACTTCCATACCAGCCAACACATGACATAAGATCGTCAGGGCAGAAACCGAATCAATGCTGTCACCGATAGTAAGTTTTAACAGAACATTGTGAAACACCAATAGTTCTCAAATTTTGCAACAACAGAGACTCTGGACTGACAGTTTTAAAGACTGATTGAACGTTACCACTCAAAAGAAAGCTTGTTATCCAGAAACTGCACACGCTGTAGCGTATTCATATCACGCCGTGTTCGACAGTTTGGTCACCATAACAAGGCAGGGGATTACAGTGGGGTTTTACCGAAAATCATAAGCATTCATTTGTTTTGACCACATTAAGGTCTAAATAATGTTCTATTACAGCCAAGATGCAAAACTTTTCAACTTCGCTAAAATAGATAAATCATGAGTTCTGGATAGAGCTTCGATAGCGAATCATCAGAATTCTTATGACAGGTGTTGATTCAGTGCCGTGCATCGTTTATGAGTACATAGTAAAAAATGAACCGGGATAGCACTGGTGCACGTTGTGGCACCAAATGCGCAAGTAGAACGTCTGAGGAAGTTCTAGCAGAAAGGAACGGGACAGAGCTGAGGGTTCTGTTGATAGAAATTGATCAATCCAAAGAGTCTAAGTTGGAGGGTCTAAACGTTCAGGTCTAGCTTTCATGGGGCGCAGGCAGATGGGGGCGTGGATGGTCTATCTGAATGCAGAAGAAAAGTCAATGATCAGTATGCGAACAAAGAGCGGGGGTGGTTCAAATGAGCAAAGGCGTTATAAGTACGTTAGTATAGGCAGCGTCTGTGCCCCTCTTGGGGATTTGTAAAGCGAACTGAAAAGGATCAAAGTTGCTGAGCTTATTAAAGAACAAAAGGCGGTGAAGGACTAGTGCCTCAAGCATTATCATTACCATGGAGGTGTTAAGGTCAACAGGACGGTAATCGTTCAGGTATGTAACAGGATTTTTCTTCTTGCGGGGACAGGGAATAAGTAGAATTCTCCAGATACAGGAACAGTGACAGTCCACGCTAAGACCAGTTAAATTATAACAGAACACGCCACACAATTTCAGAAGCACCCGCCATCAACACTCGTGCAACATACATTGGTGCAGGCCCAGCAAGCTTTCCTCCACTTCAATCCCACAAATAAACATTTTACAGGCTCTGTTTCACTTAAGTATTCTGAAATTCTTGATCTGGAGCATTACTGTCTTCTGTCTTGCAGGCTGTGAAATCACATGTTTATCTCATCCCGCTTACATCATTTTCTCTCAAAACGACAGTAAAAATCATTTAACCTTAGAAGAAAAATCGAGTTTTGCTCTTCAGTAAAGACATCGGGAAACAGTCGTCTTTTTTTTTTTTGCCTGCCCTGTACAAGTTCTAAGCCCATCCCATGCCATCAAGCTATCCTACCCGTCTTAAACTGGCTCTCTACTTTCATGCTTTATACTCCCCTTTGCCCCCTCCTAAAAGTGTCCTCTCCTATCAAAGATATACCTCTTATCCTTTGTTCTTCACTTATCCCCTAGGACTAGGAAAGCCATTTTCTTTAATCTCTCTATCTGTCTATCGGGGGGGGGGGATGGAGGGTATATCTGTCTATCTCTCTCTCTCTCTCATCACCGCTCACTATTCTCATCTCTCTCGTCAGTCGTAGCTCTCTCTCCATGGTATCTTCTCTCGCTCTCTCGCTCTCATCTCGGCTCTCTATTCTCTACTCTCTCGTCTATATATATATATATATAGATGTTGGTGTGTTTAGTGTTGTGTGTGTGTGTGTTGGTGTGTGTGGTGTGTGTGGTGTGTGTGTACTCTTGACGTGATCTGAAACAACCTGTTTTTCCAATAGACATGGAAGTAGTTCAAGGGGTGGGTTTTGTATGTCTGACTCTTCAGTCTCCTCAAGGAAGTCATCATACTGCAGACCTGTCACCAAGTACAAGCCAACACTCCTTCGGCTTGGCCAGAAGGGCCATCTGGTAGAACATGCTGCAGAAGAAATGAATAGGTTGAACAATGAACTGCCAAAAATTAGGGAGAGAATTCTCTCACAGAGAAAGTACTAGCAGACCCTGCGTGTGTCGTGTGTGTGATGTGCGCGATGGTGTGTGTGTGTATGTGTGCGTGTGTGTGTGTGTGTGTTGTGTGGTGATGTGTGTGTGTGTGTGTGTGTGTGTGTGTGAGTGTGTGTCTGTCTGCGTGCGTGCGTGCACACAGGCTCTCTCAGAGAAGTACTTGCAGACGCCTGCGTGTGCGTGTGTGTGTGCGTGTGTGGTTGTGTGTGTGTGTGGTGGATGTGTGTGTGGTGTCTGTGTGTGGGTTGTGTGTGTGTGTGGTGTGTGCGTGTGTGTGGTGTGTGTGTTATAGTGTGTGTGTGTGTGTGTGTGTGTGTAGTCTGTGTGTATGGGTGTGGGTGTGTGGTGCGTGCGTTGCGTGCGAGCGTAGCGCGGCGCGCGCGCATGCGTGCTTGCGTGCGTAGAGTGTTCTTAATTGTACATAAGTACTTACTCTCATAATATTTAATAATAACTCTCAATATCAACTGACAGGTGCCCACAACTACTTACATGGCAATTGGTCGTTTAATGTAATCCACAGAGAGGAACGTCCATTACACATTAATTAATGGAAAAAAAAAGTCCAACAATCAAATTATGGTAAATAGACTGTGTACACAAAATAGTGTCTCCGTTTCGCAACAGCCCCAAGCGAGCATCAATCATCAATAAATTAGAACCGTGATAAGTTCATGCAGAGTTTATGTTTAGTGAGGAAGAAAAACGAACAGACCAATATTATTATTATTGCTATTATGTATGATGTTGGTTTGTGATCATCGTGCCATCATCGGCAGCATCATCATCACATCATCAATATATTCATATATTATCATTGTTACAGCATCCATCATCATTATCACTATTATCATCATCAGCACTGTCGTTCTCACTGTCGTCGACGTCGTTCGTCGTTATATTAATTATTATCTATTATTATTTAGTATTATATTATTATATTATATCAATATTACTACTATTACTATTATTTTTTATTATTATCATCACTTATATTGAATTATGCAATCAATAGACTGATATATTATCATCTCAGCATCGGTATTATATCATTATTTATTGTCATCGTACTGTTATTATTGTCATTTACTATGTTTTCTGTTAAAACTGACATTGTATGGAGGTAGATGTTGGTGAGCAGGAAGCACGGTACACTAGCTGCACCGTCAACCACCCCACGCTCCTCAGCCGATGTCTGTCCTGGTTGCTTCATCAGTGTAAATCTTCTGTCTTTACGGTCAGGTCCTCGTGAGTCACGTTGCCCGCACACACGATGAACAAGTAAACTTATCATGTCTACGAAATACGTTATTGTAACCACAACACGTCGGTAGTGCTAAAACTCTAGTAGCTGGAGGGCCGGAGCGTAGGGTGGGTCGTGGGCTAAAAGTGGGGCTGGGGTTGGATGTGGAGGGAGTCAAATGGATGGATGGATTGGGAAGGAGGAAAAGAATATAGCGCCAGAACATGGAACACACGAAAAAAATGTACAGCTGAACGATACTCAACTTAAAGGCCATTTTTGGTAGAGTTTTCCATCGAGTTTCTGTCGGTCAGAAAGCGGGCTTAAAACATTAATCCGGTTTATAGGTACACAAACATCTTGACTAACCGATGATTTATTATTACTAAACTTAGACTCAGCTTCTCAATGTGTGATTAATCCGAGTAGGGTGAGGAAGAGATCGCAAATGTTAGAGGACGATAGAATGTATCTGACCGAAAACAGCTCCGAATGGTCACTGCTGTGTATCATAAGAGGCCCTAATGCATTGTTGTCTGACCACAAACATTCAGTACACTATCCAAATTAGTAGGCACTACAATAATCATGCTATGGCCAATATCCGGGACGACACTAATCTGACAACTTTTAGACCGCGTACTCAACGTGGATAAATTGCACAGAACTCAGATCTGCATAAATCCTACTTCCCATACGTTATTCGAGTGTCGCTGATACGCAACACTCACCATCTTGGACTGAGTTTTCTGTATAGTTTCACGAGCGTGATCAGCAGAGAATAATCAGTTTTTTGTTTCGAGAAGTGACACTGCAATTGTGAGACGTGAAGCGTAAAGATTCAAAACCAAGGTTCGACGCGGCCATGTGACGTTTTGTAAACATTCTAAAGTTTGGTTCTTTTTATATTTTGTTCTTTTCTTGAAAACAATCAGCATGTTACGCACTAAGAAGAATCAATCATTTGCACGCAAGACACCTCACAGACTTTAACGCGACGGCATTTATGAGGGCACACGAAAAGTTGCTCTGATCCTCGTCGGGAGAATATAAGCTAACTCTTAATGATTCACAAATCAATACTCAATGACCATACGCAACGGACCCAAAACAAAAATCGCCGCTGCTAAACCACTTCAGTGTCAAGTTCTTACACGTTCCCTCTCGCTCATTTCTCTCAATTATTTATAATCAACCGAAACACGGGTGATCAATCAATGTTTTTATCATTAGAGACTATAATTATAGATATTCGAGAATGTTTATGTACCCGGGCCAGCTAACTACATGAGGCTTTTTTTTGTAAAGAACGGGTCGATCACAATGAGTTATAAGCCGTCATAATTTTCGAATATTAAAGAAACCATTTTGGAAGCTGCTTAGAGCTCTGTGTGCTTTTATTCAGGTAATTTACAGAGATCTTCTGATCATTACGCTAGATTGTTTACGCATGCACCATTTTTATGAATAAATTCCCACATCAACTTGGAGAGTTCACACAAAGAATAACCAGCAACATTTTTACGCCGAATATGAGAGAGATAAGTTGGTTGCTTTGTCCTTTGTTTTCGCATTGGTCCCATGAGATGTGTTTGCTTCTGCCTGAAAGGAGAACCAAGAGGGTTGAAATGCAATGTTTGTCCTGTAATCATTTGTCGTTGTCCCTTTCTTTCAATTAAAAAATGCCGGACGCATAAAAATGATTAGAACTCAGGAGAAAGCGAACGATTGTAAGAACGCATAGACAAAGTTTCTAAAAAATTCCGAGGGAAGTACGGGTGAAAATATGAATGATTTTATTTCAGAGAAATGCTCGAGCTTTTGTGAATCGTGAATTGCCGGACCATGGCCAGCTGCCCGCTGCTGAATCCTAGGTCAGCCCCTGCTGGTGACAGAACCCTTGACATTCCCTTCTCTCCTCATTCCTATACATCCCGTCTCTCTAAACACAGTGTGAAGGGTGATCGAATTTTGATAGAGAGTAACGCTCATACCTTTTATTAGTCGCTTTGCACTTGCAGTGGATGGAGGGGGACAAGCATCTACTCATGTCCGCCATGTTTAGCGGAGGTCTAATGTTTAACGGAAGAGACACACTCTTTTGGGTACATAATCACATCCACAGTTTAAAGGGCCAAAACTTACAAGTTGGGCTGGGTCGTAACATCACTTATTTCAATTTTCAAGAAACGGATAAACCATAAATGCTATTTTGATATCTCTATCCATTCCCGAGTTGTAGAACTATATCGGGAAACTGATCTGTCCTGATTTGAGCTTAAACTCTTGCATAGGGAAAAACAAATTGGGAGGTGAGCTCAATGGACTCTGTCTTGACCGCTGCTATCATCAGGGGAGAAATCAACTGTCCTTGAAGCTACCCGGTGGGGGGGTGGGGCCGGTACCCACCGCACTTCTTATAGTGGGGCAGCTATTGTACGGGCGTCTGGGTCAAGTAGCGTTACACACTTCAGTGGCAGGCTCAAGTATATCTTGAAAGAGAGGCATTTTGGTCCTTTCCTCTTGTTTTCAGTGACCTGGTATCTTTGACACATAGGTATAAACTAAACAAGCGCGACTGAAGTTAACTTTTATACTGAAATAAATTCTGTCTCACACAAAAAAATATCCCCAACACGGCCCTCCCTCTCCCCCCCCCCCCATTCCCTCTGTCATTCTATCGTCGAAAAATGAAAGACTGAATTTAAAACTCGTCAAAGCAACTGATTATATGCTTCATTCTAAGCAGATCACAAGAAGAGTGACTGGGTGGAACCATTGAGGCACGCCAAAAGGAACACGAGGAAATGAGCTCCCTTTTCTCTTCGTATTTTACTTTTTGTCGGTTAGGTATCCTAACCACGAGAAGGGTATCGTATACGCCAAGTAGAATCAAATGTGATTGTGTGGGACCGGCAAGTTATCCATCAGAGTCTCTTCAGATCGGCAAAGTGTTTTCTTCTGTGTGGTAATGTGTAACTGTTCTGGAGAAACGATCGTGCATACCTACCACACCTCTTTACAGGCATGATCCATAAAACACTACCATTGCGGAAACATCAGTGAAATCAATTGGAGAAGTTTTGGTCTCTGCAGGATACTGGATGCAACCTTCTCTGCTGTTTCGACTCCATACAGCTCCCTTTGTATAAATGTTTATAACAAAGGGAGCAAAGAACTAAACAGTCTGGTATTCCACAGCTCAGCAAAATGAAATAACACACAGCGTTGTACTATAGCAATAACGATTATATGAACAAATTTTTTTCTTTAACAAGCTGATTTCAAAGTAGTACCATTAATTCCCAGTGTGTTGACGGTGACGAGTCCATAACAAAGTCTGGTGAGAGATGTTACCACTCTTTTTTGTTCTTATACTAAACTTAAGCACACAAAGGAAGGTCAGATCGTCGTGGATACAGAATAGAAGGCATCAGGAACATTCTGTACCAGTTTTAAACAGGTCCCTGTTTTTGACTGGTTACAAGCGCGGAAATGACAAAACAGTCTTGAATAAACTTGTCGCGTTACGATCTAGCTGTGAAAAAAGTAAATTAATTGAAAAATTACCGAGGAGATGGTAAATGTCATCGTTCTACAAAAAAGTTTAAAAACATTGTGAATGAAGCACTGGTTATTAAAGCTATATGTCAGCTGTGGCAATTATACTTAAGCGCTACTTTTTGAGCTCAAACGCAAATGACATGCAAAAATAAAATGAAAATCTGTGATTACAAAGAGTGCATGAATCACATGGTAATTCTTGGATCCCAAGACACTTTTTCTCAGCAAACTACTGGGCGTAATCAATGCCTGAAATATGCATGATTTTATCCATTGATGAGAGAGATTTTCGCATTTTCCAATTGACTATATGAATTGATGTTTTTAAAGATGTACTTTTATTCACATTTCATTTAGGCCAAACTTGATAACGGATCACTCAAAGAGAGTCTCTACAGAATTGGGTAATTTCTCTTAAGAAAGCTAACACCCTTCTGGATAATTGCAAAGCAGATTTCCAAAAGGGTCCGATCAGTAGTAAAAAACTACACACATCAATGCTATAATGCGTGATCCTTCCCAGAATTTCTAAATATTCTATGCCGTTTTGACTTGGCTGTATATCTTAGGTCCTGGACGTGCCCTGAATATTTATTGCCTTGTTCAATGCTAAAGGGATATGCCCCTGAAATTTCTCAACATTTCGCTTTAAATATCAGAAAATCACAAGAATGAGGATCGGAAGAAGGCTAAGGCCGTATAAGGGTTGGTTACAGCTGCAGGACGATGCTTCATTTCTGGATTGTTCTAGTACGGTCATTGAGGACAACTGAATTTTGAATACGCCCTAAGGACTTTGGACTTTATGAACCTATTAAGCAAAGGGGGAGGGGTGGGGGGGTGGACATGGATCATTCGTCCCCTGTGAGGATAATGATTTTCTGTGATGGATTAGAGCCAGCTCTTTTACCATTCGCATTTTAGAGACATCTAGCCTCAAACTTCACATGCACAAGGTCACTATCAAATCGATTACCACCCTTCGTCTGCGAGTCTTTTCAGTCTTTCTGGTTTTCCTAGGATTTCAGGAGGTTTGCGGTGCTTGAACCTGCAGATACAACATGGCTCGGTAACGACACAGTGCGATATCACCACAGGTACAGAATCAAACAACAGGACACCATCAAAATCATTTTGACCGCACACAAACTAACTGTTAACATGCAAGTCACCCTAATAGGGGATTGCAACTGGGAAATGGGCGATAGGGATAGTGAGGGATTTGCGACCCGGAAGAGGGGGGGGGGGAGCGTCACGAAAGTTTTTTCCGCGGCCGATCCAAAGGGCCCAAAAAGCCTCTATGGGGCGCAATGCTGCAATAGAATCTGAATGAATTTTTTAAACACATAACAATGTCTCTGACGTCCGGGAAGAGGGAATGGAGGTGGGATCGCGGAGGCTGGAACTGAGTGTCAAACACCATATTGGTCTATGCTGCTGATAAGATCTGCAGCGGTATCAGTCCTTCTTTTCTGGCAAGGGGCTTCAAACTTTACAGAATAAACAGCTCATCTACGTTCCTTACCTTCTTTCCATACTCATGAGACCAAGGAAGTGTATTTTAGTATTTCAATCACTCTCGGGTATTACCAATTTTCGTGTAAGGGGCCGTTCTGGTGGGGCGTGCTTCATTTTGGATAATATCTAGTATTGAAGAAAACAATCGGTTCTGTGGATATTACAACAAACCGAACAAGCGAACAACGGATACACAAATCTATTCAATCCAAGAGCAAAGTTGATTTTTTTTTTCCATTTTCCTAAGTTCATGTAGATTCTTCCTATATTACACGACTTAATAGCACCTTTAACAATTGGCATAGACCATGATCTGAACCCGGAAAATGACAATAAGGATTACCAGGCGGCTAGAGCAGTTTTTAGATTATCTTTAGAATTTGCAGAAAAGAAAATGTCATCGTCCTCCCCTGCGTTTTTTTCTTTTTTTTTTTACTCGCATTGCGCGCCTTGCCCCTCGACCCACCCCCACCCAAGCAAGGAAGGCGCTGAACCGCGTGAAGCAAGGAAGGAGACGCTGAACTCTGAAGAGCAAGGAAGGGCGCTGTAGAAACTCCTAAAGGCAAGGAAGTTGTCGCTTGAGAACTTCATGACGCAAGGAAGTGCGGCTGAATCTGTAAGCAACAGGAAGGCGCTGAACTCTGAAGCACAAGGAAAGGCGCTGAACTACTGAAGCAAGGACGGGCGCAGACACTGCGCGCAAGAAGGCGCTGAAAACTCTGAAGCGAAGTGAAGGCGCTGAACTCTGAAGGCAAGGAAGGGCGCGTGAACGCTGAATCAAGGAAGGCGCTTGAAGTCTGAAGGCAAGGAAGGCCTGAACACTTGAAGCAAGGAATGCGGCTGAACTCTGAAGCAAGAAGGCGCGAATCTTCTGAAGCAAGTAAGGCGCTGAACTCTGAAGCAAGAAGGCCGAGCTGACAGGCTCTGAAGCAAAGGGAAGGCGCGCTGTAACTCTGAAGCGATCAAGAGCTAGGCGACAAGTTTCGTTCTGTCTCCTATTTGTTTGTATCTTGCCTGAAGAAGACACTAAGAGGTTCGAAACGCTCGTGTTTTGTCTTGCTGACTCATTTGTCCACGTTTCACTGGTCGGGTCGCTAACTATTTATTTAAGATTTGTTTAGATTTTCCGTCACTGCAGTCCGTCTCTCTTGCAAAACCAACTCTTAGATTTCCATTACTGGAGCAGTGGAGCAGACACTTTGGCAGAATTTGTCCAAAAGTTGTGTCACCACTTTTTTTTTACGTCATTTCAATCGCTCTTCACATGCTTTCTGCTCATTGTTGAACAACACCATTTTAGATAGTAGGTCTCCTGCCAAAGATTTCAAAACTATCTAATTCCAATCCAAACTCTGATATGACACAAACAGAGTGTTGTTGGCAAACAGTGACTAGTGTGAGTTAAAACCTTTGGACATCTTCTATAAGTTACAGAAGCAAAACCTAATAATTTGAATACCGACAATGTTAAACTCGGTTTTGTTCCGCACTTGGAATGCGCTTCTTTTCCCTTTCAGGCACGTGGACCTTTACATATCTAAACAATTTACAGGCTGAGTTCCACTCTGCTTGATTGTCTCTTTCGTTAGCGCAATGGGGTTTTTTTTCTCTTTAAAAATTAGCGCAAAATTGTGTACAGAACAAAATCCTCGCAGAACAATGCATTTGTTTATTGAAAAGATCGTTCTTTCACGCAGAGGGAGAATAAGTTTCTAGTGCATCCTATGGTGAAAAGCATTGACAAAAGCTAAATATGACATAAAGTGACGGTGGAGCACAAATCCTGACAGAGGTTTTGAGCATGAATTTGAGAGAGACAGACATACAGGACAGACAGTCAAGACTGAGACACGACTGACAAGAACCGAACGACCGACAGACAGATAGAGTTAAAAGAGATGGGCAAAATGGGAATAGTCCGAGATAAAGTGCTCATATAAGGGACAACTAGCTGGGTAGAGAGAGAGGTTACACATCTGAAAGCGATTAATGTAAAACAGAGAAACAACACACCACAGGTGTGTGTACGTCATCGGTTGCATCGGCCAGGACCATCCGGTCACAGACTTTCTTCCCCTTGCTGGGAGTTGGTATGCAGACATATGTGAAAAAAAAGCAGCCACCGTTGTCCTTGTGCAGTTGTCTTTCGCAACTAGGAAAGTAAACTTACAACACACACACACCCACAACACAACACACACAGACCCGACACACACACACAGACACAGTCACTCACATAAGCTGTATAAACTCACACCTATGTGCTCTTAGCTTCACACAGTCATATGCGTATGGTGGAAATGGCCGCGAGAATATCTATGGACAGCCATGATCTGTGTTTTGAAGATGGTTCATTTTTGGATGAAGCAGCTTGGTCACTGAATGCATGCGTAAGTGTAATACCTGCACATCAGCAGCTTATTCTTGCCTATCCCAGCTACAAAAACAACAGGTGTGTTTTACATTAACAAAGATGAGACCAGCAGTACTTGGATGATGTAATCTGGATAAGTAGCGAGAAACCTTTCATCTATATGTTTGTTTCCTGTTCAAGAGTTGGCGGAGAATTCCACTGGACAGTTTCGCCCAGCGATAAACCCTAAAAAATTTGCGAGTCAATTCGATGTTTCATTCCAGTGAGCAAATGCAAGCTTTCATATTGAACTCAGTATGATGTGTTTTTTTAATATCTTCCAAGTCGAAAGCGTAACAAGGCAGAGACCAGAAGCTTTGAACAAGCATTAGTTTTGATTTTACAATCTATTTCGACAACTCGGTTTACAAATTAGTTTGTTGAAATGAAATCATATGCAACTCAAATCACATCACATCAACTTTCTATTATCTCAGAGTAGAAAGTATCGCACACATATCAGTCATTCTTATGGTAAATGTTACATTGAAAAAGACAGAAAAAATGTATTTTCCACATTACATGTATAACTACATGAGTTATAGCAATGAACAAAAGGCAAGATACAAACAAGCCCAAACGAGCAAAGTCTAACTTTCCATGGAACTAAGAGCGATTGATGACTGAGGTCGACATGAAAACACAAGCATGAATAATGGAGACATGATTACAGAGCGAATGACAACAAACAAAAACATACGCATGATGATAAACAGAGAAATGTGGAAACGTAGAGACAACATGACAAGAGGAACATCAAGATCAAAGCAGAGTGTGATTGAAACATGAAGTCTTAGCAGGGGGAGCCCATACTTCAGCCCAACGTCCGGCCACAAAAGATTAGGAGCAAGGCGCGTTGTATGGTCAGCAGCCTAAGATTACATTATACTGTTTCTCCAGCGAACGCCAGAACCCTAAAGCAAGTCAGACCGCAACTAAAAGGTTGCACATCTGTCCTGTCAAAGAGGATCAAAAAAGAGCGAATTTCTAAAGGCTTTACTTTCCTAACTTATGGCAATAGGTTGTCCGTCGCATGACCTCTTGCGTGCGTACTGAGATGCCTAAACCAGCCTTTATGCAGGACTGAGCGATCATGCACCTCCAGAATATGCTCTGCCAACAAATGAGAACTATCTCCAAAACTCATGGTCTGTGGATAAGATCGCTTCCACCTTAAAAATAAAAGTTTAGTGCCGAAACACGGGTTCCTATGAGGGGTACTTCTCTTAACGAACAACTTGATGCGTTAACAGTTTTCAGGTTCATTCATGGTTTTAATCAATGGTCTTTTCGATGCTTCAGAAATGATATCAGACACTAATTTGTTTTTTTACATCACCACAACTCACTCTCATCCAACAAGTACTTATCAAACAGCATCATCTGTTAGGCATAATTATACTTAGGTGACTATACCTAGTGTAAACAAAATTGTTGATCTTTATAAACAATTATGCAACTCTGTTGCTTGGCGGAAATAACCAGCGGAGCAATTTCAGCAACACAGTTGGAGCCATACAAGACAGTATTGATAAACCATCAGATTTCTATTCAGCTCAATACCCTTCTCCTAACGACAGTCGAGGCGTCACCACTGGAGCATTCAAACAAAAAGACGACTGCAGGCCGAAATTGCTTTCTTTACCTCTGCAGACACAAGATAAATAGCCATGATAATATTTTTAGTTGTTCCATGTATTCAGCCTTAATTGTAATGAATTAATGGCGTAGACAATGTGGGCCCCACCCCTCAGTCATGATGGTAAAGAGCCATTTTTGCGACAACAATTCTGCGTTATAGAATAATGTTAAACTTGTTCAATACTTTAGGTTAATTCACTCAGATTGGATCAGTCCTAGGGAGGTTTCGCTAATAAATTTTTCACTTAATTAATTTCTCCGATTGGTATACCTACCTTTGTTCGGCGTTGATCGCAGAGTGAACACAGTTTTTTTTTCTTTGTCTTTGAAGGTACTTGTGTTTTGTCAGGCGAATTGGGAGGAGACAAATGTGTTTATACGTTGTTAGTACGTGAATCATGTCGCTATAGCGCGCGAAGCGCAGCACAGCACACCACACACACACACACCACGACACACACAGTTAACACACACACACGCACACATCTCCACACACTACAGCATACAGGTGGGCCCACACACACCACAAACACACTGGCAGAGGAGCGCGAGTACAAGAATACGAATTAACCGAGTAACCTTTATTTATTCGGAATACGTGTAAGAAATTATGATTTTATGAAGGTAACATGAGAATAAGCGTGAGAATGTTCTTGTTTATAACCATGTGCCCAACAGAAACAACAACAGCATACAAGATGAACATACCATACACTAGATGAAAACAGAAAAGCTGAACTAATACAGACGGAACAACCAACCACAACACCCACACTCACACAAGGGCGTGCAAGCGAGCACTCGCGGTACACGCACTGGCTTACCTACATCGTTGTCTGGATGGACTATAAGTGCCCAGATAGTCTGGTTAAATCGGCACAGCGATTTGGTTTTGTTATTATGCAAGTCCATCTGCTTGATTTCGGAGTTGACGCTGTAAAATCAATCAAAAAATGATCCAATCATTATGACATCACACACACGCGGCGCGCACGCACGTACGCACATGAAACCTTTAAAACCCTTTGTTTTCACGAACTCAATGTTGGGTGCTTCGTGTATTTACGTGTTCACATTTCCCAGCAGACATGTCACATGACAAAAAGTGATACTGGGTACATACATGATATACTTACTATGACCTAAACATACTCAACAGAATGTCTGTATCACGCACATACCTAGTATTACCCGATATCATTATTTTCGTTATCAGGCTGATTTAGAATTAAAGAAAAGGCATGTATAAACAATACTTCCCTGATAAAATTAAATGCAGCTTTCGACAGCAAACATTTTGTGACTAGAACAACATGTAAAAACTCTGTTTGCATTGCCGACTTCTATATACATTTCCAAGATATTTTGGTCCAGTCGCGAATGCATGCTTTGGCAAAATGTTGAAGAACTGTTTATATGAATCATTTTTTGTTAAATAAAAAGCCATCGAATTTGAAGAAATTGAGGAGCTACCAACGTAAAACCATACATAGCAAGATATAGATTAAAAGCACAATAAAAAAAAATGAATTCAGTTCAATTCAAATCAATTCAATCATACTTGTTTGATCCACATTGAAATTCATTTGTGACTTCAAAGGCTTTTGATGAACCCCACATAATGCAAAACTCTTCAAAAAAAAACAGTGAGCTTAGAACATATCATAGATAAAAAGAAAAGCCGGATGAACAATCCGCTAAACTGTTTGCATACCTTCATAAAATACAAAGCAGGCCACAAACGCACGGTAATAAATCAAGCGAATAGACAAATGAATAAAATAAATCAATAAATAAATAAACGACTAAATAAATAAATAAGCAGATAAATAAATAAGTGGATAGATAATTAAGCTTGCGCACGGACGCGCGTGCGCGCGAGCACACACACACACACACACATATACACACACACACGCACGCGCGCACACACATGCACACGAACACACACACACACACACCACACACACACACACACACACACACACCATGCACACACACACACACACACAACACACACACACACACACACACACACCACTTACGCATTCATGCACGCATAACGGATTTCTTATCCTGCATAATTTCGCATATACATTTTTATTGCTTGTATCAACCTTTTACCGAAAAATCCAGTATTTAAAAAACGTCG
>CM031603.1:49463102-49488102 GCA_018398815.1 Conus ventricosus | reverse complement strand
CATGCAGAACTGAAGTAGAGACAGGTAGAACAATGAGACGCATGCAGAAAGACTGTAACTGAAGTAGAGACAGGTAGAACAATGAGACGCATACAGAAAGACTGTAACTGAAGTAGAGACAGGTAGAACAACGAGACGCACGCAGAAAGACTGTAACTCAAGTAATAACAGGTAGAACAATGAGACGCATGGAGAAAGACTGTAACTGAAACAGAGACAGGTAGAACAATGAGACGCATGGAGAAAGACTGTAACTGAAACAGAGACAGGTGGAACAATGAGACGCATGCAGAAAGACTGTAACTGAAGTAGAGACAGGTAGAGCAATGAGACGCATGCAGAAAGACTGTAACTCAAGTAATAACAGGTAGAACAATGAGACGCATGGAGAAAGTCTGTAACTGAAGTAGAGACAGGTAGAAGAATGATACGCATGCAGAAAGACTGTAACTCACGTAATAAAAGGTAGAACAACGAGACGCATGCAGAAAGACTGTAACTCAAGTAATAACAGGTAGAACAATGAGACGCATGGAGAAAGACTGTAACTGAAGTAGAGACAGGTAGAACAACGAGACGCATGGAGAAAGACTGTAACTCAAGTAATAACAGGTAGAACAATGAGACGCATGGAGAAAGACTGTAACTGAAACAGAGACAGGTAGAACAATGAGACGCATGGAGACAGACTGTAACTGAAGTAGAGACAGGTAGAACAATGAGACGCATGCAGAAAGACTGTAACTGAAGTAGAGACAGGTAGAACAATGAGACGCATGCAGAAAGACTGTAACTCAAGTGATAACAGGTAGAACAATGAGACACATGGAGAAAGACTGTAACTGAAACAGAGACAGGTAGAACAATGAGACGCATGGAGAAACACTGTAACTGAAGTAGAGACAGGTAGAACAATGAGACGCATGCAGAAAGACTGTAACTGAAGTAGAGACAGGTAGAACAATGAGACGCATGCAGAAAGACTGTAACTCAAGTAATAACAGGTAGAGAACAGTAAAACGCGGGGTTTAGCTCAACCGCCCTCAACCAGTTTCGGGCGGTTGAACCTAAACCCCGCGTTTTACTGTTCTCTGACAAGTAAGACTTCAATAACCAAAAAAATAACGATTATCTACAAACAAACATACTGTGTAGGATTGTCTGTTTTCAATGCTAATTTACAAAACTTTTGAGATTTTAATTTTTGCTTAATCCTGTGTTTTTCCTGATCATTTTCAATAACATCATTTTCGCGCATACATTCATCGAATGCGTCTCTGTCTTTCATGTGAAATGAAACTACAGTCTTTAACTGTTCTCTAAAGTCTTTTAAAACGGAGTTATATTTCTGACATAAAATCCACACACTTATCCCAGCTAGTTTCTACCTACATTATATCTTTATAAGTTTACAAAACTTTGCATAACAGACAGACGGACACGAGGCAGCGGCGGGGCTACAGAGACCCATCATTAGGCTGACACCCAATCACTTAATTTCTATTCTTCTATGCTAGTGTTTTTTTGCATGCTCCACTGCACAGGAGCCTACACCTCACGCGTGCCCGTTCAACAATCGACAGGGAGTATGACGTCATTTTTGGCTGGGGAAGGCCAGATCTCATTATCCCAAAACAGTTTTAGACATGTCTCCCGCGTGTAAACCTCCTATCAAATCAAGTGCTGATCTTAAATCACGTGACATTTTGTTGTTGTTAGCAACTGGGCAGCCCTGTCCTCTCATTTCTCTTGGCGGCGTTGAGCAGTGAAGACGTGCGATAAAAGTGATTGACTTTAAACTTTGTTTCTGCTGATTGATATGTCGTTCAATCTGCAATATGGAGGTGTTCTGGAAACTACTTTTAAGTTTTTTTTAATCAGAACAAGGGAAAGGAATGCACAATGAAACGTGGAATGAGTGGTTGAAAACAAATATTGGAATTTGTCCTTCCTACTCCCGGAGACTGAGAGAGATATCTCGTTTGTTATTTCCATACATTTCCAAATTCAGCACTGTTGGGCTGTCTTTTTATGAAGTCTTTAACATGAAAAAAGAGCTCAAAACCATGTTTGAAAGCAGTGAGGAGATCAGGCCTATTGGGCTGAGAAGACACTGTCAATTGTTCCCAACTGTGAACAGCAACAATCTCAGTAAAAATGGCGGAACTGATCAAGCATACCAGTCAGTTCACTCACTACCACATGCAGTGGCCGCCGCGGTCTGAGGAGACGCCAGCTGCGGTTGAGGGGAAGAGATTGAGCACTGAAATAGGTCGCGCTACAGCCTGTAGCGCCGAAATAGGTCAACTAGTATTGACATTTTTGTTCTACTCTGTTAAACGTCCTGCTTCAACTTTTTGACTGCTTTTTCAGACGGCCTGCCCCATTATAATGAAAATGCTTTTGTATATAATGAAAATGGCTTTTGTATATAATGAAAATGGCTTTTTTGTTGTTGTGGCTTCAACGTATTGCTCCTGCTTCAACGTCCTGCTTCGCTGTTTTGCTTCACCTGCTTCAGGCTGCCTTTTCAGGCGGCTGCCGATAGAACTTTGAAGAGATCCTGTGATTATTGACTCGGGACTCTGATAAGGGCTTTTGGCGGCTGTCTCGAATTTACATCGTTCAAGTGTGAACCACAAAAAGCCCCATTCACATTTCCCTGCAAGCACCATCCCGTCTATTGTGTGAATGATTCTCGTGTGTGTGTGTGTGTGTGTGTGTGTGTGTGTGTGTTGGAGAGAGAGTAGGCCAAGTGATCACATAGGGTCGTTTGCTGCTGTGCTCCTCTTCCCCAATCAATAGTTAAGTCTTCTTCATCATCACTGATCACAATTGTTTCTATTTCTTGGCTAAGTCCTGTGATTGCTCTGATTTTATTTCTCTAAGTAAGTCAGACTCCTGGGAACTCTCGGATTCACTCATCTTTTGATTCCATCTAATTGTACACTTTCTATAACAATTTGTAGACACAAAAACTTAACCACCTTCTCCCCACTCGATTAGAGAACACACTGTGCTGTCAAACTCAGTTGGAGTTGTGAAAGGAAACGTTCATGGGCCGCCCCCCAAAACCCCTTTTTAAAGGGGAAGGCAATTTTGGGTTTTTTTAACCCAAGGTCCCCTCCCGCTCCCCCTTTGTCACCCCTTGACTCAAATTTTCCCTACTCAAGTCACCCTTTAAGTACCCTCAATTTTCCAAACCAAAGTCGCTTTTTTAATTTTCCTACTAAAGGGTAAATTTTAATTTCCCCCAAAACCCCAAAGTCATCCTCAATTTCCCTACTAAAGTAACTTTTTTGTTTTTAAATAAAGTCTTTTAAGTTACCACAAGTCTTAATAAAGGGAAAATTCTAAGTTTTTAATCAAAGTAACTTTTAAGTTTTTAATCAAGTCACCCCAAAGTAAACCTCAAAAAGTACTTAATAAAAGTCAGCTCAAGTATTTAAAATTTAAAGCCCAGCTCAAGTTCTTAAAAAAGTCACCCTTTAAAATTTACAAAAAGTTCTTTTTTAAAAAAATTTTTATAATTATTATTGCATTTAAAAATGGATCAAAATGATTTTTTTGTTTTTGGTGGTTTTTTTGGCATGCTTTTGTTTTTGGTTTTTCTGTTTTTTAGTGGCGAGATTTTTTGGGGATGTTTTGGGTTTTTTTGCTGTCGTTGTTTATTATTTTATAACCGTAAAAACCCCCCCCTTCGGTTTTTGCCCCCAAAAAAATTGACAATTGTTTTAAAGGAAAATTCCCTTGAGATTTTGGCGGTGTGGAAAACCCTGTTGTTGTTGTAGGTCTTGTATCTTTCTTTTCTGGGTTTTTTTTTATAGGGGGGTTGGGGCCCTTTTACCCTTTTTTTCCTTATGATTTTTTATTCTGTGATTGTAACATTAATTTTGGGTTGGGTTTTTTTTTTCACTTGCAAATTTTCCCTTTTTCCTGCTTGCAACACGCCCAGGTTTTTGAGGGGTTTTTTAATGGCACTTTCTCCCCCCTAAATTCGGGGTTTTTGATTCTGTGTTTTTTCTGGCTCGGTCTTTTTTTTTTAAGGGGAAAAAAAAATCAAATATGATTAAAAGTAATTAATCCCGCGATAAACTGGGGGAACAATTTTTTTCCCAAAACCCTGTAATGAGATCCTCCCTTAGAGACTCTAATGTTTTTTAAAAAAACTGGATCCTGTTTTAAAATTTTTTTTTCATACAAAAAAAACCCTTGTTCAGAACCAATGGGGGGAATTTAAAAATTTGTTTATTTGTACAAACTAAAAAAAACCGTTTGGGGCCGTCGTTTCCCTTTCCATTCTTGCCCCCAGTTGCACTTATACCGGTTGTGATATTTTAAACAATGTTTTGTGGCGCCCATTTTTTTTTGAATTGTTCTATGGGGGTTTATTTCCGAGGTCTGTTTTTTTTTTTCCAACATGCCCCAAAAGAATACAGCTTTTCCCTTTTTTTTGGGCCCAAATGTTGGTCCCCATTTGACCCATTTTTTAAAAATCATAAGTTCAGGAAGGTTTAGTAGTTTTTCGCTGTTAAAGTTTTTTTTTAATTTTAATTATTTTATTTTTTTTAAAATGAGCCCAAAAAAAAAAAAAAACTGTTCCCAAACCCTTTGGTTCCCATTCTGCTGTTTTTGGGGGGGGCCAAAAGTGTAGGATAAAAAATTGTTTGGGTTTAAAAAAATTTTTAAAAAAATTAAAACCAGCGATCTTGGCAAATTTAGACTTTGAAGACCCCACCCAAAGCGGATTGCAAATTATTACGGGTTCATTTCCCTACAAAAGTTTTTTTATTTAAAAGAAAGGGGATTTTTTCCAGACAGTTTTAATTGTAAAAAAAAAAAAAATACATTTAAAAATGGTTTTCCCCTCTTTAAGGGGGGGGGGTTTTTTGGGGGAGGGGGGTTTTTTTTTTTTTGGGCGCTGTGGGGGAATGCGTTGCTTTTTAGGGGAAAAAGTAATTACGGTTTAGTAAACTGGGGGAGGATGGCGGCAAGGGGAAAAAAGACAAAAACAAAGCTATGGAGCAATGGGGCCGCAGCCAAGATTACTAGGGAAAAGCAGGAAAAAATTGGGAGCAGTTGGGATTTTTTTAAAAGTTAAAATAAAAAAAAACCAGGGACATGCAGTTTACCCCAATTAAAAGTTTGTTGAAAAGAAATTTAAAAGAAATTTTATTTGTAAAGGAAAACCAACGAGAAAATCGCCCCCCCCCAAAATTCGCAATTTTTAAATAAACATCAAAAAAAACCAAAAGATGCAAGAAATCGTGTTTATTGTCTTTGGTATGACCTTTTGTGCATTTTTTTGCACAAAATATTGGCTGAAAAAAAAAATGAAAAAAATCTTTTTATTGGCCAAAAAGGGATATTGGAAAGGGAATAACAGCAATAAAAAAAGCTAACCCAAAGCAGCGGGAGTCAGTGAACAAACAGAAAAGGAATGGTTATTAAGCAAGCGTTTTGGCAAATTTATTTTCCCCTTTCCCCCCCCCTAGCCGAATACAGGGGCCCTTACTTTGGGGAAATACAACCCCCAAAAACGAAAACCCATAAAATGGACCTTTTTTTTCCCCCATGTACGTTTAGCAAAAAAGTTTTTAAGTACGCACTTACAGTCTTTGACTTTGCTTAAAAGATAAAAAGATGCAAAACCCTTTAAAACACAAAAGAGTGCTTCTGCGGTTGCTTTTGGGTAAAAAATAAAAATTTTAAATTGGGCCCCGTTAAATTACCCTCCCCATGTTTCAAGGGGTGATGGGAAAGAATTTAAAGGCCAAGTGAATCAGTTATTTTTTAAAACATGGGTTTTACCTTTAAAAAAGAGGCTTCCAGGAGTTTCCAGATCACGGGGTTTTTGGTTAAAAAATTTAAAAAAACAGTTTTTAAAAAGGTTTTTTTCTCCTACCGTATCATAGAGAGCTGTTTGGGAAAATTTCTCGCAAAACAAAAGGGGTTTTAAAAGACTGCCCTCAGTTCTACGTGCAATGAAAAATTGAAAAATTTTAAAAAATTAACAGGTCTAAAACCAGTAAAGCAACAAAAAAAAAAAACCAATAATTGTGTTGAAGGGGGCCCAAAATTCACCCCAGAAAACTATTCCCATTTGGTTTGAAAGAAAGGAAACTTTTTTTAGGGGGGGAAGGGGCAGAAGGGGACATCGCTTGGGAAAAGTTTCCTTTTGGGGTGTGTTGACCCCATTTGAAAAAAAAAAGAAATTGTAAAAAAAAGAATCCGTGTGAAATTTTTTACGAAAAAAAACTGCCCACCCCAAAAAAACCCACCCCTCAAAGATTTTTGGGTGAAGGAAGAACTGAAAATTATCCCCCAAAAGCCCCACTTTCCCCTTTTAAAAAACTAAATTTAAACGTAAATATTTTTGGGGAGTCAAAAAAGGGGAAAGCTCAAAATTTTAAGCACAAAACGAAACAAGGGGTGAAAAAGGGGGAAAAGACCTTGGAATTGTTTTAGGGGAAATTTAATTTTGATTCGTGTTCTGCAAATTTGGGGGGAAACACTTGCGAGGGTTCCCCCCAACCTGCTAAAACATCAGATCGCACACCCAAAAATCCCAAATTTTGATTATAAAATATGGGATAAAAAATATCTTGAAAAAATTTAAAAAAAAATTCAAAGCAAAATCAAGAAAAACATGAAAAAAAAATTTTGGATAAATTTGGGAAATTTTTATGATTAAAGTTTCTAGATAAAGTTCGGGGAAAATAATAAACCCGAAAAAAACCCCCGGGGGACGAAAAAGGTATTTTAAATTAGGCCGTTTTTTCAGTCCCCCCAATTGCATATGAAAATTTCGGTTTTAACAAATTTTTGTTTTGTTTTTGGCCCTATTAATAAATTTTTTTTTACAAATTTTGGGGTTGATTCATGTAGTTTAGATCTTTATTTTTTTACTTTGGTCATGATAAAAAGGGATGTTTTATTAAGCAATGTTCCCTTTGAAAGTTGTAAATTGGGTTTTTTTGGCTGCAAACCCTGCGAGTTTATTCCCTTTGTTTTTTTTTATTTTTCTGGGGTTTAAAAAAAATACTTTTACATTTTCGCCCTTTAAAACCAAATTTAAAACCCTTAAATCACCCCCAGATAATTCATCCCTTCTTTTTTTCCCAAAAACCTTTTTGGTTAACAGTTAAAAGCAAAGGCGAATCTTTAGGAAAATTTCAGAGGGGGTCGTAAAACCCCGATGCCTTTAGCTACTTTTTTTAAATGTCTTTTAGATATCTTCAGTAGGGATACCCAAAAACCCAAAACTATTGTATCTGTTTTAAAGTCTTGGACTCAGGAAAACGGGGGGTTTTTAAAGTAGTCATAAAGAAATTTAACATAAAAAGTTTGAAAATTTCTAAAACATTTAAACCCAATAAAAAAGGGGCCCTTACCCCAATTTTGACTTTTTTTTTTTTTTCATCATTATAAAAAAAAAGCGATCATGAAATCTTCTGAAGTTCCTGAAAATTTATTTTTTTTTGAAGCCCGCTTAAATTGTTTGTTCTCTTTGGTAAAAATTTCTGACTCTTTACGCTTGTGCGGTTTCCCATAGTTTTTCCCAAAAACGCGGGTTGTTCATAAGCTTGAAAAAGTTTTTTTTTTCGGGAAAGATCGGGTGGATTTAGTTTGAGATAAGTTTTTTTTCTTTTTATGTAGGGGTTTCATAAGGGTTCTTGACCCAAAAGGGGAAATTTTACAAATTAAAAGCTTTTTCAAACTTAAAACCCAGTTTTAAAATTAAAAATTGTAAAAGTCTGTAATGGCAGACATAATTTTTTTTTGCCCAAAGTTAGGCAAAAGTTTGGGTTTGGTTCTTTTTTTTGCCATTTTAAATTTCTGCTGTAATGGTTTAGCCCTTTTGGGCAGGTCAGGGGTTTTCCCTGAGGATTTTTAAAAGTCAATTTCTAGAATGGAAACCACGCTTGGGGTCTCCCGGTCAAACTGCTCAACCATTTAAATTGTTTTTTTTGAAAAATTATTTTTCCCGCCTTTCAGTGTAAAATTTTAAAGTTGAGAAAGGGAAAGTGATTGCCCCATTGCCCATCCATCAAAAATTTTTTGCTTTCAAAATAAGGGGGGGATAGTTAGCCTTTTTTACTTGGATCTTAGTCGTCCAAGTATTTGTTTTTTTTGCTTTACAGTAATGGTGGGGCCCCGCCATCAAATTTCCCCCCACCCCAATTTCCGTTTTAAATATCTGAATCATTTTTAAACAGACAATAAACAATCTGTATCCAGAAAAATTTTTAAGAAAGGGGGTCCCAGCTCATCCCGGGGCAAAAAAAATTTTGCGCAGGACCCCCAGGCTTTTAAATTTTTTATGCAGGTCTTTTTTATAATTTTAAAAAATTTTCTGCCAACAAAAAAACGTCACCCCTCAAGTATGAATCTTTCTAGTCCCCCATTGTTTTACACTCAAACTTTGCCCGCATCTTGGCATGTTTGGGAAATCGGAATCACTGATGCCCTTTTTTCTAAGATTTGGGAAAAGAACCCCACCCTTTGGGGGGAAGAAAGGGGTTTTTTCTTCAAATTTTTCCCCAAACTGTTCATGTATTTGGGGGGGGGGAAACCCCTTTCTAAAAAAGTTTTGGGCCAAAATATTTTTCCGTTTATTGGGCGGGGATTTAAAAACGAATACCCGGGTGATTTAATAAAAACCCTTTCCTTGTGCTGATAGAGTCAAAAAAAAACCCGGGAAATTTAAAGGGTAAAAAACATGTCCCTTTTTTTGAGGGCCTGTGCCAAAAGGGCTTGTTCCCCTGAAGGCGTTTGGTTTTACTGTTGGCATTATAAGGTGAGAGTCGTACCCCCGCAAGTTGGGGAAAGAATATAGGAAAGCCCCCATTTTTTTTTTGGTTTTCAAACTTTAGTTAAAGTTTGCATTTCTGTGTGCTGCTCCTCAAATTTTTCCCACTAATGGGGTCGGGGTCTTTTACTTTTGGGATTTTTTTGAAAGGGCCCCCGGGGGGTTTTAATTTTAAACCAAAAACCCAAACAATGTTTTGCCAAATTTATACTGTTTTTTTGGGGTCTTGGGGGCCGTCATTATGATTTAGAAAGTTTAAAATTTTTAGAACATTTCTTTACGCACTTGCTGCTTGCGTTTAAGAAGGGTTTTGCAGCATCTGGTCCTCATACAATTCTGGTGCTAAAATTTGGGCCCCGGGGTCGGACCTAAAAATAATGAAAGATAAAAAAACAAATTGATGTTTACTCACTAAGACTTTTTTTTGGGAAGTCCCCCGTGGGGTTGGCCCCTTAAAAGGGGGAAAAATGAGTGATTAAAAATTTTCTGCTTTAAAAAAACCCTTAGGGAAAGTATTTTGCATCCGTTTTTCCAGTTATTAAAACTTTTTTTTTACTTCCTTTTTCCGGTTTTTGAAAATTAGTTCTGTATGACAATTCCCGGGGACAAATTCAATGTTTCTTATTTTCACTCGCGGCTTGAAAGGAGGGAAATTCTTTTTTAACATTTTCTCCCAAAATTTTTGTTTATTTTTGTGCTTGAAGTATGCACCAAAAAATTCTACTCATTTTTTCGTTTTAAATGTGTAATGCGGCAGCCCTGTTGGTAAAAAACATCATTTGAAAGGGTCAACATGATTTTTTGTCTGGTTCGCCAATCGTTGGGCTTTTTCTAAGAATTTTTAATGGGCTTTTAGATTTGTTTCCCCCACCCCAGTGTAGATATTAACGTTATTGGTTTTGTTTTGTTTTTTTCAAATGATCAATTTGATTTTTCACAAAAAGGAAAGGTTTTTCCCAATTAAAGTTAAAGGTTTAAATGATGTAATGCCAAATTGTTGGGCCTTTTCTCGGGTTTTTTTGGGGGGGAACCGTAATGCCCCCTTGAAAAAAAACACACCACTTTAAAAAAAATTTGTTGTCTAAAATTCTTTATTTTTTTGAACTTGCTTTTTTTGGGGGAAAATTGCTGGAGGAAAGTGGAATGTGGACTTCCCTAAAAATTCGGCTCTTACTTACCCTTTTTTAAATTGATCCTAGGACTTCCCCCTCTGACCAACCAGAGCCTCTCTTTTTGGTTTCTTCAGGGGGCCACTAAAACGGGAAAAAGCAGTTGTTTGGGCCCAAGGGGGGGTTAATTTCATTATGAGAAAGAATGGTCTGTTGTTTTTTTATGAGACCCAGCTTTTTAGTTTTTTCTTCTTTTAAATTGTATATTTGTCGTTTAAAAAACAGAAAACTTTATTTTTTAAATGGGGGGGGGTCTATTGTTAGTTTCCCTTAAAAAACTTGGGGAAAATTGCATTAAACCAAAAAAACTTCCCTTACGTTTGCTAAATCAATGCCCTTTAGTTAATTCATTTAAAGTTTTTGACAAACGTCCCCCTTTAAAAGAAATTCCCTTCAAAAAATTTCGTTGGTCCTTAAATAAAATCTTCCCATTTTGAGATTTTTTTTTTAAAATCAAAAATATTTATTTAAATTATAAAAAAAATTAAATTCGAATCAATATAAACGGTCTTTTTTTTGTTTGGGACTCATAAACTAAACTTTTAAAAAACCCCCCTTTTGGGGGTTGTTTAATGTGAGCGGGTTTAAACGAGTTTATTGTCTCGTTTTTACTTTTTTTAAACTTTCCCTTTTTTTTATTGATGGGGTGTTTTTGGTTTTGTTGAGAAAAAAGGGGTCCTTGCCTTTTTTTTTGAAAAATTAAAAAAATTTTTGGTTCTTTTGTATTTTTTTTCAAAATCAGCCCGGGTAAACGACTAAATTCTTCATCCTTTGGATTTTTTGAGTGGGTTTTAGGCTTTATTTTTTGGGGTATTTTTAAAGGGAAAACTAAGTTTGCCGTTATTAGTTGAACCATGGGCGGGTGGGGGCTTTTGGGTTTAGTTTTTTTTTTTTTTGCTAGAGACTTACATTTAATGAGCACAGGCCAAAAAGCAAAAAAAACAAACCCCCTAGAGGAAAAGGGGCCTGGGGTGAAACCAAAACCCCTTTTTTGCAAGGGGCCCTACACTTGTTCCTGTGTTACACCCAACTTATTTTGTTGGGCCCCGTAAAAAATTATGTAACAGCATTAAAGGGCAGCAAAAAAATACCTTCGTTTGGTTTTGTGTTTTTTTAAAAGGGCCCTTGTCTATTTTTTTTTGCTTTTGTGAAATGTTGGTTTTTTTCTAAAGGTTTTTTTTTAGGGGTTTCTATACCCAGCGGGGTTCCCCCTACTATCTCTTTTTTAGGTACTCTCGGAAAATTGTGAACAAAACATGCTTTTTTAAAAAAAAAAAAAAAAATAAATTTAGTATTGTATATCTTCTAAAATTTTTATCTTGAATATTCAGTGCGCAACATATATTTAAAAAAAAATATTCATTTTTGTGGTTTTATCGGGCTCTTTTTTCTTTATTTAATTTTTAAAAGTTTGTTATGTCTTTTGGAAGTTTTTCCCCCTTCCCTTTTAACTGATTATCCTTTGTTGAAACCCTTTGGTCAAACCATAAACCGGTTTTTTTTTGTTTTTAAATAAAACATCAAGTCTAACACTGGGGAAGATGTAGATCTTTTGGGCACAAGGGGCAACTGTTTGGGGGTTTCTAACCTCCCCCCTCCAAACAGTTTTTTTTATTTCATAAAATGCTGATAAGGTTTTTAAACCCCCTAGCGTAGATTTGGTTAAAGGGCTACCCTCAATTTTTACTTTGCAACCCTTTTTTTATTTTAGGATTAAAAAATTTTCAGTTGTCTTTTTTAATTGGGGTTTTCATCTTCCACACGGGAATTTTAAAAAACCCCTTTAAAACGGTCTTGCTTTGGCACTAAAAATAAAATTCATTTTTGTGGCTGCCCTTTCTTTTAGGTTTTTAGATGAGAATCCTTCTCTTTGTAATATATTGCTAATTTTGTCCAAAATTGTTGCTCGTTCCAGCCTCGTAAGTTAGGGTTTTCTAACAACGTCAAACTCAACAAGATGTCAAAAAAATGCTTTTTTCTTTGTTCGGTGTTGTAGATATAATAAAAAATATTTGTAGTCATTAAAAGTTGTTCTTTGTCAAAACTGGGCTTTTTAAAGCTCCCTTTAAAGTATGGGGCATGCCCTTTTAACAACTAAAATTAGGGGTTTTGAAAAAGCGATTAAATACGCAAACTTTTAAAAATGCCATACTTTTTTCGTCTTTTGCATCTTCAGCGGGCCCATTCTTTGTTTTAGTTTCTTCTTTATTTTCGTTCCTTGAAACGCAAGATCAGCCCTTTCATTCTCGGTTTAAAACCCTAGATCAGAATAGGGTTAAAAAAATTTTGTCTGCATTATGGGAAAGGGAAAAAAATTTTTTGCCCCCCAAGTTTTATGGGAAATTTTTTTAACCCATTGCCCCGCCCCCGATTCCGGGAAAAACCTTTTTCCGTTTGCGTCTGTTTTGTTTGAGTTCTATTTTGAAAATAAGGGGTTTCAGGCCCGGCCAAAACACTTTATCCTCCCAGGTTGGAAATTTAACGTAAGAATTTGATCTGAATCAAAAAAGTAAAATGGATTTTTTGGGAAAAGTTTAATTTTTTTTTTTTCCGCTTATTTTTCCTTCACGCCAAGGGTCTTTTAGCCCTATGCGGGGGGGTTCAAGAATCCCAAACCCTATGCTTGTGCTTTTTTTTTATAAAACAAAATAAAAGTTAATTATTTAAAAAACCCTGGCGGCTTTTAAGATGAAAATTTTGATGTTCTGATCCCTGGGAGACGAACCCTGGTTTAAAAAGACTCCTTTGAAACAACCCTGCCCCCCAAATTTTGTTTATGAAAATTTGCAAAAAAAGTCGGGGCCCTTTAAAATTTAAAAAAAAAAGTTTAAAAGGTTTAAGCCCTTTTTACCAAAGTTTAGGGCTAGAAACCCCCCCCTTTAAAAGGGCCCTGATTTTGAAGTAAAAAAATGGTCATTTTTATGTGAAAAAACGGCCCCCCCCGAAAAAAAAAAATTGTTAGCTTAAATATAAAGAGGGCCCCTCCCAAAATTTGTAGGCATGGGAAAATTTCAATTTTTACAAGTTTAGGGTGGGAAAATCGAAAAAAACGCCCTTTGGGATTTTTAAACCAAAATTAGGGTGGGAGGGTGGGTTTTAAAATTCCAAAAAAAGACTACAAGAACTTCCCCCAAAAGATAACCAAATGCAAAAAAAAGGAACATGAAAATTTAAGGGGCAAAAAAGCAGACGAAAAAAATGCAAGCGGGGGTAAAAAAGGGTTTTTTAGAAGAAAACAGAATTTTAAAAAATATCCACGATCCGCCCCTTGCCCCTGCCCAGAAATAGGGCCCCCTTTACATGCTTTGGGAAACCTTTGAGGGGGTTAAAATTTAAAAAAAACAATTTTTGCAAAAAATGGGGGAAAATTGATGGATATAAAAAGAGGGGAAAAAAAAAACTGTTGAGGCTGACAACTCAAACTTTGGGCCCGGTGTTTTTAAAAAGGGAATTAAACCCCAAGACTACAGTTTTTGAACAAAAGGAAAAGGGTCAGCAAAAGGGCTTTGAAGTTTTTTTCTTTCTAACGAGAAAATTTCCCAACTCAAAAAGGAAAAAGAATAAAAGAAACAATCCCAAAAAATTTTATTGAAGGGAAAGACATGCGAAAAAGAATAAGAAAAAACTGTTTAGGAGAAGGGGTTCATTAGCAAGCGTTTTTATAAAAGCCTTAGGTTTGCAATAAGTACACTGGTGGTTTGGTATTTAAATTGGCGGTGGTTTAAAGTTCATTTCCTCCCCCCACCCCTCGCCTCCAACGGGCCCCTGATAAAAAATGGGTTTTAAAAAAAAAAAATTTGGCCCTCTTTCGGGTTTTATTAAAAAAATTAGCCAAATAAAGCCTTTGGGCCTTTAAACCCGGGAATTAGGGGGTTCGTTAGCTGGCTTTTGTTTTTTTGCAAAACAAAGTAGTTGGCTTTTTGGGGAGCACTTTTTGGACATTATTTTCTTAATAGTTTTTGGGTTACTTTTTAGTAGGGTAAAGGGCCAAGTAATCCCAGGCCAGTTAATCCAATAACAAGTGCTTTCTTTTTTATATTTATGGTCATTTTTTTTTTTTTTAGTCCGCGGGGCTTTGTGAGGTTTTAAATGGCCCTTTGGGTTTGGAAACCCTTGGGGGTTTGGTTGGGCTTTTCTTGGGGGGGGGCGGTTTGTTTTGTTTTTTGTTTTGTAAATATTAAACCGGGATCAGAATTTATGTCGTTTTTTTCCCAACCTTTTTGTGCATTTTCCTTTCAACGAGAATTTTTTATTTCGGGAGTTTTTTTATTGTTCCCACCTGGAGTCTGAGGTCAGAAAAGGTTTTGCTTTTTAAACCCGTGCCAAAAGCAAAGTCTACTTTCGATCTTGCGAATTTATTTTAAACATTTTGGTACCTTTTAAAAAACTTGAAAGGGAAATAAAAATGTAGAATTAATGGCGTCCCTTAAATTTGCCTTTAAATACTGGGTTTTTTTGCATTTAAAAAACCATTAGAAGGATCAGTTTTGCTCGATCTTGTCTGTGGGTTGTGAAACCCAGCAAAAAAACCCCCCAAAGGGAAAATTCGAATGAGTCGTTTATTTGTTCTATTTTCCCCCTCTGTTAGGCCCCCTTAGAAGTGTCTAAAATAAAAGTTGGGCCAGCTGTTTTTGCTTTGTCTATGGACCCAAGAGGAAAAAGCCCGTTTCCTGAAAGAGAAAGATGGTTAAAAGGGGGATCCCCGTTTTTATTCTTTTGCGACGGCCCCCAAAAATAAAAGGGGGGCTTAAAACCCGATTGCGGTTCCCCAAATTTTGTCTTTAAAATCTGCTTAAAATCAATATTGAATTCGTTAAGATCCTTGCAAAAAACCTTTATGGGCTATTCTGTTGCTGAATGGAAAAAAATTTAAAAGGTTTTTCATTTTGGTTTAATTTGGGGCTTTGCAGTTCAGTCAAAAAAAACGTCTGGGGTAATAAAAAGGGAAAACTATACACTGACCCCCACCAAAAGGGTCAGGATGAGTTAAAAAGATTTAGCATTTTGATTAATTCAACCCAGTTGATGAAAAAAACCCCGCCAAAAAGGTTTTTAAATGGTTTGTAAAAACTGCATGGTGACTGAACCCCACTTTCGCGTGGGATTTTTTTTTTAATAGGGGGGTTTTGATTCTGTTTAAAGGGGTATCCCTTTTTCTTGAAAGGGGGTCGTCTGGGGGCACAAAAAATGACAGGGGCGTCAGTTGGGTTTTTTTTTTAAGATTTTGTGCGGGCCCCTGAAATTTTGCATTTGTATATTTTTTAATGCATCAAAATTTTTAAAAATTTTTTTAAAAATGTTTGTAAAAAATAAAAAACTCAAACAAAATCCTTCGTTTTTTTGAGTATGCTATTGTTTTAAAGAATGCGGAACCCCAAGGGGGTTTCACTCCATGAAATTTTTTACAAAGGGCGTAGGTTTAAATAAAATGAAACCAAAAAACAATAATACCCATTCTAAACGTACAAATCAGGGACCAAAGTTTGCCCCCGTTAACAAAACCTGATGGTTATTACGGGGTTTTTCTCACTAAAAAGAAGGGAAAAGGTAACTTTTAACTTACTCTCAAAAAATTTAAAAATGCAAAATCTAAAAAAAATGTTAAAAAATTTAAAAACCCCGGGAAAAAGAAATTTGGTTACAAATTTTTATAAAGAGAAACAAAATGTTAGGCTTTTAAATGACAATTTATAGATTTGAGTTACGCCAAACAAAATAAATTATGGGAAGAAAATCCGCTCGATCTTGCTTAAATTATTACTCTAGTTCATTTGGATGAGCCCGAGCACTGATGGAAAAAATTATATGATGGGGAAAGGCCCTTTAAATTTTAAAAGCTCTTTTCCCTAAAGGGGGGAAAAACCCCTTTTTGCGATTAAAATTATAAAAATTTCCCCAATTTTACAGGGTTTTAAAAAATTAGTTGCGGAAAAAGGGGGGGGTCAATTTTAAAGTAAAAAAACAAAAGACAAAACAGGGGAAAATATAAAATGGGTTTTAATGCACATTGTTTTAGAAAAAAAATAATTCGTTACTAAAAAATAATGTCACGTGGGGCCCGAAAATCGGGTTTCATTAGCGCCTGTAAGGTGTTTTTAACCCTTTGAATTTTAAAAGGGCCCTTTCGGGTGTTGCGGACCCTTTGGGCAGAACGGTGGGATAGGCGCTTTGTATGGGTTTTTAAATACACTAAAGATGGGGGATTATAATCCCCAAAGGGTTTTGGGGACAACAAAGGTTTCCTAAACTAGAACAACTACGCCCAAACTAGAAGCAAAAAAATGTTGGCAGTATGGGAAAATAAAAAGTTCGAAAACCCGCTTTAAATGGCCTTAGAACCAAAATTTGAAAGGGGAATAAAATTTGAATTTATAAGCCCCTTTTTCATTTTTTGCGCCCAAAAAATTTCAGAAAAGCTTTTTAACTTGGCCCTTTTTCATTTTTAAATCTTATGCCCGAGGGGCAATTTGTGGAAAGAGACTGAAATAACGGGCCCTTATGGGAATAAAAAAGTACTCCTCCCCAGAAGAGAAACGGTTTTAAAAGGGAAATTCTACAAAAAAATTTCGTTCTTTCCCCAAATGAAATTAGGGGGAAACCCTTCCCCAATGATATTTGAAAATTTTTGTCTTAAAAAAAATGAGGAGAGGGGAAAGGAGTGTGGGGGGTCAGTGATCCTTTTAAAAGGAATTTTTAAAAGCTGGCAAAACTTAGATGTTGAAAAACTTTAAAATTTCCATCGTCCTTTTCACAATGGCGGGATTTAAGGTAAAAACAACAAGCAACAAAACAATATTAGTTAAATAGAAACAATTTACAGAAAAGAATTTGGGTTAATCTTACACATTTTTGGCCCCATAGGGGTTTTTTTATAGGGAAAAAGTTTTGACGGAGAGTATGATAAAAAAATAACTGGATTAGATTAAATTTGTTAAAAAAAACTATGGAAACAGGGGGGGCTTTGGTGTCAATGCCCATGTTAAAAATTTATGAAAAAATCCCCTCATTGTTCAAAAAATTTGTGGACAGATTTGGGGGTGGCAAAACAATATTTGTCCTCGACCTTTAAAAACAGGGTTTTCGGGTTTTAAATTTTTATCATTTAGTAATTTTCTGCCCCCACTTAAAAAGGAAAAAAGCATATAAAGGGGTGAAGGGGTTTTTATGGGCGGATGTTTTCATATAATTTTTTTGATCCCCGCAATAAGCTAAGTGATTTTTTTTTAGAACACTTTTATAAAAGGGTTTTTGGGGGAAGCCGAAAATATTTATTATAGATGACTGGGTTTGGCAGGAAAAAGCCCTAGTTAAAAGAGAAACACTTTAAACCAAAAAGTGGCTTTTTTAGTGGGGAAAAATGTGGGGTAAGGTGTTTGGTTTTTTGTCAGAAAAATAACTCCGTTTTTAAAAAAAATTTAGAGAACAGTTAAAGACTGTGTTTTTTTTCCCCATGAAAGACAGGGACGCATTTTTAAGAATGTATGCGCGAAAATGTTTTTATTGAAAATGATCAGGAAAAAAACAGGATTAAAACAAAAAAATAAAAAACTGAAAAATTTGTAAATTAGTATTGAAAACGGAACTCCAAAAAGTATGTTTGTTTTTTGAAATCGTTAATTTTTTTAGTTAATTTAAGTCTTACTTTTCAGGAAACAGTTAAAAAGCGGGGTTTAGGTTCAAAACCCCCCAAAATGGTTTTAGGGCGGTTGGCTAAACCCCCGGTTTTAACTGTTCTCTCAGGTTTGAACAATGAGGGCGCCCTGGAGAAAAACCGTAAATGAAACAGAGACAGGTTTGAACAAAGAGAGCATGGAGAAAGACTGTAATGAAGTGAGACAGGTAGAACAATGAGACGCATGCAGAAAGGACTGTAATGAAGTAGAGCAGAATTTGAACAAAGGACGCATGGGAAAGACTGAACTGAAAAAGAGACAGGGTAGAACAATGAGAGCTGGAGAAAAATGCAATGGGAAATAGAATTTAGGGTTTGAACAATGAGGGCCTTTTGGGGAAAAACTGTAAATGAAGTAGAGGAAAAGGTTAGAACAAAGAGACACATGGGGGGAAAGACGTAAATGAAGTAGAGGAAAGGTTTTGAACAATGAGACGCATGGAGAAAGACTGTTAAAACAAAATAATAAAAGGGGAAAAAATGGGCATGGAGAAAGACTGTAATGAAGTAGGTCAGGTTAGAACAACGGGACGCATGCAGAAAGACTGTAAAAACAAATAAAAACCCGTTTGGAAAAAATGAGACGCAGGGGGAAAGACTGTAAAATGAAGTAGAGACAGGAAAAACAACGAGACGCAAAGGGGAAAGGGCTGTAACTGAAATAGGCAGGAGAACATGAGACGCATGGAGAAAGATGTAACTGAAGTAATAACAGGTTGAACAATGGGGCGCATGCGGGAAAAACTGTAAATGAAGTAGAGTCAGGGAAAACCCAAGCAAAGGGGGGAAGTGAAGGGTCAGGGGGGATAGGGGGGGGGACGTTTAGGATAGCGTAGTTCAGAAACCGACGGGCAAAGAGGGGGTGGGCAAAGATGGAAGCAGTAAGTAGGGAACTCTTCAAAACCCCCTGTTTTTAAAACCAAGGCCCGATATTGTGGGGTAGCCTTTTTCAAGTATCGGGCCAGAAGTTGCTGCCATCGTAGTTGGCCCTTTGGGTACGTGGGTTATTTTTTATCCAAAAAAAATGCAAATGCAAAGACGATTAGGGTTTAAGTTATCCAGTAATTTAAAAAAAACGGACCCAAAAACATGAAATTTTTAACCGCTACAAACAGCTAATATCTTGAGTTTTACACGCAAGGTAGAGTCAACGAGGGGCTCAGAGGAAATAGTGCAATTTAATTTTAAAATTTACGGGGACCATGGTCAATGTTCAGAAGTTTTACAGCGGTTTAGTTCCAGACACTCGGGGTTTTGGGGGAAAGGGGGAGGGGGTTTAGGTGGGTTTGGGTTTGGGAAATCTTTAAAAACCCTTTTCCCATCAGAATTTTTAGCAGTAAAAGGTCACCAGTTGATGGGGGTCCCTCTCCCCCCCCCCCCACCCCCACCCCCACCGGTCTTTCCCCAAACCCCGGGGAAAATTCAAGTTCATGCCCTTGGCCCATGTGGGAGCTTTTGACTTTTTTTCAGTTTTGGGAAACTACGGGCAAAAATGAAAACATTAACCCCTATGGTTTTTGTCTATGTGGGATATCTTTCGCTATATTTAACAGAACCAAAGAATTTCACAGCACAAATTACAGTTGGAAGGCGTTTCCAAAATCGGGAATACATATACGGGAAATTTAAGCAGCTAGAGACCAGGGACAAAAAAAGATATTTTGTTTGTGCTCAATGCCATCGGCCGTGGTGTGTGGGGTGTGTGCTGGGTGTGTGTGTGTGTGGTGTGTGGTGTGTGTTTTGGCGTGCGTGCGTGCGTGCGTGCTTTGCGTTGCGTGCGTGCGTGCGTGCGTGCGTGTGGGCGTGTGTGTGTGTGTGTGGGGGGGGGGATCATCATGACTGTAGTGCAGTCATCCCTTTACAATCACATTCCATTGTCTTTTACGTCTCACCGGGGCATGGTAAACACCCCTGCAGCCACCACCCCACCTTTAAATCACAGTCATGACAGCTAATCACCACGCCACCCATCATCCCATCACTGTCAGTACAGCCATCACCACACCAACATGACATCTAGTCATCGCAGTTCATTATTGTACCTCTTTTTCATCATTTTTGTTGCACCCCATCTCCATGCCATCACCATCATCCCATAATTATAGCCATCACCGCATCACCATCATCATCATCATCATCATTCACATCATCAAACATCCATCATCTCATCCATCATCATCATCACATCATCATCACATCACACATTACTATCGTCACCGCCATTCTTTCACCACCATTGCAATCATTTCAAAACAGTCATTACCACGTAACATCTCAAGTCATTGCAGCCACACCATACTATCTTACAATCATTGTCATTTGGGTTTCATTACTATACCACCATCACGATCTTCTGTTTTTTACAGCCATTATCGTATTCTCATGCCAATCACTGAATTTACGGCCATGGGTCATACCACCATCACCATCACTGTCATTACAGCCATCACCATAACCATCATCACCATCACTGTCATTACAGCCATCACCATACCATCATCACCATCACTGTCATTACAGCCATCACCATAACCATCATCACCATCACTGTAGTACAGCCATCAACCACACCATCACACCATCACTGTCATTACAGCCATCACCACACCATTATCACCATCACTGTGAGTACAGCCATCACCATATCATCATCACCATCACTGTCCTTACAGCCATCACCATACTATCATCACCATCACTGTGAGTACAGCCATCACCATATCATCATCACCATCACGTCATTAAGCCATCACCATACCATCATCACCATCACTGTCATTACAGCCATCAACCATACCATCATCACCATCACGTCATTACAGCCCACACCATACCATCATCCCATAACTGTCAGTACAACCACAACCCTACCATCATCACCATCACGTTTATACAGCCATCACCATTCCATCATCATCATCACTGTCATTACAGCCATCACCATACCATCATCATCACTGTCATTACAGCCATCGCCATACCACATCATCATCACTGTCATTACAACCATCACCATACCATCATCACCATCACTGTCATTACAACCATCACCATACCATCATCATCATCACTGCCATTACAACCATCACCATACCATCATAACCATCACTGCCATTACAACCATCACCATACACCATCACCATCTCTGTCATTACAACCACACCATAAACCCTTCATCATCATCACTGTCATTAACAGCCATCACCATACCTCACACCATCACTGTCTTACAGCCATCACCATACCATCATCACATATCACTGTCATTACAGCCATCACTATACCAAACATCACCATCACTGTCATTAACAGCCATACTATACCATCATCATCATCACTGTGAGTACAGCCATCACCATACCATCATCACCATCCCTGTGAGTACAGCCATCACCAAATACCCCTCATCACCATCACTGTGAGTACAGCCATCACCAACCATCATCACAATCACTGTGGTACAGCCATCACTATACCATTTATCACCATCACTGTGAGTACAGCCTCACCATACCATCATCATCATCACTGTCTACAGCCATCACCATACCATCATCACCATCACGTCATTACAGCCATCACCAAACCATCATCACCATCACTGTCATACAGCCATCACCATACCACATCACCATCACTGTCATTACAACCATCACCATACCATCATCACCATCACTGTGAGTACAGCCATCACCAAACCATCATCATCATCACTGTCATTACAGCCATCACCATGCCACATCACCATCACTGGAGTACAGCCATCACCATTACCATCATCACCATCACTGTCATTACAGCCATCACCATACCATCATCATCATCACTGTCATTACAGCCATCAAACCAAAACCACATCACCACACTGTCAGTACAGCCTTTACCATACCATCATCACCATCACTGTCATTACAGCCATCCACCATGCCATCATCACCATCACTGTGAGTACAGCCATCACCATACCTTCATCCCATCACGGCATTACAGCCATCACCCCAAATCACATCCCGTGAGTACAGCCATCACCAACCTTCAAACACCATCACTGCATTCAGCCATCACCATACCATCATCATCACTGGTACACCATCACCATACCATCATCGCCATCACTGTCAATACAGCCTCACCATACCATCACCATCATCATCACTGTGAGTACAGCCATCACCATACCATCATCGCCATCACGTGAATACAGCCATCACCATACCATCATAATTTATCACTGTGAGTCAGCCATCCCATACCATCAACACCATCACTGGAGTTACAGCCATCACCATACCATGATCATCGACACTGTGAGTAAAAGCCCTCACCAATACCATCATCACCATCACTGTCCATTACAGCCATCACCATACCATCATCACCATCACTGTCATTACAGCCATCACCATACCATCATCACCATCACGTCCCTTACAGCCCTCACCAGCCATCATCACCATCACTGTCAGTACAGCCATCCACCATACCATCATCACCACACTGTCAGTACACCATCACCACACCATCCCTCACCATCACTGTCATTACAGCCATCACCATACCACAATCATTACACTGTGAGTACAGCCATCACCATACCACATCACCATCACTGTCATTTCAGCCATCACCAACCATCATCATACACTGTCATTACAGCCAACCCATACCGTCATCACCATCCTGTGAGTACAACCATCACCATGCCCTCATCACCATCATGTCATTACAGCCAAACACCATACCATCATCACCATCACTGTCATTACAGCCATCACCATACCTCATCACCATCACTGTCAATACAGCCATCACCATACCATCATCACCATCATGTCATTACAGCCAAACCCCCATACCATCATCACACCATCACTGTCATTACACCATCACCATACCATCATCACCATCACTGTGTTACAGCCATCACCATACCATCATCACCATCACTGTCATTACAGCCATCACCATACCATCATCACCCTCACTGTCAATTTCAGCCATCACCCTACCATCATCCCCCATCACTGTCATTTCAGCCTCACCATACCATCATCACCATCACTGTCATTACAGCCATCACCATACCATCATCACCATCACTTCATTGCAGCCATCACCTACCACATCACCATCACTGTCATACAGCCATCACCATACCACATCACCAACACTGTCATTACAGCCATCTCCAACCATCATCCACCATCATCACTGTGATACAGCCATCACCATACCATCATCACCATCACTGTCATTACAGCCATCACCATACCATCATCACGATCACTGTGTGTACAACCATCACCACACCATCATCACCACAATCACTGTGAGTACAGCCATCACCATACCATCATCACCACATCACTGTGTGTACAACCATCACCACACCATCATCACCATCACTGTGAGCACAGCCATCACCATACCATCATCACCATCACTGTCATTACAGCCTTCACCATACCATCATCACCATCACTGTCATTACAGCCACTCACCATACCATCATCACCATCGCAGTTAACAAACACTAAGGACTGTCAACCTACCCATGTTGGGAGTCCAGTGCCAGGTCATCAATCGGTTTATGAGGCCTCAGCACCACTTTATGAGTATCGCTGGTGAGGTACATGATAGAAATGGTCCCTCGATAATGGTTGTGAGTAGAACAGGAGACGCGATGCCGAATCCACCTCGAAATGAAATACTCTGTGGAAAAGACTCGTGTGGTTATGAAGAAAACCTCACAGAGTTAAAACACATGATAGCAACAACCTTTGTTTTCCCCAGATCTGAAACGTCTTGGTCTTTGTGCATCCCTTCATGATGTGGCCCATACAAAACGAAGCATTGATTAAGACACATGCTCATTAATTTGCTGTATCCATTTGGGCGGAACAAATACTTGCTGAACATTGAAAATATATATACATACGTGCATACATCTCTCTCTCTCTCTCTCTCTCTCTCCTCTCTCTCTCTCTCTCTCTCTCTCTCTCTCTCTCTCTCCTCTCTCTCTCTCTCTCTCTCTCAATATATATGTATAATGTACATGTATATGATGACAGCGCAACACGCTTGAAACAAATTTGTAGATAGTTTTAAGATTCCTCTTTTAACTTTTTTAACTAATGTTGCTCCCAAGGGGTTGAGCACTTAAAAAAATTGTTTTAGGCATTTTAAATATACTGATCTATATATATTAATATATATATATATATATAAAATATATATATATATATATATATATATATATATATATATATATAATATATATATATATATATATATATATATATATATGTGTGTGTGTGTGTGTGTGTGTGTGGTGTGTGTGTGTGTGTGTGTGTGTGTGTGTCTGTACTATATATATATATATAATTTTTTTTTTTTTTTTTTTCACAGGTAGAATTTTCCGTTGCCCTCACCGCACCACAACCAAACAATGAGAACAGGCAGATTAAAAATATACAAGGTAAAACAAGTTCTTCATTTTCTCCACACAAGGGTAAAATCAACATTAAAACTTGTTTGTATTTTATACTTGCTTGTTTGAAAAGCAAAACACTGAACTGTTCTTCAAGCGTTGACGGAACCTTGGATTTGAGTCTTTGTCCTAGTGTTTCTCTTTCCCTCACTCTCTAGTCCTCTGTCTCTCTCTCTCTCTTTTTCTGTTTCCATCCCCTCTCTCTCTCTCTCTCTTTCCTTCTCTCTTTCTCTCCCTCCCTCTCTCTCTCTCTCTCTCTCTCTCTCTCTCTCTCTCTCTCTCTCTCTCTCTCTCTCCTTCTCTGTCGCTCTTTCTCTCCCTCCCTCTCTCTTTCTCCCCCCCCTTTCTCCCTCTTTCTCTCTGTCTCTCTCTGTCTGTCTGTCTGTCTGTCTTCTTGTCTTTGTCCTTGTGTTTCTCTTTCCCTCACTCTCTAGTCCTCTCTCTCTCTCTCTTCTCAATTTTCTCCCACCCCCACCCCTCCCCACTTCCCTCTCTCTTTTCTTCCTTCCATCCATACCCCCTCTACCCCAATCCCTACTATCCCTAGACCACAAACACCCCTCCCCCACCCCTCCTCCAGCTTCCCATCCTTTCGTTATTCTTCTACCAGTTGTTCCACGATCACCACCACCACCTACTCTTTTTCCCCTCTTCCCCTCCCCCCTTCCCCCTACCCCCCCCCCCCCCTCTCTCTCTCTCTTCTTGCATTGAGTTTGTGTTTTTGCGTAGCACGTGAATGATATGTAACAGGAGGAACTGGATGTAGCCTATGCCCAACACTGAACTGTTTTTTCTTGACTGTTTTCAAACTGGTCACATTTCACATTCTCCTGATGAAGCCTGTGGGCGAAAGCTCG
>CM031603.1:49450602-49453102 GCA_018398815.1 Conus ventricosus | reverse complement strand
AATAAACCTCCAGTGTTATGATCATCGACCTGTATACATGCATCTTCGGCAAACACACATACACAGTGGCAGGCATGTGCAGAAGGAGAGAGAGAGAGAGAGAGAGAGAGAGAGAGAGAGAGAGAGAGAGAGAGAGAGAGAGAGAGAGAGAGAGAGAGACAGACAGAGACAGACAGACCAGACAGACAGACAGACAGACAGACAGACAGATAGAAAAAGAGAGAGAGAGACAGACACACACACACACACACACACACACACACACACACACACACACACACACACACACACACACACACATACACACACATGCAGAGAGAGAGAGATTCAGGCAGACAGTGAAAGAGAGAGAGGGGGGGGGGGGGGGGGGGGCAGAGAGATAGAGAAGCAGCTAGATGTGCAGCTAGATGATTACTATGCTCGCTAGATATGTCGGTAGGTAGAAGGAAAGCAGAAAACTAGAAACACAGACAGAAGGACAGACAGATCGATAAATTGACTAACTTACACACTCGCAGACTTAAAACATCGCATGCACGGAACACACAACCATACGGTCTCGCACGCACCCAAACATCGAAGTGCACAAGGATCGCAATGTATAACTCACCAACGGCAAATAAATCGCCAATCTGAAATACAAGTGTCTGTATAGATTTAGTCATGTCTATACAAATCTTAGATAAATGTTAGCGAACCGCCCAGAGAACGTGGACAAACGAGTCACAAGACAAAACACAACGCGTTTCGACCTCTTAGGTCTTCGTCGGGTGATAAATAAACGAATAAACAAAGAAAATTCACTTAGCTGTTGTTTATATATCGTTTATTTATCACCCGACGAAGACCTAAGAGGTCGAAAACGCGTTGTGTTTTGTCTTGTGACTCGTTGTCCACGTTTCTGGGCGGTTCGCTAACATTTATTTAAGATTTGTTTGATTTCCGCCTGCAGTCGTCTCGCTTTGAAACCCATGTCTATACAGTTGAGAGAGAGAGAGAGAGAGAGAGAGAAGGAGAGAGGAGAGAGAGAGAGAGAGAGAGAGAGAGAGAGAGAGAGAGAGAGAGAGAGAAGAGGAGACTAGTACTGTTACATGCCCACAAACGTTACATCATTATGATGTCACTAGCAGGCTGTCAGTCTGCCTTCTTTAAGAGATACCGATGATTGATACGTAATATGCGTGTGATCATGGATGATGACTTTCATAGACGGATTGTAAAATATGTGCGACAGATGGATGAGAGTCTGCATGTGACTGATTCACGATGATGTGTATACACCACGTGCATTGTGTGACTTTCTCACTTGAACACGGTGTTCTGGGTAGTGCTGTTACCGTGGACAGTACATCACAAATGTACATACCTAACCATAGAGATAAAGATAAGATAAGATAAGATAAGAAAGAAACACTTTATTATCTCATCATGAGAAATTTGGTCCAGGTGCATTTCACACACACACACAAAAACACAGCACTAGAAACCGACCAAACACAAAAACATAAAAATTAAAATATAAAATAAAAAAATAAAAAAATTATCAACATCACAGAACACAATCATTTCATAAACTCATTGCACATTATATTATACATAATAATCATTTATATTGCACATTTATACATAATCACATCATTTACAATGTATATATCAGAGAGAAAAAAAAATCAAAATTATAAATGGCTTATATTTAATTTAACGATTTAAACAAACTATTTGTGTATAAATGATTTATATGGCCTTTTACAGCCCCCAAATTCACGACCCAATACACATGTTTGCACACATCCCACATCACAGACGGTATCCATCCTTCCCGGCTCACCACACCACGTGCACGTCCTGCGCGCCACAATGCATACCAAACATACACTACATGTCACACGCATGCGCACACAACAGCACATGCGCCTCTCCCCTAATACAAATTCAGACCATAGTTAAAAAAAAAGTTTTGGTAAAATAGATTAAAAAGGTTACGGGGAATAAAAGTTTGTTGACCCTTTTTTTACTCTCATCAAGGTTTGTCCCGGCGTTGTGGTACAGTTCATAATGTTAGCCAGGACTTTGGCTTTCAGGGCTACTGGGCTAATTTTGCGTCGCTTTAACGTTTTCTGCACCACAACTTACTACAACACTCCCAAAAATTTGTTTTCTGCAACCAAACTCCCTTCCAGCTCAAAAAAAATTGGTAAGCACAACCAACCCCTTTAATAGTTTAAATTGGACAAAAACCAATAATCTCAATGGTTTTGCCAAGCCCCCAATATTCAAGATGACCATTTTCTGGGTCTGCTGTTAAGTTTGTTACATCCAAACTTTACATCCCAATCATATCTTTTTTTTGCTTCCATCTTCGCGCTGCCCCCAGCGGCATCGCTCCCCACCCCCCCAACCCCCCCCCCCCCCCCCCACCCCCCCCCCCCCCCCCCCCCCCCCCCCCAACATTTCTCCGCCCAGCCCGTCCTGCTGCATGCTCAGCACCGGTAATCCACAC
>CM031603.1:49435602-49440602 GCA_018398815.1 Conus ventricosus | reverse complement strand
TAGGTGTGTGGGGGGGGGGGAGGGAGAAATTTTCCCACTACTTTTTATTATTTGGGGAAAAAGTGTGTTGTTGTTAGGGGTGTGGGGGGGGGGGAGGGAGAATATGTTACCATTTACTTTTTTAATTATTTAAAAGGAAAGTGTGTTTGTTTGTAGGGGTGGGGGGGGGGGGGAGGGAGAAAATATGTTACCACTTTTTTCATTATTTGAAGGAAAGTGTGTTGTTTGTAGGGGTGGGGGGGGGAGGGAGAATATGTTACTAAACACTTTTTTCATTATTAAAAGGGAAAAAGTGTGTTTGTTTGTAGGGGTGTGGGGGGGGGGGGGGGGGAGATTGTTACTCACTACTTTTCATTTTTTAAAGAAAGTGTGTTTGTTTAGGGGTGGGGGGAGGGGGGGGGAGAATGTTTACTCACTACTTTTTTCATTATTTAAAGGGAAAAAGTGGTTTGTTTGTAGGGGTGTGGGGGGGGGGGGGGGGGAGGAGAATATTTTAAATCACACCTTTTTCATATTGAAGGAAAGTGTGTTTGTTTGTAGGGTGTGGGGGGGGGGAGGGAAAAAATATGTTACTCACTACTTTTTCATTATTGAAGGAAAGTGTGTTGTTTGAAAGGGTGTGGGGGGGGGGGGGAGAAATATAGTTACTCACTACTTTTTTATTATTTGAAGGAAGTGTGTTGTTGTAGGGGTGTGGGGGGGGGGGGGGGGAGAATTTTACTCACTACTTTTTTCATTTTTGAAGAAAGTGTGTTTGTTTGTAGGGGCTGTGGGGGGGGGGGGGGTATGTTACTCACTACTTTTTTCATTATTTGAGGAAGTGTGTTTGTTTGTAGGGGTGTGGGGGGCGAGGGAAGATCGTACTTAACTTTTCTATTTGAAGGAAAGGTGTTTGTTTGAGGGGTTGTGGGGGGGGGGGAGGGAAATTTGATCACTACTTCTCACTTTGAGGCAGGTCGTCTAGGTTGGAGGGAAAAATCTCACCTTCTAGAGGAAGTATTGTTTAAGCTGGTGAGTAGGAAATATGTCAACAGATCAAAATACACTAAGGTTTTAAGTTTTTTCTTCTATTTTCTTTTTGCTCTGTGTGCGTGGTATGAGTGTTCGGCGCGTGCGCTTCTGTCGAGGCACGAGAGAGAGAGAGGAGAGAGGGGAGAGAGAAGTAAGTAGTATAGAAGGAGAGTGTTGAGTGAGAGAGAGTGTGTGTGTAGTGTGTTGTGTGTGTGTGTGTGTGTGTTTATGTGTGCGTGCGTGCGTGGGTGGGGTGGGCGATGCGTGCGGGTGTTTTGTGTGTGTGTGTGTGTTTGTGTGTGTGTGTGTGGTGTGGTGTGTGGGTGTGTGTGTGGTGCGTGCGTGCGTTTTGCGTGCGTGGTGATGTGTGTGTGTTGTGTGTGTGTGTGGTGGGTGTGTGTGTGTGTGTGTGTTGTTGTGATGTGTGCGTTTTGCAGGGAGCGCGCACTGTTCCCTTAATGTGTGTGTGTGCGAGGTGTCTAGGTATGCACTTATTAAGTGTGCATTGCGTGCGTGCGCGGCGCTCGTGTGTGTGTGTGGGTGGGTGGTGTGTGGTGTGTGTGTTGTGTGTGTGTGTGTGTGTTGTGTGTGGTGTGTTCTTGCGCGCGTGGGAGAGAGGGGGAGGAGAAGAGATGGAATGAGTAGTGAGGAAAGTGGAGAGAGGGAGAGGGGAGGGGAGGAGGGTGTTTTGTGGTTTTACGTCATTTTTATTCATTGATTTGTGCGGCATTTGTAAACGTCTCCTTTGTCTGGAATAGTTTTTTTTTCAGATATGTACACTGAAACAAATCTTTTAGGGGGAAATTTCTTTGTCCTCGCCGGCCCGCGGGGCCGCGGCACCCCCCCCCCCCCCCCCCCCCCCCCCTAGAAATCCCCTTCCGCCCCCCCTTGTGGAGGGAATTATTATACATATTCGTCATTTTCGAAGTCGGGATTCATGTGATTAAGTATGGACAGTTTTTGATTATATCCGTTTTTGCCTGATTTTTCAATTTGCGAACAGTATATATAATTGAAAATTTCAACGACAAGTTTTACTTGAATGAACGGTTTCAAATATTCACCCCAAATGTGTTGAGGTTGGACAGTGAGAAAAGGAAATGCTGAATAAAATCAATTTGATTTGTTCACCATATAGGCACTTTTTTTTCTCCATGTTTTTGGAGGGAAGGATTTTTTTTCTCTGTTTTTTTTTTTTTTTTGAGGGGGGTGGGGGTGGAGTGGGGATGGGGGGGGGGGAGGGGTTACTCACTACTTTTTTCATTATTTGAGAAGTGTTTTTTGTGAAGGGTTGTGGGGGGGGGGGGGGGTATATATTCCATAGAATCCCCGGTAAGAGTCTCGTTTCTTTGGAGCATTGGTAAGCCATCAGCCAAGTGGTTTCCCTGCTCTTGAAGTTAAACAGTCTCTGTCAGAGTGATGGCCCACGGACGAATAGGATTGTACATCAGTTGTTTGTTTCTGAGATATTATGTTGTTGTGAGTTTGGGCTTTACTCCGATAGCGTTTGGTTCCTGTATTAGACCATTTTTCTGTTGGTTGGTTTGGATTGTTTCCTTGACCACTTTGCAGTTTCTGCCTCCATTTGCTGGCTAAGCCTGTTGTCCACCAGAGCAGTTTCTGCCTCCATTTGCTGGCTAAGCCTGTCGTCCACCAGAGCAGTTTCTGCCTCATTTGCTGGCTGAGCCTGTCGTCCACCAGAGCAGTTTCTGCCTCCATTTGCTGGCTAAGCTGTCGTCCACCAGAGCAGTTTCTGCCTCCATTTGCTGGCTGAGCCTGTCGTCCACCAGAGCAGTTTCTGCCTCCATTTGCTGGCTAAGCCTGTCGTCCACCCGAGCAGTTTCTGCCTCCATTTGCTGGCTAAGCCTGTCGTCCACCAGAGCAGTTTCTGCCTCCATTTGCTGGCTGAGCCTGTCGTCCACCAGAGCAGTTTCTGCCTCCATTTGCTGGCTAAGCCTGTCGTCCACCAGAGCAGTTTCTGCCTCCATTTGCTGGCTGAGCCTGTCGTCCACCAGAGCAGTTTCTGCCTCCATTTGCTGGCTAAGCCTGTCGTCCACCAGAGCAGTTTCTGCCTCCATTTGCTGGCTAAGCCTGTCGTCCACCAGAGCAGTTTCTGCCTCCATTTGCTGGCTAGCCTGTCGTCCACCAGAGCAGTTTCTGCCTCCATTTGCTGGCTAAGCCTGTCGTCCACCAGAGCAGTTTCTGCCTCCATTTGCTGGCTGAGCCTGTCGTCCACCAGAGCAGTTTCTGCCTCCATTTGCTGGCTGAGCCTGTCGTCCACCAGAGCAGTTTCTGCCTCCATTTGCTGGCTAAGCCTGTCGTCCACCAGAGCAGTTTCTGCCTCCATTTGCTGGCTAAGCTGTCGTTTCCACCAGAGCAGTGTAGTCAAAAGCTCCGTGGTTTGATGGGCAATGGAATTAAACCGACAGTGGTTTCAGATTTGATTTTTCCCCAACTGTCATTTCCGCGGTGAATTCAGATCAGAACCTTCAGTACCGAGGGGTTCTTGGGGACTGCAGTTGTGTGTGGAGGGAAAGGAGGGGAGGGGAAGGAAAGAATGGGAGGGGAAGGTGAGGTGGGGCGGGGAGGTGAGGTGTTGTGTGTGTGTGTGTGTGTGTGTGTGTGTGTAGTGCGTGCGTGCGTGCGTGCGTGCGTGCGTGCGTGTGTGCGTGTGTGTGTGTGTGTGTGTGGTGTGTGTGTGTGTGTGTGTGTGTGTGTGTGTGTGTGAAGACGTTGATCTTCACTCTGTGTGGCTCCATGATCAGGCAAGTAATGAATGAAGTCAGAGGTGAAAAGTATATGCACATACTCAGTCAAAGCAGATACTTCAACATATCATGGCAGTAATCAAATGGCAGGGCAGGGAGTCCTGTTGTGGGTTACCGCGAGGCTGTTGAGCATTGGTTGCCTTGGCAGTGCTCTTCTGGCCTGTAGGTGTTGGAGGGGGTGGGGGGTGGGAACGAGTAGCGTGAGTTTTGTGCCGCAGGAGGGTGAGCATAGAGGATAAAGGGCTGACTCACTCGACAATACCCATCCACACATCCACCAATGCACCTACTCCAATCTTCACACACACACCCCTTCCCACACACGCACACATACACGTCGCACGTACACATGCACACACGCATGCACGCACGCCCACACGCACGCACCAACGCGTGCATGCATTCACACACACACACACACACACACACACACACACACACACACACACACACACACACACACACACACACACACACACACACACACACACCACAACACGCACGCACGCACACACTCACGCACGCGCGCACACACATACACACACATACACATACACACGCACACACACGTCTAATCTAAAGGAAAGTGACAATGCACAGGGATTCGATGGTCCTATCCCAAAACGAAGTAAGTAAGTATATTTCATAATGAGGAAAAAGGTGAGCTGAGCAACCTTAGATCGTTGCCTACTGCCACGGCTGTATCTCATCATGGGGGATAGTTCTTTGTTATCAAGCAACTTACAAGTACAGTATCCGACAATGATGAATGTGAAAGCAAATCTTCCATTGCTTTGTTTTAACATAGATATCAAGGAACGGTGATTCACCTCATAACAGCAGAGCAGGACACAGGGTACAGAAAGCACATTTTCCTAACTGCTAAAGAGAAAAGGAACACTGAACGCCGTCAGCTATCAGTCTCTCTCTCTCTCTCTCTCTCTCTCTCTCTCTCTCTCTCTCTCTCTCTCTCTCTCTCTCTCTCTCTCTTTCTCTCTCTCTCTCGTAAGATGTCCAATGTGTAAAAGCGCAAAGGAAGACGAATTACGTATTCTTTTTTTTTTTTCTTTTTTCTTTTTTTGTCTTGTTGTCCCAACCTCTGCGCCACCTCAGAGGCAGTGCACCCACGCCGCTCATTCCGACACCCCGTCCACAGCCACAGCCCGGCAGGCTCTGCCGCAGCCCTGGCACGGCAGTCCACAGGGAGCAGTCAATGTCAAG
>CM031603.1:49425602-49430602 GCA_018398815.1 Conus ventricosus | reverse complement strand
ATGCAGACGTTGATAGGATTTGAGGAATCCTGTCTTCAAATATCCACAGTTAGTCTGGTTCTTGACTGATCTGCTGACTTTAAATGATAGAGTGTGGGGCTTGTTTCTGAATGAACGATTCAGTGTGAAACATTAAAAACTATTCCCGCAAGAACGTGCATTCAGTGATCGTCCTTTAGGCGTTTTCATGCAGCTTGAATTCAGTCTGAAATTCATGCAGAAACCTTCACAATTCTCATTTTTAGTACAATGAAGCGTTATGGGCTAAAGGTTAACGTGATACCTTGCCGTTCAGACGACTTTCAAGTTCGATGCCAGATCTTGACACTTCTTTCTTCTCAAATATTTCTGACAGTTTGGTCGCGCACTCGCGTGTGCACGTGTATGTGTGTGTGTGTGTGTGTGTGTGTGTGTGTGTGTGTGTGTGTGTGTGTGTGTGTGTGTGTGTGTGTGTGTGTGTGTGTGCGTGCGTGCGTGCGTGCGTGCGTGCGTGCGTGCGTGCGTGCGTGTGTGTATGTGTGTGTGTGTGTTTTCCCAGATGATATGTTATTAAAATGAATATGAAATATTACCAAAAGCAACGGTAAATGTCAAATGCTTCAATTCAACCTTGCCAGTTGTCTCCTGGGTTGAATTGTGATCCTCCTCTGAAGCGGGACAGGAAACGGCGGCAGTTCAACATGTTGCTCCCCATAGAAATTGTAGAGGGGTCCAACATCCTAAATGAATTAAACTGTCTCCATTTAGAAAGCGATCCAATATTTGGACATTTCCCTCATCTCTGATTTAAGTATGGTGGGTTTTATTAAAGTTAGATGCTTTTGGATTACACACGTTCGATTTTACTGCATTTATAATACAAGCAAGTTTATTTCTCACCCCTTCCATCATATCATCACTAATCAATATGTGTATGTTTAGAGCTGATTTTATTTGCCATAATGCTCTCTTCTCCTCCGTCAGTGTTAATTTCAAATTTGGTGAAAACTCGTATAAATCCCTGTATAGATGCGAATTGTGATTTTATTGCCGGCTTGTTAAGAAAGCCATTCCAAACAGGGGACCATGAATAAACATGTCGGTCAAAGTTGAGGATTGAAGTGTGCTATTATAGGGAAAACTCGGGCAAATTAGTTGCTTTATTCTGGCAAAGATGATCTCAGCTTCATGCGTATAATGGAAGTATTGTATTTTTTTTACCAGTTCCAGTACCAGCGTTCTGATCTCAAATGTACCCAGGATAGCATTGCGAATTCGGGCAAAATAGCTTTCCTTAATTACTGAGGGCTAGTGTGTGCATATGTTTCCTGCATTCTGCACACACACACACACCACACACACACACACACACACCACACACACACACACACACACACACACACACACACCAGCACGCACGCACGCACGCACGCACGCACGCACGCACGCACGCACGCACGCACACACACACACACACACACACACACACACACACACACACACACACACACACACACACACTATAGCTACAGATAGCAGTGTGAACAGAACAAAGGATGAAGAAGACAGATTCGGCAACAAATGCCTTGACTAAAGTCAAATCCTTAGCGGAGATCGATCTGAAAGTTTCATGTCACCATTTGACAGCATAGCCACGTTGTTGACTTCAGTGATAATAGTTGCTTTCGTCTTTAACCTTCGTTTGTTTTGAAATCTCAGAGCTCAGGAAATACTAGCATCTTTCTGCGGCAAAGATGGCAGAAAGTATGTCATAAGATAATGAAAGTCTTGTCAAATACAAAATTCAGGTTTCTTAGAATCGTAGAGATAAGGCTGAGTTTTTGTTTTCTGGTGAACAGAGTATAAAAATTTAATCTCTTCACTATCTTGAAATGCTACATTGAATAGATGAAGAAAAAGAAACACCCGAAGGTGCTGGGGAGGACCCAGAGAAGCACTGTCTTCACCTGCCTTTAGAGCAGTCCTGTACCACCCTTGGAGGCCTGCGCTGTGTTGACGATGGGTACAGGCACGCGCAGGACACTCCATTAAGATATCAAGGGACATAACTGCTCCTTAACAGAGGTAAATCAGACTACAGGATGCAGCTCATAACAGCCTTAAAGTAGCATCCCCATGGATGTACCAGCCCGTATTTCATGACTGCAGAGCCCACCGGCGAAAAAACACCACCCTCCAGCTGGCGAGCACACCCCACAGACCCAACCACCCCTGCCCACGGACAGATGAAGACAGTGCCACTCCAGACACAGCCAAGCTTTCGCCATACGGTCTTATGTGCCCTCAAGAGAGAATCCAAAGTTGTAGTCTTTCCCACTGTCCACAGGACTTTCCCTGTGGTCAGTGGGTCTTTCCTCACCGTCACTGGACCTTTCTCCAGGGTCAGCCTAGTTAAGGCAAAGAAGAAAAAGAAACACCCGAAGGTGCTGGGGAGGACCCAGAGAAGCACTGTCTTCACCTGCCTTTTAGAGCAGTCCTGTACCACCCTTGGAGGCCTGCACTGTGTTGACGATGGGTACAGGCACGCGCAGGACACTCCATTAAGATATCAAGGGACATAACTGCTCCTGAACAGAGGTAAATCTGAACAGAGGTATTCATGCCTGAATAGATGGCATTCATCAATAAGAGACGAATCAATAGACACAGATTTTTACGATCTTTGAGGCCTTGTTTGTAAAACATCGCCATGTTGATAACAATCAGAAACATCAACACTTGCACGATTGTTTTCGCTTGCCAAACGATTGCCTCCACTTTTACTGTGACAACATAATCAGACCTGTCCCAGGCAAGTACTCGTCTCTCTGAATGTACTTTTCTATATCATTTTGAAGTGTTATATTCCTTACAGTTTGCATATCTTACGCTTTGAAGTATTGTGCTGTGTGCATTGTTGCAAACATTACTTTAAATGATGTTTGATAGTTGATTGTAGAATTAAACTGAAACAAAAGGATCTCGGTTATAGCTATTCAAGCCTGTATTATCGTGACAACCGTGTATTATCTCTAAATTTGCCAGCACTCAAATGCTTTTATTGAATGGATAGTTAAAGGACCCTTCCCCGAGGATGTTTCTTGATATTTTTCTTTTTTTCCTTTTCTTTTCTTTCTTTCTTTTTTTTTTTCTGATGACCTTTACCATCAAAGAATGTCTACCATCTTTACTAGTCTCAACACATTCAACAGATGTAGTCTTGGAAAAATGCTGTGTGATCAAGCACAGAGAGGTGGGCACACACTGGACTTGGTTTTTGTCCATATGATAAGTTTTATTCATTCGTGTGTGGCCAGTATATTCATCAGACCATGTCTACTTCTACGTCAACTGAATATAGAGATCCATTCATGTAACAAACAAGTACATCAAATAGGATGTTACAAATTTTGTCAGCGCTCCTTTAAGTTCGAACAATAAAACTTCAATGTCCCACGAATGTGTCACAAAATGGCAAAGTCGTAGTCTGCTGTTCGCTTCTTTTGTTTTTAGCAGCATTTACCATTTTTGCTAAAATTGACATTTAATTATCAGTCACACTTTGCATTCTTACTTTGATCAAATACATGGTAAATGATCTTTTATGGAAACTTCTGTTACAATATCAACTTACATTTCATTTTCAAAGATTAGAAACTATTTTATACTATTTGTACCAAACAAAGAGCAAGTATTAAAGGACATCTTACTAAACACAGAACAAAGACTGGTTACATTCAAATGTGTCTGATAGAAATAGCACAGTGATGGTTAATATCACGGTAAACCAAGCAAATGCAGCGGCGTGAAAGCAGCAACCAACCTTATGTGTTTTCGTAATAACCGTGATTAGATTATACTAATAATTCATCAGTCTACCTCTGTGAGTGGATAATTCAAAATTTGATAGCACTAATCAATGAGCGAGAAATTGTAAATGGATGCATCAAGTAAGAAGATGCATCATACGTTACATGCAAATCAGTTGTCGACGGACATTTAAAGCAAATCAGAGCTATATAAAAAAAAAATTTTAAAAAATTTAAAAAAATAAATAAAAGAACGTACGTTGTGAAAGAAAGATTGATTGCGAGGCGGCCTCGGTTTGATCTGAGGCTTGCCACTTTCATGCCCTCTGCAGACAATCTTTCTTCCATTCTCCGTTTACCCAGCTCCCCCACCCTCCAGTGCCTGCTTCTTTCCCATTTCATTTAGGTGTCACATGTAGCATGTGAGTCGATTGGGCAAACTGCCTTTTTTTTCCCTTCTTTTTTTTTCTTCTTTTTTTTTATAAGTTCCTTCACTATTGGTGTGATTTTTTTCAACCATCTGTTTGATCCCGTTTTTCATACTGTTTCTGTTGATTCATGTGCCCGTTTCAAATCACTTGTTTAAAACACAAACCCAGTTCATAAACAATGCCAAAATGAATTCACGTGTTTGAAAGTAACTTCTTGGATATCTAGGCATTTACCAAGTGTTTGGTGCGTGTGTGACTCTGTGTGTGTGTGTGTGTGTGTGTCTGTGTGTGTGTGTGTGTGTGTGTGTGTGTGTGTGTGTGGTGTGTGGTGGAGGTGGGGATGTGTGGAGATAGGATGGTGTAGGGGAAAAGATGGGAGTTAGGAGGGAAATGGATGGTGAAGGAAGTGGTGTGGGAGAAAGGTAGGTTTGGGAAGCTGATGGAGTGATGGCTGTGGTGAGGGTAGTGGTGGTGGTGGTGGTGGTGATGAGATGATGATGATGATGATGATGATGATGATGATGATGATGATGATGATGATGATGATGATTATGACGATGATGATGATGTGTGCAATGGGAAGGCAGCGCGCTGGGTTGTAGAGGGAGGAGGGGATACGTTTGGAATTGCTAGTCCTGTGGGTTCTTAGCACCTGCTTCTCTCTCTCTCTCTCTTCTCTCTCTCTCTCTCTCTCTCTCTCTCTTCTCCTCTCTCTCTCTCTCTCTCTCTCTCTCTCTCTCTCTTTGTAGTCGTGTGTGTGGGTGTTGTTGGCTGTGTGTGT
>CM031603.1:49421970-49424602 GCA_018398815.1 Conus ventricosus | reverse complement strand
TCTGTGTGTTAGTGTTCTGTTAGGTGTGGTGTGGTGTGTGTGGGGTGTGTTTTGCCCGCCTCTCTGTCTGTCTGCGTCTCTCTGTCTGTCTGTCCGTCTGTCTGTTCTGAGAGCAACTTACTTTGTCAGGGCTCTCCCCACGCTGCAATTAACATACCGCGAAGTAATCGGATAGCCTGGTGCACCCACCGTGTATATGGGCGCGTTCAGACACAACTGCTTTTCCCCTGCGTTACTCTATGGGAATGTGTTCAGTCCTGGCTACTTTCCCTACGCTACTCTCTGAAAACTTTAGTAAATTAGTATTAAAAACGGATAATCCTGCACAGTATGTTTGTTTGTAGATAATCGTTATTTTTTGGTTATTGACGTCTTACTTGTCAGAGAACAGTAATATGCGCTTGTGTGTGTGTGTGTGTGTGTGTGTGTGTGTGCGTCTGCCCGCCTCTCTGTCTGTCTGTCTGTCTCTCTCTCTTCTCTGTCTGTCTGCCGGTGATTCTCTCTCTCTCTTCCGCCACAGGAAAAGGCGGCTTTCAGGCCACTTTCGCCCAAAAACACGGTGGTTGAGCAAGTGAGCCAGGATTGGTAAAATACTGTTCTCTGGGCCTAATCTCAGCTAAAGAATAAAAAAAAACCCCAAAAAAAATCCCCTACACATCAATTCAAGTGAAAAAGAAAATGACACACTGACATGCACCCTCACGCTCACATGACACAACAGAGACTGTCTATTACTTATCTTTCGGAGAGAACGGGGTCCCCACAAAGAAAGAATCCATAAGGCGGAGCGTCAAGTAGTCTTTACGCCCGGCTCCAACGGTTCCTGGAAGTTCCCAAACAGCCTTGAAGAGTGGTCACGAACGCACACCTGGCTGACAGTCACTTAAGTGGCCACCAACACAGACAAGGTCACTCGAAGGGTGGCCGCGAACGAAGACTAGGTCACTGAAGGGTGGCCCAAAAGACGACAAGGTCACGGAAGAGTGGCCACACAAGGCCGGGTCACTTTAGAGTGACCGCAACTGAAGACAGGGTCACTGAAGAGTGGCCACCAGTGAAGACAGGGTCACTGAAAAGTGAATGGCCGCCAACGAAGACGGGGTCACTGAGGAATGGCCGCCAACGAAGACGGGTCACTGAGGAATGGCCGCCAACGAAGACGGGTCACTGAGGAGGTTGCCACTGAAGGGTCAGTCTTCCGGATCGCGGATCGCATGATCACGTTACTGGATCCGTCCCAGATCCCCTCAGACGGTTCTCGGTCGAAGGCAGAAGGAATCGCACACGCCCAGTGTGCGAGCCAAGGTGCGCACAAACCCAAGAACAAAACAACAAGCTTGTGTATGGAGAGCCTAGTCGGACGCCCAACCAGCGAAGGATGGCGTCCCGTCCCAGGAAGCCCAAGTCCCACAGCGAAGGGGAACTACCCAGCAACGAAGCTGAACCACGAAAAGTTCTGGCCAGAGGAGAGAGAGCTCTCCTAACTGTAGCAGGTCTGACTTGCAAGTGCCTCCACAAACTCCGGTTTCAAGCCACTGGCACACCTCCCGTTAACTAAGTTCATAGCCGGCCCACGTGAACTGCCTGAATCCCTCAGACCATGGCTGAGGCCACAACCACGTGCAAGAGGAAGGAAGGAGGTTAAACAAGCTATACTACTCGGGGAAAGAACGAAAAATCTCGGGCTAAAAGAAAACGCCACACTACATAGATAAAAAGAGGACAGGTTATATTGAGGATGGGGAAAGGAGGAGGGTAAAAGCCAGTATGAAAACAAAAACGCATAGGGCAGGATATCTGACCGTGACAGTCTGGTAAATAAAACGTCATCAACACCACATCGTCATTATTGTTGCTTATGTAAAATCCGACCAATACAGTTAGAAACAGGTACAAATTTGACGATCACTGACAGGTGCAGACAGTACTTGACCAAAAAACATGTCCTTCTAAACTACTGTTTAAAAAAGCACTGAAAAAATATTTGATGGACAAATTATAAAGTAATTTATGATTATCTATTTTGCTGCAGATCCCCCCCCCCCCTCTCTCTCTCTCTCTCTCTCTCTCTCTCTCTCTCTCTCTCTGCCTCCTCTCTCTGTCTCTCTCTCTCTCTTTCTCTCTGACTGTCTGTCTGTCTGTCTGTTGGATTCTTTGTCAATGCTATTTGTCTCTCTGCTATCTGTCAGCCCCCCCCCCTCTCTCTCTCTCTCTCTCTCCCTCTCTCTCTCCTCTCTCTCTCTCTCTCTCTCTCTTCTCTCTCTCTCTCTCTTTCTCTCTGACTGTCTGTCTGTCTGTCTATTGGATTCTTTGTCAATGCTATCTGTCTCTCTGCTATCTGTCAGCCCCCCCCCCCCTCTCTCTCTCTCTCTCTCTCTCTCTCTCTCTCTCTCTCTCCCTCTCTCTCTCTCTCTCCCTCTCAAATCTCTTTATTGCCATGTTTGACATGTTGTCCATTGTCCGTCACAATATTGATTAATGGTTGTTAATTGTTTCATTGTTTTCATTACATTGTATATTTCTGATTTATACGTATGTATTGCTTCGAGTTTCTGGTTTTTCACTATTGTGATTGATATTTATGCTTTTTTGTGAGGGCAGGATGAAAAAAGCTGCAAAGCTTATTCTTTTA
>CM031603.1:49409470-49416970 GCA_018398815.1 Conus ventricosus | reverse complement strand
CATGTCCAATGTAGTACACGACATGCTTTGTTTCAGTCTTTTCCGTTTGTCTTCCAGTTTACTTCGGAGAGCCCGGGAACGTTTCCAGGTAATATCCATTTTTTCAGTCATGCTGAGAGCTCCCATATTCCAGTACCAAATGTCATTGATGTTTTTACACCGTAGCCACTGTGGCTTTCCCGCCCCAACACGTACTTTTCAACACCGATCTGGTATGGTCCGACGAATGTCGCGCCAATTTCTACCTGGGCTGCGACCGATCCGGGAAGATCTCTGTTTCTTATTCTTTATGTTTTTTTTTTTTGCACCTGGCCAGTCCATTCCTCTCCAGGTTGGATAGTTGCAGGTTTACCTCAAATAAGGAATTTTAAGATCCCAATCTTTATATCTGTTCTGCTCTTCGCTTACCTCATGTTTTTTTATTGTTTAAAATTCCAGACAAACAGGTAACACAATTTCTGTAATTTCATGAGAAACGGTCGCGGTGTTTTGGTCTTTTTTGTTGTTGTTTTGATGTTGTAGTTTTTGTAGGATCATCCCAACGAAAACACGTTTTGACAAACTTAGGTTTTTTGTTATTGCGAGTCAGTATTCAGAATCTTTTTTTATTAATATTGATCGATTCACATTGTATTAAATCACGAGTAAATCGACACCCCGTGTTTAGAACTGCAGTGAATACCACCTTAATTTGCAGACTTGGCATATATTTAACATGGAATATTGTTGCTTCCTAACCAGGATACTTGTGTTTTTTCCTTATTCAATAAATAACGGGGGGGGGGGGGGGGGGGGGGGGGGGGGGGATAGAGGGGGACATTTTACCAAAGTTTATCTTAGAAAGATAGAATTCTCAGTGTTCATAATCGATGTATCATCTGCCAATCGAGAAATTTTGTGCTCTACTTTATTTGCATGAATACTTTGAATTTGTACATCTTAGTCAGATCATAAATGCTGAAAAATCAAAAACCATGAACGAAGAGATATGAGATATAGGTTCATCATATCTGCAACCTCGTTTTACTCCAAACAATGTGTGCAATGACCATGACTAAAATAGTAAGATTTTTAATATTTTTATCGAACGTTGCTATCCATCTGTATATACCGTCGCCAAACCATAAGCGCTCCAAAACTTTACACATGTGATCCAACGCAAGAGAGTGGAAGGGTTTTTCAAAGTCTAGACCACAGCAATATACGGGGTAATTCTTCGATAAAAGTACTGTACAAATGATGGAAAGTTCAACAGTATTGGCCAGTATCGAAATTTGTAATAAATTCCCGTTTGATTTTTGTTTGATTAAAGCTGGTCATATTTTCTAACTCGATTTGTAATGCAGATGACGCAAACTTAATAAACAACATTTAACATAGAATCGGTATCCAATTCTTTATTAATTCGATAGGTTTATCATTTTAAAGAAATACTTCAAGAAACTTGGCAGAAAGTAGAATAGAAAAAGTCAGGAATCAAATAACTTCATTTCTGAACCCTTGAAATGAACAGAATTGAAATGAAACGAAGAATTTAAACAAAACAAAACAAAAAAACTAATGGCTAAATTGTACTACTTAAGACCTCTCTCTTCGGTTTACTTACCACCTACACCACTTCCCAACGCACATATACATATCCCCCCGCAACAAGTTTAAAGAACGCTTTTACAGAAAATGCTGTTAAATGTGTTATAATACAGAGGAAAACAGTTTACTCGAATGTTTCGCCCAGTCATCAGCCACCTGTGGCTATAAAAAAAAAGGGGATTATCAATTTCTAATGAAAACCATTCACACGTCGTTGACAATCAGTAATAAACAAAAGAGACACCCCCATTTTGAAAAGTCAGCAGCAGTCAATAGTGGGTGTGGCCGCCATCGAGCCACACAATGCTCTGCACCGGACGCCGCATGGAATGAACCAGGGGTTTGTAAGGGTCTGTTGCGGGATGGCCTGCCATTCCTGCTGAAGGAACTGGGTCGCTGGGCCACATCAGCGGGCGGAGTGGTTGTCAGCAACTCGTCTTACCCAGGACGTCCCACAGTGCTCTATCGGTGCCATGTCTGGAGGGCGCGATGGCCATTCCATGCGTTTGGATCCCCTGCTGCTGGGAAGAAGTCTCGAAACAAGAGGCATCGATGCGAGGGGTCGATGTCGTCCAGGAGAGTTCGCACCAGACCCATGGCCTTGGAGAGCTGGCTGCACAATGGGGCGGACGATCTCATCCCATAACGCTTTGCCAGTCGAAGAACCCTGGATGACGTACAGGGGGTTCTGCCATGGAGATGAAAACCACCCCACAACCAGTACCGGAACCACCTCCATAACGGTCGACCTCACGAATGGTGGCGGCAGGAATCGTTCTCCATGTCTGCGCAGACTCGTCTCCTCATCATTGAATGAGACAGTTAAACGTGACTCATCGTAAAGAGGATCCTCGACCACTGCTGGCCTTTCATGCTGATGGAGGCGGCACCACGCCAGGCGGGCCTGTCGTGACCCTGAGTCAGTGGAATTCGGATGGCTGCCGCCGAGACAGGAGGGTCAAATTCATGAAGCGGTTGCGACAGTGGAAACGCTGACATTGACATTTGCTGCTTGCATGAGGCGACGTCTCAGCATGGGGTGTTGTGACGTTCCTTTCCGTAAAGTGACTAGATGTAAGAAATCGGTCATCCCGTCGACTGGTGGCAACGAGGACGTCCAAGTGCCGCCCGTCTTTCCGTCCTGCCTGTTTGTCGCTAACGTTCATTGAGTCGTGAAAGACTGAGGCCGACACCTGAAGACGTCTGCCCACCTCTCTAAACGACACACCCTCTGCTAGCCACGCCAGAGCGCGCCTGCAGTCCACTGCAACTCATCGTCTTCTTGGAGCATGTCTGGTTGTGACGTTTTTAATGCCCTTTCCCTTGATACCCATTTGGTGCAGTTTGTGCGGATCAGTGTTCAAGTTTGTCAGTGCTTGCCCGTGCACCTGCCGAATCGCTGCACATGCCCGATCGGTCAGCAGGCTTGTTCCACGGTCCAGTGCAATTTCTCATTTGCACTAATGTCCCGCCGCTGGCGAGGCATTGAGTGGCAGAGTGGTGAGTCAGGAATCATACCGGGGTCGAGCATGTTTCAAGTACCGTTCTGCTGCATTTTTTTTCCATAATTGGCGGCTGGCCTTTTTTACTCATTTCATTTAAGAAGGTACAAAAAACGTAGGCGTTTTCCTTAACTTGTTGCGGGAGTAACACACCCCATCTGCACACACCCCAAACCCTACCCAAAGGCCCTTCCCCATCCACTCAAGCCCAGTGCGCTCTCATCAATAAGCAAAGATAAAGAACCCTGGGTTAACTGTATATATTGAAAACAATGGGGGGGGGGGGGGGGGGGGTGGGCTTTAAGACCGGTATCTCAATAGTGGACAGCGCAGGAGGGTTTACGTGGACGTTTCGAATTATTTATCCGCTCATCAAATGATGACTTGATTCGTCGAAAAAAGTCAGTTAATTAATCAATCTAAGTCCCATCACAAAGAAATTAGCAACGCATACAGTCGATGGCCAACACATTCATCAAGTTAACAAATGATTAATCCCAAACAATGAAAATGCAGTAAACGATTTAGAACAGTATTCAATCAACGCAGTACTCATCAGCCATCCAAGAAATTTTTAACATATCAAATCGGTCATTAAGATCATTTTAAGTAAAGTAAATCAACCGTCCATTTATACTCCTCCGAACTTTTCTTTTAAATCACCGAAACCGTGTTTCCTTCACGACGAAAAGAAAATGATGCTCAAGCAAGTTCTGTGGTCCGAAATGGTGAAGTGATCAGTGGTTTAAAAGGCACCCACTCCAAAAAAAAATGTGTAGAACGACTCTTCAATAAATATTTAGAAAACTGCAGCCTGACAAACCAGATCATTCGATAAACTGGAAAAACTCATAAAAAACAAACAACAACACAACGACGACGCCGACGACAACACCACCAACTACAATAGCATTACTCCAGTCATACGGTTTGGTTATTGACTCGTGATCACCACTTTGATTGATGTTTCTTCAACCTCAGCACATTTTGAACAGTTCAATCAAAGAGTAATAATAAGGCATTAACTATAACCCCCAAAAAATAACAAACAACATCCAACGTTGGGGCAGAGATAGAGAGAAGGGAAAGGGTGCAAGAATGGGGGAAGAAGAAGGAAAAACAAAACAAAACTGACGAAAGCCTGCCGATCAATCCATCCTAAAAACCATCACGTTTGATCAATAAACCTTCAATCAAATCAATCAGTCAGGCTTTTTAGGAATACTTGAGTATATATATATAATATATATAATAAAAATATCGTATAATATATTATATCATATATATATTATATATCTTATATAAATATATATATAATATATATATGTGTGTGGTGTTTTGTGTGTGTGTGTGTGTTTGTGTGTGAGTGTTGTGTTGGTGGTTGTGAGAGTTGAAGTAGAAGAATGTGTGAGAGAGAGAGAGTTAGAGTTAACGCGCGCGCGAGCTCGCGTCTCTGCTCTCGCGCTCGGCTCCGCGCGAGAGAGAGAGAGAGAAAAATTTAAATACGTCTCCAACCATCCACGGCTCCCACCCATCAACCATATCGCTTGTAAGCTTTATAAACGTAGAACAGGAAAAGATACGGAAAAGCAAAGCAAAGCTTGCAAACCCAAAATGAAGTAACCCATACCTATACCTAAGAAAAGTCAATTAAGTCCTGCTCACTCCACACATCATCACGAACCTGATTGTTCCGTATCCACAATCAAAACGATTCAACATTACAAGTAACAATAACAAAACAAAGCAAAACACAACCAACCGACTAAAACGCAACCAACCAACCAACTAAACAACCAACCAGTATTCCAACTAACCAACAACTAACCAACCAACTAACAAAACCAACTAGCCAACCAAAACTGTCAACAAGGAGAATACTACTTTAAGAACGTGTACAAAAAAACCCCAGCAATATTCAGATAAATAATTCGTTATTCCCTTCTACATATTCATCAAAATTGGAATCGCATGTGGCATAAATGCTCCATTCTGTCTGACTACATACACAGCTACTCACAATCCCCTCCCACCCCCCCCCAACAGACTCACACTACACACACCACACACACCCACACACACACACACACACAACACACACACAACACACACACACACGAACGCACGCACGCACACAACCACAACACATCACACACCCACACACACACACAACACGCACCACCACCACACCGCCTACACACCCACCCAACACCACACCCACACACAACAGACACACACCCACACTCACTAACAGACACAACACTACCCACATTCGTCACACACACATCGACCACACACTAACTACACTAAGAACCACCGACACACCCAACACACCCACACTCACAACACAGACACACCCACACAGCCCCCACACCCACACACACAACAACACACCCACACACACACACACACACACACCACCACACACACACTCACACACACACCACACACACACACCGCGCAAGCATGTATGCATGCGCGTAAGAACTCACGGTGCGCCACGCTGAATGGATCAAACCTCTCTTCTCATCTCACTCCTCTCTCTCTCTCTCTCTCTCTCACTCTCACACCCTCCTCTCTCTCTCTCTCACACATATCGACTGACCTCAGAAAAATCACAAACAAAAGCTACATATTCGCCTCAGTGTCCCAACACGCATCCCGTTGTGCCATGACAACATGTAAGACAGACCCCAAATGTGTCTGAGTCCTCTCTCACGGGAAACATGCATTACTCCTATTCAATCGCCCACTGCGAGGCAGCTCCGTCCCACATCGTAATAATCCTAAGATAATAACCAAAGATACAGTCAACAAACAAAAACACTAAGGTTGATTCAGTTTTTCTCTTTTTTATTTTCTTTTTGCTCTGTGGTGCAGTGCGTAATGAGTGTTCGGCGCGTTGGGCGCTTTCTGAGCGCAGCGCCGCGAGAGAGCTGTGTGTCGTGAGTGTGTGTGTGGAGCACTGCAGATGGTGTGTGCGTGCAGTGCGACTACGCGTGCGTGCGTGCGTGTGAGCGTGCAGTGGAGGTGTGATTGGTGTTTGTGTGGTGTGAGGTGCTGCTGTATGTGTGTGAGTGGTGTGTGATGTGTGTGCGGTGTGGTACGTGTGCGGCGTGCGTGCATGCGAAGCGTAGCGTGCAGTGTGGCCGTGTCGTAGTACGTGTGCTGCCTGTAGTGTGTGTAGGTGTGTGTGTGTCGTGTAGGTGTGTGGTGTGTGATCCGTGCCTCTACGCACGAGCGCGACACGTCTGGTTCCTACATGCTATCGTGTGACCATGTGTGCCTCAGGGCATGCACTTCATTTAGTGCTAAATTGTTGCATGTGCGAGGGCGCGCCGCTCGTGTGTTGTGTGTGTGTGCGTGTCTCGTGTGTGTGTTGGTGTAGTGTGTGTGTGTAGTTGTGGTGAGTGTGTGAGTGTGTGTGTGCTTACTTGGGCGCGTGAGAGAGCGAGAGAGAGCGCGCGAGCGCGCGCGCGCGCGACGCGCTGAGCGATGCCGGCGCGCGACGCGCGCGCGCGCGCGCGCGCCGCAGAGAGAGAGATTTTGAGAGATGTAATGGTGTTTTACGCTCAAAGACATCAATGACAAAGAGGCGTGCATTTAGAAAAACCGACTCACATAGACGAATACTACTTTTTAATTCACAGTACCACTGAAACAGCACTCATAGAGGGTGAAAAAGCATTGACCTCGCCCGCGCCCCCATCCCTCCACCACAACACCCCGCCCCCCCCCCCACACCCCCCCACGCCCCTCCCAATACAAAAATAAAATTCTAATACATATTCGCATATTCTCCGAGATCGGAATCATGAAGGTAAACTAGTATAGCCACGTTTTGCAATAGATTCTACCTGATGGATTTTCGACTAGCGAACGTATACTAACCTAATAAAAACAAACTCACGACAAGCTATACTTGAACGCAAGAGTTTCAAATATTCGCCTCCAAATCGCTGACTGTTGGACAGTACAAAGGAAATGCATGAATCAAACATCAATTCGATTTGTTCACCCATACTCATCACCTTTTGTTTCATTTTCTTAAAGGCGGGGACAGAATTTTTTTTTCTCAGTTTAAAAAAAAAGATTGAGGGGGTGGGGTAGAGTGGGATGGGCGGTGGGAGAATATTTACTCAAACATTTTCTTCATCTCTATTTGAAGGAAAAGTGTGTTTGTTGTAGGGGTGGAGGGTGGGGAGTGGGGGTGGGCTAAATCTATACATAAGAATCTCATCAGATTCAGTAGATAGTCATCGAGACTCGTTTCTTTTGGAGCACTTGGTAGCCATCACAAGTGGTTATCCAGCTCATGATGATTAAACAGTCGACCTGCCAGAGTGACTGCCGCCCCAACACGGACGAATACTCATTAGTCATACCAGTTGACTGTTTGTTCTAAGAA
>CM031603.1:49394470-49401970 GCA_018398815.1 Conus ventricosus | reverse complement strand
TCCATGAAAACCACAGTTTCATAGAATGTTAAGTGAAAAGAAACCGTTTCTGTGCACACTTATGTGAAAGGTGAATTCATTTCTTTGTAATGTGGTATTCAAAGAAGTCTGAGTCATAAATCGGTAAAGAGATAATGGCTTCATACTACCATCCACTGGTCGAAACATAAACAAGCTATTACAATGTTTCCGGAAAATCACTTATTGTCACCCCCCCCCCCCCTCCCAATTTTTTTTGTTTGTGTGGATAGTACCTTTTATGAGGAGAAAAATTAATGCAAAATCTCATTTCCCTGTTACTGTGGACTTCTCGAAGAGTTATACCTGAAAGAGGAGGAAAGGGTCAAGGATGGGCCAGGATATCATATCACGAACCAACGTGAATCGTTCTGCATGCTTTCGCCCACGAAAGCTGTTATAGTCCTTAATTACAGAAAACACCAATAATACCTGTTTTCCTGGACGATCACTTTGATACGTCTGATGCCTGAAGGGCGTAAGCGTTAACTCTTTTCTGGAGCAAAGCAACAACAGTTACACCAAGGGCACTGGTTTCTGGAAGGACAGCATGTGTTTTTCTCCTGGCAGAGGTCAGGAACGCAGCTGTTCTGGGAGTATGAAATTAATACGCTATCGTATTGAACAGCTGACGTCCAGGCGTCACAGACCAGTGGAAAACATGAAAAAGGTTTCTCGCTATTCTCGCTGGCCGAATGAACAGCTCTGTAACCCAGATACGTCGAACTGTTCTAATCTGTGAGATCTGTCGATGAGTGTGATCTGCGTGTGATGAGTGAGGAGTCGAAATAGGAAAACAAAACGGGGCTTTTGGAGGCGAAAGGAAAAAGAGAAAGACAGAAAGAAAGAAAAGAAGAAAGAAAGTAAAGAAAAAAGAAAGAAAGAAAGAAAGAAGGAACAAACAAACAAAGAAACAAAAGACATTCATATTCTAAACACATCTCCAGAGTCAAAGATAGCAAGCCAAAATGGGCTGAAACAGAATGAATCGTCATGAAAACAGGCCAAAGTAGACCGAAACAGACTGCAGAATGACTTAGAAAACAGGCCAAAGTAGATTGAAACAGACTGCAGACTGACTTGGAAAACAGGCCAAAGTAGACTGAAAGAGACAGCAGAATGACTTAGAAAACAGGCCAAAGTAGACTGAAACAGACTGCAGAATGACTCAGAAAACAGGCCAAAGTAGACTGAAACAGACTGCAGAATGACTAAGAAAAACAGGCCAAAGTAGACTGAAACAGACTGCAGAATGACTTAGAAAACAGGCCAAAGTAGACCCAAACAGACAGCAGAATGACTTAGAAAACAGGCGAATCTAGACAGAAATGGACTGCAGAATGACTTAGAAAACAGGCCAAAGAAGACAGAAACAGACTTCAGAATTACTTAGAAAACAGTGCGTTCAGTATATATGTCACCGTCACCGTCTCAGGCCAGTGAGATACGGACACACCTGCAGTGCTGGTCAAGCAATTTGAGCAATAGTCTCGGAAGGGCATCCGTTAGGTGGATAAAACTCGAGTGTGAGGTTCCAGTCTTCTCAGCCGAGCCCATAGTAAACTCAGTTCTGGTTAGGAGACAGTCATGGGCCAAAAATCCCCCCACATGTAAATGCCTCAGACGGGAATGGAACCCACGACATCCTGGCCGGGAATCCTCGACGCTAACCACTTCGCCACTACGGCTGGTAGGCTTTGTTTAGTTGTTCCTTTTTTTTTCTTCTTCATTTGTTCGTTTGTGTTATTTGCACAGGTGGATGTTCCTTTCGAAAAGTACTTTGTTAGTGTTGAAGCAGATTATAGTGATACTTTTAGGCAAACTCCATAAAGACCAGAGATGTCTGAACAGACGCGATGATTTAGTCACGTAGAGAGGTAAAAGCTTCTCAGTTGGTCAAAGAGTGCTTTTTTTTTTAATAGATGCATTTTTATATCTTTGAAACGATTATTTATCAATGAAGTATGGAGTCGATTTTCCAGCATGGCTGCAGTCTCAGAGTGGCCCCTTGTCGTTGTCCAGGCGATAAACAGTAGGGGTGAAATGAAACTAGTGTTTATGTCATTATTATTATGTGCCTTCTTCTCCCTCCCGCTTACCATCCTGCATCGTGTTTCTGTCCTACCCCATCTCCCATCACCTTTCCGTATACCTCATCTCCCCACCCTCCTTCCCGTTTCACTAGACCTCCACCTAGCGCTCAAATGCAGCTTTGCTCCCCGTTAGACACGACTGGAATCCAGACAACCGGATATAGATGGATAGGTAAATAGATGGATAGACAGATAGATAGACAGACAGACAAACAGACAGACAGACAAATAGCTAGCTAGCTAGCTAGCTAGCTAGCTAGCTAGCTAGCTAGATAGATAGATAGATAGATAGACAGACAGATAGCTTGATAGAGAGGTCGGTAGATAGATGGAGAGAATACATAGATAGATAGAGAGAGATGGGTGGATAGATAGATGGATAGATAGATAAATGGATAGATAGGTGGATAGACAGATATAGATATAGATGGACAGGTAGATACATCGATAGATAGACATGTATAAATAGAACGATAGATAGATAGATAGAACGATAGATAGAACGATAGAACGATAGATAGAACGATAGATAGATAGATAATAGATAGATAGATAGATACATACATACATACGGCATACATACATACATACATACATACATACATACATACATACATACATACATAGAAAGATTATCATAGTCAGTCACCCATGAGCTGCCCAGTATCCTAATATGCCACCTCGCCAAATATGCAGAAGATCAGATCAGATAACAAGTGTGGATATGGGTAGGACACTTACCCAGAACGCGCTTTCTTTATTAGACTAATGCAATGGACATCGCTGGCTGTCTTTTTAACATCTGATTGTCCCTTGGAATACTTCTACAGATGCCCATGCAGTTTAGTAGTCTTTGACCGTCTTTCTACTTCTCTTGGAACCGAAACGGATGTATACGAATGTGCTAATTAATTGTGTTGAGACACATTCATTTATTTCCTTTTTTCACATGCAAATACTAACTGTCAACTGTCTATCCATCTATCTGTCAGCCACATGCCTGGTAGCAGCATTCTGAACTGCTAGTTGGGTGCAGTTTCGTGTATTTATGTTTTAGGGTGGATCACCATAGGAGTAGTCACGTGGAACAGTCACCTGACAGCAACAACAAAGTGACAGTCGATGATACATCGAACTGCCGCACGGTTCGCTGCCCCGCTGCCAGCAGTAACAGCATCCGTCCTCATTGCAGCATTGATGCGTTCGCCGCCACCGCCGCCGCCGCTGCCACCACTAAGCCCCCGACTCCACTTCTTTTGTCAGCTCATAGAATGACTGGGGACTAACAGTACACTGTGCTGGCTTCGCTTCATGAAAAACAAAAAAAGAAATTATAGTGAGTGCTAGGCTCGACTTTATGACCACAAGACAAACCAACTTTATCTGCTGACAACCCGGCGCGGCAGTTCTTCAGTCAGAAATCCAAAGTGAAAGAGACAGGGGAAAAAAAAGAAGAGAAAGAAGAAAGATGGGAAGAACCAGCATCAAGAGTAAAAGTATCTTCTATCATTCCTGTTTAATTACTAGGAGCTGTCGAATCCTCATTCTGTATCTATTATATATATTTGTGCCGTTGACTGCCGATCCTGTTAGTAGACAAGATGTGATTGGTGTCTATCGACTGGCCAATAGAATACAATGTCAAAGATTGTGTTGGTACCGTCGTCTGTGTTCCAGCTTCAGCGTTAATGTCCAGGATCAGGGTTTGGGTACTGTGCATTCCCTGGATGATCCCAACTGCGTTTTACACACAAACTCTGGTAAGTACTAACGGGTACAAAAGGTATGTTTTTTTGTCTTGTATGTTATTGTTTTGTGTTGTGTCGCGTTGAATTCTATTTGCCGTGCACTGGAAAGTGTTCCACTATATTGCATTGCACGCACTGCCTTGTCAAGCGTTGTGTCGTATTATTTCACACGCCATTGCATTGTGTTACGTTGTATAGCACGATCTTCTATTGTCATGTAGTGAACAGAATCCTATTGTGTTGTACTGTGTGTGTGCCTATGCTGCTGTCCTGTGTGACATAATCTGAAGACGATAGCAGATGTGAAATACATTTGTCTCAGTTTAGGTGTCAACTCCATTCCTTCTTCACAATTTCCAGCACGCAATTTCCGGCGCGCAATTTCCCGCTGGAAACCGGAAAAGGGCGGCGGCGGTGTCGTGGAATGGACGATGTTCCGACATCCCGAGGAATGAGTTCTGCCTCAGAGTTCGCTTTCAGCAAGAGTTTCCTCACCAGCAAAGGAGGACAAATTTCGTGATAGATGAGCGCGCGAGCGCACGAACTGCTATACGCGCGCTCGTGAGTGCGTTCGTGAGTGTGTGACTGTGTGTGTGTGTGTGTGTGTGTGTGTGTGTGTGTGTGTGTGTGTGTGTGTGTGTGTGTGTATGTGGTGTATGTGTGTGTGTGTGTGTGTGTGTGTGTGTGTGTGTGTGTGTGTGTGTGTGTGTGAGAGAGAGAGAGAGAGAGAGAGTGTGTGTGTGTGTGTGTGTGTGTGTGTGTGTGTGTGTGTGTGTGTGGTGTGTGTGTGTGTGCGTGTGTGTGTGTGTGTGGAGAGAGAGAAAGAGAGAGAGAGAGAGAATGTGTGTGTGTGTGTGTGTGTGTGTGTGTTGTGTGTGTGTGTGTGTGTGTGTGTGTGTGTGTGTGTGTGTGTGTGAGAGAGAGAGAGAGAGAGAGAGAGAGAGAGAGTGTGTGTGTGTGTGTGAGAGAGAGAGAGAGAGAGAGAGAGAGTGTGTGTGTGTGTGTGTGTGTGTGTGAGAGAGAGAGAGAGAGAGAGAGAGAGAGAGAGAGAGAGAGAGAGAGAGAGAGTGTGTGTGTGTGTGTGTGTGTGTGAGTGTGTGTGTGTGTGTGTGTGTGTGTGTGTGTGTGTGTGTGTGTGTGTGTGTGTGTGTGTGTGTCCCCATCTCACGCCCTTCCACCTACACGTGCACCCATGCATAAGCCTGCGCTTTGCGTTTGTGACGTCAGTTTTGACTGCTAAACTACATGAGGATCAAACAACATGATTCACTCTTCACCATCTCCCTTTTGTCTGTTTTTGGAAGCAAATGCAGCATAATGCACACGCGCGCGCACACACACACACACACACACACACACACACACACACACACACACACACACACACACACACACACACACACACACTCTCTCTCTCTCTCTCTCTCTCTCTCTCTCTCTCTCTCTCTCTCTCTCTCTCCTCTCTCTCTCTTCATCATCAATGTTCTGTTATTCAGTAGTGATTGCGTTACTGAATAATCGTATGAATACGGTTTTAGCGTATCCAATGGAGCAATTTCAACAACCCAATTTTCAGAGGATATTACGGAAGGAACGGTGAAACTCCATCTGATGTTTTCTTTCTTTCTTTCTTTCTTTTATTTTTTTGATGAACCTGTTTCCAAGCAAGAGGTTCTTGCCGGTATCGGTAATCTCAAAGCCTTGAAAAGTGCAGGCCCTAACAAAATTGTCAGTGAGTTATTACAACATGCAGACAACACAGTGATCGACATTTTGATTTTGTTTTAGTAAGCTATTTGATATAGGAGTCTTTTCAAGAGAATGGTCTAAATCTATTATCGTTCCCGTGTATAAGAAAGGAAATGTGAACAAACCAGATAACCACCATGGTATAGCGTTATTGGTATTGTTGGTAAAATTTGCACGAATGTTTTGAACGAAAGACTAATTAAGTGGCAGAAAAGAAGAGAAAATTGCAGCAGAGCAAGCAGGTTTTAGAGCTGCCTTTAGTACAATTGACCATTTATTTGCATTATTATGCAATAGTGTTGAATTGTTTGCTTAAGAATACTAAATTGTATGTTGTCGTTGTTGATGTTAGGGAAACCTTTTGATTCTTTGAATAGAAACGCATTATGGGCAGTCCTGTGGAAAACTAGTGTAAATGGGAAGCTATATTGTGCTTTTAGAGATGTTTATGACTGTATTGGCCCTGTGTACCTGATGAAAGTTGTTGATAAATGTATTTTGAATGTCCTGGAGGTGTGAAACAAGGTTGTTGGTTGAGCACCTTGCTTCCTCCCCCCCCTTTTTTTTTATAGATGAGTAGCAATTGATTTGCCAGAAAGAGGTAAGCGTTGTATTCAGATCATTCCACGTGCTACAGAAATACCTTTATAACTATATGCTGAAGATATTACTCTATTGTTTGGTTCAGTCATTGGTCTTCAGAATCAACTCAATAGCTTACAAATTGAAGCAGACCGTTTATGCTCGACAGTTAATCTTGAAAAAAACAAATATGATGATAAATATCTTTGAATATATTTCACAACATATTGTGCATTACTACGGCTTGTCTGAGGCGTGCAGGAAATGGAAAAGAGGGGTCATTGAGATATTAAGACCACAACGAAGATTAAACAAACCTAATGTACACTCATTTCTGACACTATTTGATAAACAGATTGAACCAGTTCTGACTTATACAGCCGGGGTTCGGGGACTTGAGAAAGATAGCGATCTCATCGAAACTAGAGACACATTTGACTTACAAAGATTTCTGAACGTTCCACCTGCACGCCTTAAAAATGGTCTATGGAGAAATCGGTAAGTATTCTCTTAATGTAAGAACAACTATAAACTGTATAAGCTACTAGCTCAAGCTCGTTAGATTACCAAAGTCACGACTATGCAAACAGGCATATGAGATGCTTATTGTTCTGCAGGGATCTGGGCATAACAAATGGCTCACCAATGTGCAGAACATTCTGTGTGAAAATGAATTTGGTCTGATGTGGATGTTCAAAGGAGTTGCTAGGGAATAAAGTGTTTATACTGAATTTAAAGACATACTTATTTCTTGTAATAGGCAAAACTGACATTCAGCATTAGAAAAAAAAGACAAATATGAATTGTATTATTGTGATAAGAATATTTTCCAACTAGAAAGGTACTTGTCTTTAAATTACCAAGGAATGGCAGAGAGATAACTTTTATAAGATTTGGTCTAAGGGTCTGTGGACTTAATAACAGCAAGCGATGATTTTTGTATTGTTTGAACAACAGGCTAATGGTAAATGTTCAGCAAGTGAAAAAGAAGCCGAAAACGAAGTTCATTTCTTTTTCCACTGCATAGCCTACAAATACACCCAGAAGCAATGTACTGTAGTTGACTCATATCACTGACCAGAATCGTATACCGATGTTCTGTCGAGCAACTTAGAAAACGTGACAATAGATCTGACAAAATTCGTATCCCAAGCTATGAACATTAGAAACAAAATCCAATTGAAAGAAACGACTAGTGATACATCTAATCATTGAATTCTTTTTGTTTAAATGATTTGCTGTCGTGTGCCCGTATGTCCGTAAGGGTGTGTATGAGAAAGGGGCCGGGGGGGGGGGGGCAGAGATGTGTT
>CM031603.1:49381970-49386970 GCA_018398815.1 Conus ventricosus | reverse complement strand
GTGAGAAAGGGTGGGTGGGTGGGTGGATGGGTGATGTTTGTGGGAGACGGGACAGAAATTTGGACGTGCCGTTGGCTTGAGCGGAGGGCAATTGTGCAGACACTGAATCAGAAAAAAACACAACAACCTTTCAATCATATTATGGTGATGATAATGACGATGCTGATAATGATAACTGTTGGTTATCTGCTTTGGTCATTACGCATCAGATTGACTAAGGTGAAACTAATTTGATTGTTCTGTACTTTGATAGCGCTACAGTTTGTTCAACTCTTCATTGATTGGTTGCGATGTTTTGCTTAGATTGACTTAAGGGGACTGTATCTTGCTGACATAGCCCTGTGTTCATTTGGACTGTGTCACTTTTATTGTGTCGCACTTCAATCTATTGCCATTGACTGTGGTGGATTGGTTTGCGGTGAACTGTATTGACGTTTACTGGCCTGGGTTGTATGACATTGCAGCAGGTTGTATTTTATTGCACAGTGCTGCCATGGGTCGTATAGGAAATGTCATATAGAGTTGAACATTGAGTCGAACATTGTGTTGTGTGTGCTGTAAATGAATGCATTCAGGCGTATAAACATATTCTGTTATATTTTGCTGTGTGGTAATTTACAAGTGTTGTGTTGGACTGTATGTGCCCTGCATCTGTTGTTGAAGATTGATGTGCACCGCACTGCCACTATGCTATATTGTGTTGTATTGTGTTGCATGCATTGCAGAATTAAAAGCATAAGCGAGACTTATCTTGGTAATTTGGTCATGCTGGATTCCATAGAGGATGGTTTACTGATATGGGGGGGGGGGGGGGGGGGGGATATCAGAGCCGCGCATGCGTAAGACCGCCATACTTCAGAGTGAGAAATACACCATCTATATAATCTTGATATTACATGCATCTGCCTCATCTTCAAGTCCACTTACTTTACCAATACCATAGTTAATAACTTTAATTTGTCTTTCACTTTAATCATTTTTATATACAAGCAAAATACAGTCTAATTTGATTTCATGAAACAACACCTTCTAAACTGGGTTGGGAGGGTGGGCATATCTCCCTCCCTATCAGTAAACCATCCTCTACAGAATCCAGCATGACCTTCAACTTACCAAGGTAAGTCTCGCTTATGCTTTTAATTCCATTTCGTATGGTTTTACGGATATTCCGGAAGATATGAGACTTCAGAGTAGGCTTTTTTGTTTTTTGTTTTTATATACACAAAATATTCAATGTAAAGTTTTGAACACATGAAGATTTCAACTGATTTGCCACTTTCTTTATCCTTTTTATTTACCTATTTTATTATATTGTTTTTTGCAAAATTATATGGCACTTTGGTGGTTCCTTGATTTTTGGAATTTCATTCAAAATTTCCATTCAGGCAACCTTTGTCAAATTCAAAAGGTAAATATGGTTACAAATGCACTGAGTATTGTTGATATGTTCACATTTGTACCACACAAACTTTTCAATAGACTAACAAATACACATTTATACTAGACAGAAATGCTGTTCAATAAATGTTTGGTATGTACATTATGAGTATTACTTCATAATGCATGGTAACGCACCATCTTTCATCATCAGCCTATATGCACATAGCATGAAAGTATACTTTCACTTCATTCCTTCTTATAGAAGTATCTTTCAATTTGGTATATGGCAACAGAGTCCACCTTTTTTTTGCTTCATCTTGGACAGGGCGGAAATAAAACTTTCTAAAGGGAGACTCATTTGACCATCCAGCTTTCTTCAAAATGTCATCCAATGAAACACCAGATTTTGCCATCGCTGAAGCAGCAGCACCTCTGAAGCTGTGTGGAGCAAAATCTTGAATTCCAGCATCCCTAAGTACACACTTTATCCACCTACTCACTGTGTCATGAGATACTGGGTTATGAGATTTGACAAATGATAATAATAGTTGTTCTTTATCTCCCTGATCTGTTCAGTTTTTGCTCTATAATCTATCACTGCCTGCACAACACGCAAGGTTTTGTCTTCAAATGTACTGAGTTCTAATGCATTCTGGTGAAGTCCTTTTCTAGTATGCTTCGGTTTATCTTGTTCTAAAATAACACATCCATGATCACTGAACTTTAACCGCTGCAGTTTTATCAAGGGAAGTGCTGTTGTTAACAAGAAAAGTGCACACTGTTTCAATGTCAATTCCCTGAATAAATTCTGAATTGACTTTCTTCTGCTTGAAATAATCTAATAAAGTGTTCAAATCCCATGTTTCTACATACTTTGGTACTGGTGTTCTCAATTCAAAAGTATCTTTCATAAATTTTATCTAATTACAGACAGATGTGAACCTACTGTCCAGCCTTCTTCTTTTCTCACAACTGCTGATACTGCACTACGGGCTGTGTTTATAGCACTATAGCCCAAACCATCTGTGTATAATTGAGTTAAACATTCTAAAACTACGGCTACAAAGGTCTGCAAAGGATCAGTTTCCCTCGCAAGACAAAACCTTTTCCGTCTTTCCAAGTATGTTGCATACTGTTTCTGTGTTGATTCTCTCCATGAAGCGCACATGATCTTGTAAGTTTCTCCATGTATTCCCTGTGCCTCGATGGATTGCCTGAGAGTCTGACTGCCACTAACTGCAACTTTCTGTGACGGGGGTGTGGCTGACTTTAATGAGGTAACTGCAGCACAGATTTTCGTTTTGGTAGAAGACATGGCTGTTGAATCAACATGCGTAGCATCTGAGGAAAGCAGCAGGCTGTTGGCCATTGTGGTGGGATTTATAATCCTTTTGCTTTTTCCTTCTCCGGCTTTTTTAACACCTTTAGGATCTGGCTGAAAGGTGGGAACAGATAAATGAGACTCTGGGTCCATTTGACAGTGAACGCATTTGTTGCAAAAGCTTCTGGATCTGGATGCCAGGAAACAAAAGGCTTGAGCTGATAATGCAAGCGAGATGCAAACGTGTCAATGCCGGGCTTTCCTAGAATATCCGACACCCACTGAAAATCTTAGGGCTTAATTTCCATTCTGTATCATCACTAAATTTTCTTAAGTTCCAAGTGTGCATCTTTATTCAGTATTCCTGGGATATGTGCTATTGTTAACCACATATTGTTTTCTTTGCACCAGATCAAAATCTTTCTTGCATCAAAGTTACACTTTTCAGAATGGGAACCACCCATGTTTTTCACAAATGCAACAGCACAAGTGTTGTCTGTCAATATTTTTACATGTCTGCCTGTCACTTCATTTCTGAAACTTTTCAGAGCATATTCAATGGCAAGCAGTTCAAGCACATTAATAATAATAATAATAATAATAATAATAATAATAATAATATAATAATGAATACTTATATAGCGCCTATTCTCGGCTAGAGACCAAGGTCTAAGCGCTTTACAATCAACACTCGTTTACACAACGGGCTGCCTACCTGGGTAGCGCCGACTGAAGAGCTGCCAGCTGGCGCTTCATTCAGTCGTTTCCCTTGTCATCCATTCAGTATCGTGCAATATCGATCACTCATTTTCCTTACTTCCTTCATTCTTTCCATTTCTCACGCAGGGTGCATGCTATGTGTAACGTGTCATCCATACCAACGGCCAAACTGGCCTACTCTTCCGAAAGTTGGTGATGGGATTTTACGTGTGTGCAAGATGTTATGCATGCGTTCACACACGGAACCTCGGTTTATAGTCTCATTCGAAGGACTACTAAGGACATTACTATGCAGATTCTGTTCATTTTCTGCCCATCTGCCCCCTGTATGCTTCGATCCATAAACTACTCCCCAACCACCAGAGGTTGAAGTATCTGCGCAAATTTCTACAGCAGGGTCTTCCCTGTCCATTAGAAAACAACCATGTTAATGTTCTCAATCCACCATTTACGTTCTACGTTTCCTTCATGTGACAGCTCCATGACGGCCTCAAAATTGCATTTACGCTTTTTAAGAGCAATGCATTTGTCTTTTTCCAGTGATCTATAGTACAGTGGTCCCCACTGTACAAAAGGAAAGGCTGCAACTAACTGGCCTATGACCTGAGCTAGCTCTCTGATTTTGACAGTGCTTTTGCTTTCCAAATCAATGCAGGCGGCCAGAATTTTCTCCTGTCTATGTTGGAAGAGTGACAGTCATATTTACTAAATGTAATGCAAATCCTAAATATTTGATGCTTTTTTTAGGTTTTAAGACAGATTGTTCTGTCTGAACCACAAAACCAAGTGTTGTGAACAATGTAACAGTTTCATCAATATTCTTTTGACATTCCTCTGGACTGTCACTTGTAGATGACTATCATCAATGAAAGCTGCAAACAAGTGATCTTGGGCTCTTAGAGTTGCATAGACTGGCTAAAGGAGTTTTATGAAAAACCTTGGAAAACAGGACAATCCATTTGGCAAGCAGGTATAACAGAATAACTGACATCTCCATTCAAATTTCAGAAATTTTCTAACTTGAAGATCAACTGGTACTGAATAATACGCATGCCTTAAATCCACAGAAGCCATGTAACAATCTTTCTCCATTAATTCAGTCGCTGATTGTAAATTCTCCATTTTTTAATGTTCATACTCTACATTCTGATTGAAACATCTCAAATTTAATATCAACCTTTATGTACCGTCTGATTTTGGTACTAAAAAAAGTAGGTGATATAACTTGTCCTTCTTCATTCTTAGAATGTTCTATCACTTTTATATTCAACAATTTCTCAACTTCTCTGTCTGTTTCTCCAATTAAATTTCCTTGAATTTCCAACAGCCTCGTTCTCATTCAACGCCTTCTTCCTTGCTTGAAGCCTGAGCGATCTGAAGCGACCAAAGCTAAGTGAATTTTCGTTGTTTTATTCGTTTAATTATCACCAGACGAAGACCTAAGAGGTCGAAACGCGTCGTGTTTTGTCTTGTAACTCGTTTGTCCACGTTCTCTGGGCGGTTCGCTAACATTTATTTAAGATTTGATTTTTTTGTTTCCTTTTGACTCTGTGGCAAAACAGTGAGTGGAATCTTTGTA
>CM031603.1:49361970-49369470 GCA_018398815.1 Conus ventricosus | reverse complement strand
CATACAGGTGGATTTTCTCAATGTGCATAGCAGCAGAATCAAAACCCCATATTTCAGCACCATATTGTAGCATCGGTTGAATTTGAGCATCAAATAATTTCAAAAATAAAGTCAAAGATTCATTATTTAACATCGTTAATTTCTTCAGTATACACAATAATGCATATTTAGCTCTACTTGCAAGATCTTTACAAGCGAAGGTAAAACTTAAACGTGTAGAAAAATATATGCCAAGATATTTGTAAGCATTCACAACGGGCATAGCAGTTCCATTATATACCCACCTTTCTCTGGCTGCAAGATATCCACCCTTTCTGAACACAATTATATTGCTTTTATTCATGTTTATGTTTAATCGAAGTGAAGCGGATGCTCTTTCTAAACTGTTCAACTGGGTTTGTAAACCAACTATCGTTTCAGACATCAATGCAACATCGTCAGCTAAAAGAAGAATGAAAATTTCCAAAAAATCATTTATGAATTTTGCTCCATGTCGTCCAGAATTAGTCACTTCTTTTGTTAATTCATTAATGAACAAAGAAAACAAAATGGGACTACAAACATCCCCTTGTTTAACTCCAGTTGTACAGGTTATATAATCAGTCAGAGAACCGCCGCTTCTTACTCTAGCTTTTACAGAGTCGTACATGCTCATGACACATTGATACAATTTACCTCTTATCCCATTTTTAAACAAAATTCGCCATAATATACTCCTGTTAACAGAATCAAATGCTTTCTCAAAATCAATAAAAGCGACGTATAATTTACGATTCAAACAAAACTGCTTTTGCACAAACGCCATTAAAGTGAACATGTGGTCTATCGTGGAGTAATTTCGTTTAAATCCAGCTTGGCATTCACCTGTGAGGTTCTTTTCCTCTACCCACTCCTGCAGTCTTGCATTGATAACAGTACTGTACAATTTACTACAAACATTACACAAAGAAATTCCTCTATAATTATTAGGATCATCAACATTACCCTTTTTATATAAAGGAAGAACTTTTTATATAAAGGAAGAGAGAGAGAGAGAGAAAGAGAGAGAGAGAGAGAGAGAGAGAGAGAGAGAGAGAGAGAGAGAGAGAGAGAGAGAGAGAGAGAGAAAGAGACAGACAGACAGACAGACAGACAGACACAGACAGAGAGAGAGAGAGAGAGAGAGAGAGAGAGAGAGAGAGAGAGAGAGAGAGAGAGAGAGAGAGAGAGAGAGAGAGAGAGAGTACAAAACATTTTTGTTACTTTAATATAAGCAGTCAAAAGATTTTTTTAAAAGTATCCGAGAATTGTTGAAAAGTAATTTCAAAACAAGAACTGATTGAAACAGTACAAATGCATAGCATCTTGAAACGTTGCCCATTCACACTCTCTTTCGTCCGCTTCCCCTAAACCCTTCCACATGCTGCCTGTCCCCCTTCCATTAAAACTACTCCAAGCAGGCAAATGCATATGAATGAATGTAAGTATTGGTCCACATGCACGTACATATACAGACACAAAGGCCCACAGATGTGTGTGTGTGCGCGCGCGCGCGCACACTCACACACACACACACAAACAAACACACACACACACACACACACACACACACACACACACACACACACACACACACACACACACACACACACACACACACACACACACACACACACACATACACACACACGCACGCATACGCACACCCACACACGCACGCACGCACGCACGCACACACATCAGGCGCGCGCGCGCGCTCCGCCTTTGCTTAAAACGTGTTTAAATCATACTTGGATGCTTGTGGGTCAGTACTATTTGACATCTATTCGTTGTTCATTTGGGCTCGCTCTCTCTCTCTCTCTCTCTCTCTCTCTCTCTCTCTCTCTCTCTCTCTCTCTCTCTCTCTCTCTCTCTCTCTCTCTCTCTCTCTCTCTCTCTTTGAGAACAACCGGTTCATGAATTAATCATTGGAGAGGCTTTTTGATCAACCAATCGATCGGACTCTGGTGTGCACATCGGCCACAAAGTTGATAGTGGGTTGGGCTGATTGAAGGAATTGATCAGTCGAGACTGCAGTATTAGTGTTCACTGGATGACCTATATGTTCATTGCTTCATGTTTGATGGAATTTCTGGTAGTTGAAGCACTGACGGATTAACTGGGTAATGCACCAGTATTGCACCAATAATACCTGAGTCATTCACCGTCCCTTGTCATTCGGAGATACCTTTGATGTTGTTTGCATGTTGTGGAGCATTTCATACATTCATGTGTTCCGTGTGAATTATGAGTGCGTCTATTAATTGATCAGTAGATAAGTGGACTGGTTGATCAAGTAACAGGTTGTTTGATAGACTGATATCATAACGTTTGATTCCTAAATTGTGCACAGTCTCCGATGCTTTTAGCTGAGTTATTAATTACATTGATTTGCAGAGCCTGAGTAAGTAGTGCACGAGAATAATTTCTATCCCTGTGGGATTTAGAGTGCATTGTTTGGTTAGCTTTCCGGAATAGTCACTGATGTGGGTTTTTTTTAAAAATGATTGACTGAGTGATCGAAGTGTTCCATGATTACGATGTGTCGGTATGCATGGCTGGTAAAGCAAAACTCGCTTGAAGCAGGATCAATGGGAACAACTTTGTTGGGTGGAAGGTTAATGGAATAATCCGGAAAATAATTTCCCTTCACAATGCACCCATTTCCTTTTTGCTGCACCTCCGCTTCTCCCTACCAAAAAACAGCCTTGCACACACCACACACACACACACACACACACACACACACCACACACACACACACACACACACACACACACACACACACACCGCAACAGAATTTAAATAAACGTGTGTGTGTGTGTGTGTGTGTGCGTGCGTGCGTGCGTGCGTGCGTGCGTGCGTGCGTGCGTGCGTGCGTGCGTGTGTGTGTGTGTGTGTGTGTGTGTGTGTGTGTGTGTGTGTGTGTGTGTGTGTGTGTGTGTGTGTGTGTGTGTGCGTGCGTGCGTGCGTGCGTGTGTGTGTGTGTGTGTGTGTGTGTGTGTGTGTGTGTGTGTGTGTGTGTGTGTGTGTGTGTGTGTGTGTGTGTGTGTGTGTGGCCAACTTACACTAAGTTTATTATCATTATTATTGCTGTTTTTGTTCGCATTGTTCTTGTCGTTGTTCTTGTTGTTATCGTTGTTGTTGTACTCGCTGTTGTTAATGTGGTGGTGGTGGTCGTCGTCATCATCATCATCATCATGAGCAGCAGCAGCAGCAGCAGTAGTAGCAGCGGCAGCAGCAGCAGCAGCACTCTCATCCTCCTCGTCATCATTATCATCATCATCTTCTTCTGTTGCTGCTGCTGCTGCTGCGCGCTGCTACTCGTCTTCCTCCTCCTCCCCATCCTCATTATTATTATCATTGTTATCATTTTTAGTATTATCATTTTTGTTGTTATTACTATTGTTATTGTCATTCTGTTCATTATCATCATCATCATCATCATCATCATCATCATCATCATCATCATCATCATCATCATCATCATCATTATTATCATCATTATATCCTCCTCCTCCTCCTCCTAATCATCATCATCATCATCATCATCATCATCATCATCATCATCATCATCATCATCATCATCATCATCATCATCATCATCATCGTTATCATTATTTTCACATCTAATCAACGGAATGCAATCCGCGTTTACACACACCGGTTACACAAACCAAACTACAAAACAAAATAAAGACGAACCACTAGCAGCGAACAAAATGTATGCCACAATCATACTGTATTACTGCAATCAAGGGTACCAACACCAGACCTGACCCTCTCACTCTTTCTCTAAACCCATTCCTCACTCACAATCAAAACAAAGCAGTACGAAAACACCAGCCGCCATGGCGAAGTGGTTAGCGTCGCGGACTCCCGGCTGGGAGGTCGTGGGTTCGAATCCCATCAGAATCATGTGGGTTCTTCAGCCCCAACCGGCTCCTACCTAGAGTTGAGTTTGCTGCGGACTCAGTTGGGAAGACTTGGACCACACAGTCGAGTTTCATCCACTTAATGGATGCGTTTCTGAGAGTGTTGCTCAAACTTCCTGACCAACACTGCAGGTGTCTGTATCTCTCGGGCCTGGTTGACGCCGGGATATAGTATGAAAGGAAGCGTAGAGTACAGCCCTGTCATGTAGTCTCAGACCGAAATGGAAATTCGTAGCATCATCTTAATCATCCTCATTCTCATTGATCAGAAAAAAAAAGAAAAAAAAGTCTCAAGTTCTGTGGCCCTTCATGCCCTGCTGTCATGGTGATCTCAATTTCGATGTCCTCTCCGCGTCTGTGGCCTTGGTTTGGTTCCGTCGGGGTCACCGGTATCGGCGAGTCCATGGGGCTGTCGTTGGACGGACATGGTGGCGCCCTCCGGAGGGAGAGCTTACTCACCCCGGTTCCGCGACTAAGAAATTATTGTCGTCAGAAGGGAGCTTAGTAGGTGGTGTCCTGCGTATGTTAGATCAGAACAGGCGCCACTGAACACCACCGTAGTGACTCGGCAGCAGTGCAGTGTCTCCTCCGGTGGGTTGCCTCTTGACGACTAGACATTGACTGCTCCCTGTGGATTGGCGGTGCCGGGGCTGCGACGGGACCGACCGGGCTGTGGCTGTGGACGGGGTGTCGGAATGAGCGACGTGAGTGCACTGCCTCTGAGTTGGCGCAGAGGTTGGGACAGCAAAAAAAAAAAAAAAGTACAAAAACAATGATTACTAACAAATTTATAAACTCACGCATCCAAGCGCAAATGATGCTTTCAGACAACTCCAACACGCGGTGTTTTATGTGAATTATTTAATGATCAAACAACGTTTTCAGATTTGATTTGAAAGTGAGCAGCAAGGCAGAGCATCTAAGCTGGTGTGGGAGTTTATTCCAAATAAGAGGAACGTGATCGGCAAAGATGTCTTTTCAGAAAGGTTTACGGATGGACGGAGGGAGCTGGCAACAGATGATTACCAGATGAAGAAGGGGATTCACATGATGGGGCTGCATGTACAATAGCAGATTGGTGAGATTTTGAGGACGGGTGACCTACAGCAGAGGGATGCAACATAGCGGGAGATCCTTAGCTGAACAAGGAGCCAGTGAAGAGGACGCATGAATGGGGTGATGTGGGCAAGTAGAGAATAGCAACAGATGAGGCGTCCGAGTTGATCGGGACATTCTGAAATTTACAACGAGGGAACTTAAAAAGCTAAACACTGGATCACTGAAAATGAATAAACAAATAAATAAATAAATACGTGGAGACAAGCAATGCGATAGAGTCCTCTCCGCGTCTGTGGCCTTGGTCTGGTTCGGTCGGGGTCACCGGTGTCGGGGAGTCCATGGGGGCTGTCGTTGGACGGACGTGGTGGCGCCCTTCGGAGGGAGAGCTCACTCACGTCGGCTCCGCGACTAAGCAATTATTCTCGTCAGTAGGGAGCTTAGTAGGTGGTGTCCTGCGTATGTTAGATCAGAACAGGTGCCACTGAACACCACCGTAGTGACTCGGCGGCAGTGCAGTGTCTCCTCCGGTGGGTTGCCTCTTGACGATTTGACATTGACTGCTCCCTGTGGGTTGCCGGTGCCGAGGCTGCGGCGGGGCCGACCGGGCTGTGGCTGTGGACGGGGTGTCGGAATGAGCGGCGTGAGTGCAATGCCTCTGAGGTGGCGCAGAGGTTGGGACAGCAAAAAAAAAAAAAAAAAAAAAAAAAAAAATTTAACATCAGCAATCAGCTGTTTAATAGAAACATTTGATCAAATGTTACACCAAGGTTACGAACAGAAGAAGAAAGAGTGATTTTAAAGAGTGATTTTGAAATCAGCGACTAAAAAGATGACAGGCATGATTCAAATATTTTCATGGAAATTTCAAGATCTTTTCAACTTTGTCCTCGCTTTTTTTTTTCAGACGGTTGTCTGTCATCCTTGTTAAGGTCAAAGACACAGGATTGGACGCTTTCGGTTGACATCATAAGACCAAGTAGAGGTCCAGAAACATAGTCTGTTGCGAAAGAAACTGTGATAGGAAATATAGTGTTGATTTAGATTGGGGTGGAAACATGGTACATGTACACAATGAAAAGAAAAGGTCCCAGGCTAAACCCTAGGGCACACCGTTTAGCAATGGAGTTGGGTTGGACATAGAACGATGGAGGTTGGAGAACGATAAAAGTCGGTTATTCTGGAACGCAAGCAATTGAGGGATGTTTGAGAGAGTCCAAGAGAGCTATAGAAACGAGACAGAAGAACAAGATGTTTGATGGATTCAAATGGTTAATTGAGGCCAAGTACAAAGAGACGTTTTGGTCGAGGGCACCGAGTAAGTCGTTGCAGATGTTGAGAGGAGCGTATCAATGCTACCGTCAAAGTAGCAGGCAGACTGAAGGGGCACTGACAAGAGCATAGTTTGAATTTGATCAGTGAGGTGAGTAACAACAACTTTTTCAATAACTTCAGCAAAAAAAAGGGAGATTCAAGTCTTTAGATTTTCAGGATCAAGAATAGACTTTTTTTTTTAGGAAAGGCAGGCAGCAGCATGTCCTAAAGAAGGCAGAAAAGGGCTATTGGAAGAAGAGTTATTGGTGATAGTAGTAATGTGAGGCAGGACCTTATTAAGACAGTGGAGAGGAACAAATGCTGGAGATGTATCGCGTTCAGAGGTTTTAATATCGAATTCCGTGGCTCTGTTTTTGACGACAATTTCAGGCACAGGATGAAAAGAAGTAAGAGAGGGTTCCAGAAAACAGGGAATCAGGAATGGACATATTACTGTTAGTCTGAGAATGTAGGTCAGAGCGCTTATAATTGAAAAGGTCAGAAAAGGCCTCTGGAAGCCCAGACTGCGACGGGTTAGATGGCAACGGGGAAGAGTCAACTTTTCCCTGGAGCGTGTTTGTAATGTAGCATTGTTTAGAAGCTGGGTAGCAAAAATAGTATTGTAAGGAGCAGGTTTGGCAGCACGAATAAAGCTATTTTGCGGGTTCTTGAAATTCCTTACTTTATGTACAGTTAATCCGGATTTTGAACAATGTCCCTCAGCTCTACGCCGCTCACGTCTGGGCTTAAAAAGCTGTTGACTGGTGGAAAAGATGAATGACGAAGGACGTCTTTCAGATATTTAACGTTTTTCAGGAGTATGTTGATAAAACAATTCAAGATGAAGGCTGTTCAGGCCATCAGGAGTAGTTGGAGACAAAGCAGCAAGATGAGGCTGAGTTCAGCCTGCAACACAAACATGTCTAGGGCAGAACGGTACACAGATATTACGTGGTAGAGGGGGCATGGAAAAAGGTTGAAGACGAAGCAAGTAGGGATATGGTCACCAATGACCGAGTTTCAAATGGTTTGGTCAGTCCTGTGGACGATGCTGTTTTAAGTGCCTTAACACATGATCTGTTCAGACCAGACCATAAGTCCAACATGTCAGTAACTTTGGAGATGGTGATGATAATGGGCCATTCAAAATGAAGTTTTAATTCACCGGTGATGATGA
>CM031603.1:49354470-49356970 GCA_018398815.1 Conus ventricosus | reverse complement strand
GTCTGAAAACACCAACAGCTGACAGTACATTATTCATTGGCATTGCATGAGTGCTTACATTCAGCGAAGCATTAGAGGTTTAATGCAAAGAGATAGAAAGAAAGACGGCTCGGTAGCTATCGAACGATGTGTGAATAGAATGGGTGGTGTGTGTGTGTGTGTGTGTGTGTGTGTGTGTGTGTGTGTGTGTGTGTGTGTGTGTGTGTGTGTGTGGCGCGCGCGCGCGCGCACGCGCGCGTGTGTGCGTTCGTGTGTGTGTACGTGTTAGTGTGTGCGTGTGTGTATGTGTGTGTGCGTGCGTGCATTGGTGTGTGCGTGTGTGTGTGTGTGTGCGTGTGTGTGCGTGTGCGCGTGCGTGCGTGTGTGTTTTGTGTGTGTGTGTGTGTGTGTGTGTGCGTGCGCGTGTGCGTGTGCGTGTGCGCGCGCGCGCGCGCGTGTGTGTGTGTGTGTGTGTGTGTGTGTGTGTGTGTGTATTTGTTTGTATATGTGGTGTACACACACATACTTATGCATACACACTCACGTCTAGAGACTCTCCACGCTACACACTTACTTCGCTTTAACTGGTGCACTCGCCATTGCATGCACTCACGCTTACAGAGAGACGGGGAGGTCCCAAGAGAGTCCCAAAGTGTGCTACCCCTGCCGACGTGTGTCTAGCCGTTTGCCTTCACCGTTGGAAAGGCCCAGTACCAGTCTGACCCATCCTCTTAGGGTTTTTGCCGTGTTGGCCTAGAGATTTTTCCAGTGTTTGTTTGGTTGGTGAGGTTTCTTGCTCTTCCTTAAAGTCTGGATGCGCGGCTACGCCCTCTCGTGATACTGAGCTCTGAAAGTTAGTGTATGGTACAGTGGCTTTGACTTTGTTTCTTGAGGTGATTGTTTAGATGTCTTAACACATCAGTTTGGCCGAGCTGTAATCCAGTTCTGACTTTTGCCTTCCCTGACAGTTTGTCTGCTTTCTCATATCTTTTGATACCTGCATGTCCTGGGCAGTACATTTATGTAAATAATAATAATAATAATGTTATTTTTATAGCACCTATTCTCTAATCATCAGGTCTCTAAGCGCTTTACATATAATTTAAAAAAAAACTCGTTTACGCAACGGGCTGCCTACCTGGGTAGTGCCGATTGAAGAGCTGCCTGCCGGCGCTTCATTCAGTCGTTTCCCGTGTCATCCGGTCAATATTGTGCACTCAGTTTCCTTATTTCCATTATTCTTTCCATTTTTCACGCAGGGTGCATGCTATGTGTAACGTGTCATCCATACCAACGGCCAAACTGGCCTTCTCTTCCGAAAGTTGGTGATGGGATTTTACGTGTGTACAAGATGTTATGCGTGCGTTCACACGCGGAACCTCAGTTTATAGTCTCATTCGATGAACTGTATGGGAAATGGAGTCAGAACCAATGTTAACTCCGTGGGAAAAATCCCTCTGCACCGAAACGGCCCGGCGGAGATTCGAACCCGCAACCCACGATCTCCAAGATTGCGAGTCCGGCGCTCTACCAACTAAGTTATTTCGGCCCCCATATGTGAGTCTCTCCAACGGAAGGCTGCACATAATTTCATGCCAAATATTCCAGTTCCGCTGTCCACGTTTTGAAGCAGGTTCATGGAGTCAGTCGGTATCATGGCTTGTGGAGATCAAAGCTGGTCTGTGGATAACAGCGAGAGGAGTGTTTCTGGCACCGCTTTCCCCTTCGGTTGTTGACGTTGTTAAACTGTATGCACCAATGTCTTCCTGGATAGTTCGACCATTCTGTTTCACTGTGTAGCCCCAGCCTGACTTACCTTTGGTGATGGAGACTTCAGCGTGTACAACAATATCTTCTTTCATGCTGAGGTTTTACTCCTACAACTGAATGTCTGCGTTGGTTTTGCCTTCTGGCCAGTCTTCCGAGCTCTGGAGTGACAGCAACGTGGTGGAGGTGTTTGAAGTGGACTGGAGGCTTTTTCCCATTCCTCCGTTTTTTTTTTCTAGTTCCAACAACTGGCACACAAGCTGTATATTGTCTTCTGTCTGTCCCGTCCATGACTTTTCACGCCCTAGATGTGTGTCTTTTGTTTCTTTGACTGCTGCATGTAATGGGTTTGGGGGATTTCAAGTGCTGTAAAATATACCTTCACCGGTTGTAGCTTATGTTTAATCTGCGATGAATGCAGGTTAAGCAGGTATCCCGCAAATTCGTGTGTACTTCGAAGTGCACAAGATCAGTCTCACTGCTTCATATTGAATTCGTTCACCTTTCAGGAAACTGCTCTTGGACAGTGTTGGATGCCTTAATCCATTGTCAGTCACACAGAGTACAACTGAGTGATATAGTCGGTAGAGATGGCGTTGTTCAATGCCTTTATCTACCACTGCTTTTATGGCTGACAGGCCCTTTTTGCACTTACGTACAGTATTCTCAACATGTTTTCTGAAGATCAGATAAGCATTCTTTCACAACCTATACCCAAATAGCATGGTTTGTCAGTTGATTCAGCATGTATTCC
>CM031603.1:49341970-49344470 GCA_018398815.1 Conus ventricosus | reverse complement strand
CGTGCAGTTCGAATAAGTGCAGCACTTGAGGGTGCTTGAGGCTATGGCTGGCAATGGCCGACAAAGCAGAGAGTGAGTCCGACAAAATGAGGAAATCTTTATGTTTTGATTGAGAGACCATTTCAAGAGCCAGGACTTAGGCTGTCAACTCAGCAGTGTTGATGAAACTGTCAGTGTATGCTGGCATAACAGGCTCCAACTGCGTAGAGAGCGAAGTCATCAACAAACAGAGAGGACTCGAACCCCCCGTTTACAGAATTGACAAGATTGTTAATTTTGATACTGAACAGAGCAGGAGAAAGAATGCTCCGTTGAGGTACACCTTACTCCTGTCCATGGATGTCAGACAGCGTGATGCCAATACGGACATGACACTGCCGATCAGTCAGATTTTTTAAAAAATAAATAAACACAAGCAGATGACCACCAAAACCAAGTTTATGAAAATCCATAAGAATTCGATATTTGCAAGTGGTATCATAGGCTTTCTCCAGATAGAAAAAGATAGCAAGCACGTGTTGTCAATTTATGAAGAGAGAGAGAGAGAGAGAGAGAGAGAGAGAGAGAGAGAGAGAGAGAGAGAGAGAGAGAGAGAGAGAGATCCTTTCACCAAGATTACACAAAGCCTTCCAAATCTACCACAGCCCCAGGCAGAACCCATGACATGTTGCGGAACCGTGGTGGAGATCCAGATCCAGTCATGTATACAGGATCCGTTCAATCGCAGTGGAAGACCAAGATCCCCCGAACACCTTTCAAGCGGTTAACGCCTTTATTCCTCTCTAACCCCTCCCGCCCCCTCATTCCCAAGCGATCTCCCTGTTTCCCCCACCCCTGCCTGGTGACCCCCCTACCTTCTCCTCTGCTCCTACTCCCCCTCTGCCTTCCTCTATCCTCCTTCTCCTTCCCTCCACCCACCCCCAATCCCCACCCCCATCCTCAGTCGACCAGCATTACGCATTGCTTTGACGTCACTATCCTCATGGTGTCGTCCTCTTTTTCTTTACCTGGACGAATTTACATTAAAAGAAAGAAAGAAAGAAAGAAAGAAGAAAGAAAGAAAGAAGAAAGAGAAAAAGAAAAAAGGAAAGAAAGAATGAACGAATAGAAATGCGGCTGACACGGTATGTCCGTTTCGCAGGATTTTTGTTTTTCTTTGTTGATTTTGTCAGCTGGTTTACACATCGACTGCAGCTGTGAGATGAATAGGCTGACAACCTGTCAGTTTTGCACGCCCTGTCATTGTGAAAGAAAAGGGGAGGAGGTGCGGCAAGGAGGGAATAGGATGGGGTGAACTGAAGTTAATGGATCTTTCGTATGTAGATCAACAACTGTCTGCCGTGGTGACGACAACAACAACCCTGTCTTATTAAATTCTCGGACGTAGAGGTTGTGTGTTCACTCGTGTCTGTTCGTTTGGTTTGTTTGTCTGTTAGCAAGATTGCACACACACACACACACACACACACACACACACACACACACACACACACAGAGAGAGAGAGAGAGAGAGAGAGAGAGAGAGAGAGAGAGACAGAGACAGAGACAGACAGACAGACAGACAGAAAGGCAGACAGGCAGGCAGGCAGGCAGACAGGCAGGCAGGCAGACAGACAGACAGACAGGCAGGCAGGCAGACAGACAGACAGACAGACAGACAGACAGGCAGGCAGACAGACAGAGACAGAGAGAGTTTTACTGACCATTGGTGATGGGCCACAATTCAAAATGGAAAGGTTCCCCGAAGTTGGAGTATGGTTGCCTTGATGGCGCGATAAAAAAAAAACGGTCATACACACAAAACTCTACTCCCTTTGTTGGGTAGATGGGATTAATCCTTGCCTGTCTGTACAGGGAGTGTCCACAGGGGCATTAGCCTGCATTCGCGAAAACAAACAGAAAAGGAAGGAGGTAGGGAGGGAAGTAAAGGGTAAATGGAGGAAGGGGGAGGGGGTATGGGCATGAGTATTTGCAAAAAGTTGTTAAAAATTGAATCAGATTCAAGTTTCAAGAGAAAAGTAAATAGAATGAATAGATGCCCGTGTTCAGTTTTATGGAAATCTTGTACTTAAGAAATTAACAAGCAGTTTCCGCGTGGAGCTGAAATACTGAGCTGAAATCAGTTACGTATTTATCTTCCTGTCATCATGTATTACTACTAACCCAACTCACAAACAGTCAAACGCTGTCTTCTTCGAAGTTCATTATTTTTTTCTAAGCTGCATGGCTCTTTGTTCCCCGAATGCTTGAAGAAGACTGGACAGCGGCTAGTAAATGACATTTGAAAGAAGAGCGGCCCGAATATCAGTATTATTATGGGAAACTGCTGTATATGTGACATTCCTTTTGTGCTGAATGTACATAGTCAGGACATTTTTTGGTACTGGAAGTAACACTGTACCCATGAAGATTATTATTTAAAGGTAAAACATGAAACCGAGTATGTGATCACGTTATTTTAAAGAAATATGCGTCAATGTTACAAAGAATCACTTCGCGT
>CM031603.1:49334470-49336970 GCA_018398815.1 Conus ventricosus | reverse complement strand
GCCCTTGCTAGACAAATAATCTATGGTAATCTGAAAAATCCAAAAAGTGGTGTTTTGCAGAAAACTTAAGTATAAGTTTGATTCATGTTTTACATCACGTCTGAAGCTATGATAATCGAAGTTTTTTTGTTGTTGTTGTTGTTGTTGCTGTCCCAACCTCTGCGCCACCTCAGAGGCAGTGTACCCACGCCGTTCATTCCGACACCCCGTCCGCAGCCACAGCCCGGTCGGCCCCGCCGCAGCCCCGGCACCAGCAATCCACAGGGAGCACTCAATGTCAAGTCGTTAAGAGGCAACCCACCGGAGGAGACACTGCACTGCTGCCGAGTCACTTCGGTGGTGTTCAGTGGCGCCTGTTCTGATCGAACATACGCAGGACACCACCTACTAAGCCCCCTACTGACGACAATAATTGCTTAGTCGCGGAGCCGGCGTGAGTGAGCTCTCCCTCCGGAGGGCGCCACCACGTCCGTCCACCGACAGACCCCATGGACTCGCCGATACCGGTGACCCCGACGGAACCAAACCAAGGCCACAGACGTGGAGAGGACATCGAAATTGAGGTCACCATGAGAGCAGGGCATGAAGGGCCACAGAATTTGAGACATTTTTTTTTAATGCTGATCAGTGAGAATGAGGATGATTAAGATGATGCTACGGATTTCCATTTCGGTCTGAAACTACATGACAGGGCTGTACTCTACGCTTCCTTTCATAATATATCCCGGCGTCAACCAGGCCCGAGAGATACAGGCACCTGCAGTGTTGGTCAGGAAATTTGAGCAACACTCTCAGAAACGCATCCATTAAGTGGATGAAACTCGACTGTGTGGTCCCAGTCTTCCCAACTGAGTCTGCAGCAAACTCAACTCTGGTTGGAGCCGGTCGGGGCAGAAAAACCCACATGACTTCTGATGGGATTCGAACCCACGACCTCCGAGCCGGGAGTCCGCGACGCTAACCACTTCGCCACGGCGGCTGGTCATAATCGAAGTTTTGTTACGGTTACTGTTGGTTTGTTTCAGTGGAGAAAAATTGTTTACCATTGACTCTGTGTGTGTGTGTGTGTGTGTGTGTGTGTGTGTGTGTGTGTGTGTGTGTGTGTGTGCGCGCGCGTGTGTTTGTGTGTCTGAGTGGGTATATTTGACCGCGCGCGCACGTTTCTCTCTCTCTCTCTCTCTCTCTCTCTCTCTCTCTCTCTCTCTCTCTCTCTCTCTCTCTCTCTCTGTGCATGCGTGTGGGTGCGCGTGTGTGCGTGCGCGCGCACGATCGCACGATCGCACGAACGCGTGCGTGTGCATATGTCTTTGTATATGTGTGTTTGTATGATCATAATTATTTCTGTGTGGTGCGTGCGTGTGTGTGTATAAGCCAGAGAGAGAGAGAGAGAGAGAGAGAGAGAAAGAGAGAGAAGGAGAGCATCACCATTTATATGCTGTCAAAGACTTAAAAACATTAATTAAATCTGAGGGGGGTAGGCAGTGCGTGCGTTCCGTGGTCCTGTAAGGTTCTCTTCTCGAACTGCTAGTGTCACGGGCAAGAAAGAAGCACGTCGTAAAGAGACACTTCAAAGTCTGCATGGTATAGAATCCCACGGAATTCTATTAAATGCGGAACGCCATTTCACTCTACCTCGGCTTCACCACCACCGCCATCGTCACCACCACCACCCCACCACCACCCCACCTCTCCTTTCCTTCGAGCCTCACCCACACCTCCGGCGAAGTTTCCCATCAAAAGATCATCCACCCCACAGAGACTGAACACACACTTCTTCTCCCTCAGCTCTGTGGGGAGCCATTGGGGTCGTCACTACACTGAAGAACAGCACACCAAGAGGTCCCAGTGTTGTCGGTTTCGTGCTGAGGTTTGGATCTGAATTTATTCACAATAGGCCACGGCCCCTTATGACGGGGTGTGTGAACATCATATAAGCAATCTATCAAGACAAACAAACATACAAACTGAGCAAGAGAAGAAGAAGAAAAGAAGAAGAAGAAGAAGAAGAAGAAGAAGAAGAAGAAGAAGAAGAGAGAGAGAGAGAGAGAGAGAGAGAGAGAGAGAGAGAGAGAGAGAGAGAGAGAGAGAGAGAACATACTAATGCATGCACAACTTATGTCCATTATTATTAGAAATCAGTAATACAAAGTAAACACAAAAAATATTCCCGTCAACTGCTTTTCCCCTTTGTAGGAAAAAATGGAAAAATTCTGATGTTAAAAAAAAAGAAGAAGAAAAAAAAAACAGGAAAAAAAAACCCTCAAGCAGTGATGATCCCAATTCTCACCTATTCCCGCTCCTTTCTGAATCCCGCCAGCTTCCCCCTCCCCACCCCCTTTCCCTATCTCTTCCTCCCTCCCTCCACCCCACCACCCCACCACCCCACCAACCCCACCCCACTGGCTCTCCATGCAAACAGAAAATACATTAAGGCTACATGTCTTTTTCATGGGAGGTACACCAACAAGCATGTGTGAAGACAAACATGGACATGCACACA
>CM031603.1:49306970-49316970 GCA_018398815.1 Conus ventricosus | reverse complement strand
TAAGCAGTCAAAACGCGTCGTGTTTTGTCTTGTGATTCGTTTGTCTACGTTTTTGTTGGCGGTTCGCTATTAATTACGTATAAAATTTATTTCAATCAGGTTAAATGTTTGTGTCATATCTTTTTCTATAATGAGCTCTTTTGGTGTACATTTTGCAGCACATTAACCGAAAGAGCTGATAATTCATGAGTACATTGAATGTTCTTTTTTAAAAGATATTCCATGTTTGTTTTGTATGCAGATTGATAAACGAGCCTTGAATGAAAACAGATAAATCAGAATGAAATATACTGAGCGAGAGAAAGAGAGAGAGAGAGAGAGAGAGAGAGAAGAGAGAGAGAGAGAGAGAGAAGAGAGAGAGAGAGAGAGAGGAGAGAGAGAGAGAGAGAGAGAGAGACGTGCTTGCACGCGCGCGCTCGTATGAGTGTGTGTGTGTGTGTGTGTGTGTGTGTGTGTGTGTGTGTGTGTGTGTGTGTGTGTGTGTGTGTGTGTGGGTTGTGTGTTTGGGTTTTTTTTTTCCATTTTCATCTGCCCTTTTTTTTTGGGAGGGGCCCCCGGGGTTAAAACCCGCTGTAGGGGACTTATTGGTTGTTCATTTTCTGAATTGCACCTATCTCCCCTTTTTTGTAAAAATTCAGCCCCCTCCCCTTTTATCGCCCGCACATGTTGGTGAACACGTGGTTACTTTCAATCCCCCACCTTAGCGCATTGGGTCATTGTAAACCCTACCTTAGGCCTCTCAACACATTAATAAAAACTATCTCGTGTCTGAGTCTGTGTGTCTGTCTCCCCCTTTCCCCCTTTTTCCTCCCCCCTTTTCTCTCTCTCTCTCTCTCTCTCTCCTCTCTCTCTCTCTTCTTTTCTCTGTCTCTCGCTGTCTTTTTTACCCCTTTTTTCGCTTCTCTCCGCCACGCGGGAGAGAGGAGAGAGAGAGAGGAAAAGAGAGAGGAGAGAGACAGGGGAGAGAGAAGAAGGAGGAGAGAGAGAGAGAGAGGAAAGGAGAGATTTGAATGCTGCCCTGCACCGGCGAACATAAACAGTCAAAAAACACCCCCAAATAACACAATGACACACACGACGCAAGCAAGCCGCACGAGCACGCAGCCCACGCCCCCAAAACACACACACACCAACACACACACACACACACAACACACAACCACAGCACGGAGCATGAACGCACGGGCAGCACAACACGCACGCAGCACGCAGCCACACACACAACCCACACGCACGAAGACACACACACATGCAACCACACGCACACGCACCAAAAACACATACACTCCCCAAAAAGCCCGCGCCGCCGCCACAAAACCCCACACAAAACACACCCCAAAACACACACACACACACACACCACACACATTACATACACACACTTATGCGGCACGCCTTCTCTTTCTCTCTCTCTCACTCTCTCTCTTCTCCTTCTCTCTCCTCAAAGTATTTCCCTTTTATTTCACCATAACACACCACACACACACACACGTGCTTGCGCGCGCGCACCACACCACACACACACCACACACACCACACACACACAACACACACAACACAACACTAAAGAAGAATTTAAAAGAAATGTGCGTAACTAAAGTTTTTGCCTTTTAAAGTTTGCAGCAATCATAAAAAGCTTGTTCGGAACAGTAATTGTCGTAAATTTTGCTTTTTTTTTTTTTTGTCATCAAAATCATGGACTTTTTCTCAAAAACCTTGCTTTGGCAAAAGCTTACAACTTTTTGAAGCTTTTGTTTGAAAAAAAAAAAAAAAGAGATTAATTTAAAAACCCGGGGAGTCATTGCATATGCAGCTGTAACCCGATTGGGCAAGTAGGGTGTTAGACGGGGGGGGGGGGGGGGGGGGGGGGGGGGGGGGGGGGTGGGGGATGGGGGGGGGGAAGGGAGGATGGGGGGGGGAGACACACAGATATGCGTAACTTCAGGAAGTATAAAAGCCATTTTAGTTGCACTTGGTTCATCATTTATTTCTATTTGTAGCTTGTTCTTTGTTTTAGGTATTCAGTTAAAGCTCGTGGCTACCTTTATTTCATGTTGTAAGCACGACCCTTTCTTGTGACCTGGAACAGAGGTCAGTGTCACCAGAAGAAAAAAAACAATCCGTTGTGGGTTCATTTAAAGAACACGAATTCATCAAGCCATGGTTTGACCATCGTGAGGTCGTTCTTACTGTGAACATGGACTGGAGAATGGGTTATGAATGTCGAGTTTTAGACTGCACTCCGACAGGAACCTGGACCGCAACGATTTAGCAGAGACATAGATCTTCTGGTTGTCATTGTACGTTTTTAATGGGTTACGCGCTAATTTTGTTCGCCACATTGGGGAAGCGAAAAGGGACATATTCGCTTGTTTGTTTTTGCCCGCAATTATTGCAGTTAAGTAATCTGATGACCAAGGCGCGCGAAAATGCTTGTATTCAACACGCATGAAGTGACCAGAACCAGGAATAGAGCTCAGCACCACACACACACACACACACACACACACACACACACACATGCACGCACGCACGCGTACACACACACACACACACACACACACAAAACACACACACACACACACACACACACACACGCGCGCGCGCGCGCGGCGCACACACACACACATACGTACACATACACACACACTCACATACACTACACACAGAAATACATACATATACACACACAACACACACACACACACACACACACACACACACACACACACACACACGCACGCACGCACGCACGCACGCACGCACGCACACACACAACACACACACACACACACACACACACACACCACAACACACACACAAACACAGGGCGCGCGCGCGCGCACACACAAAACACACACATTTAGGGAAACAATAGGAACAGATGCTGAGACACAGATGCAGTACTACCAAGTGATTATATTTTTTATTCTGAAGCACAGCTCATAAAAACGGTCGTTTCATATGACTTGCATGCAAATTACATTTAGTCTAACATTAGAATAGTAACATCTTACACATCTGAACAGTACTGGATCCATTTATTAAACTTCTCTGTATCTTGAAAGTTTTATACACAAAGAAAACAATACAATAATATATAACAGATGACTGTTTCGTGCAATTGAAGGTTCGATATGGAAACAGGACTGGGCAGTTGGAGGGTTCTTATGTAAAGGATACAGTAAGAGAGATGGACAATAGGGAGGAGAAAACGGAGTAACTTACTTTTTTCTGTAGTTATTGGGGAGGGGGGGGGGGGGGGGGGGGGGGGGGGAGACAAGCTTGTCATATGCCCAAAATGTGTAACTTCAGAATATGACAAAGTCAAGAAAAATGCCAATTGTGCTCATTATCAACCTTCTGTTCACATACGTAGCCTTTTATTTCACAGTACATCAAGACCTTGGTCATATCTATGTACTATAATGTTGTAAGTTTCTGTCGTTAGTTATTATGGGGAAAAAAAATCAGACCAGTTTGTTTACATGTTAAAGAAAACGTAACTTCTGGAGATTTACATTGTCAAGGAAACTGCAATTTTCCTCAGTGCATCAATTTCCTGGTCAAATTGTACTGCGAATTATTTCATAGTACATCAACGCCCTAATCACATCTACGGCCTTCAATTTATAACGCATCAGCACTCCAGCTAAAACCCAAAATATCAAAGTGCACGGGCCCATATCTATTGCCTATGATTTCAGGATGTATCGTACCCTAATAGATATCTATAGCCTCTAACAGTACAATACCCCCTTGGGCATCTTTAGGGCCTATAATTTCACAGTGGATGAATATCTTGGCCATTACATAGGCTATAATTTGTAAACGCAACACCCTGGCTACGTCTATGGCTTAAAATCGCCTGTGCATTAACTCACTGGCTACATCTGTGGCTTATAAATGTCATGTGCCAACACCCCAGTTCATCAATATTTTGGCAGATTTAATCCTATTGTTTCTCAGGGAATGAGCACCTTGGCCATAATTATAGCTTACAATTTCATAGTCCATCAACACCCTGGCCATATCTATAGCCTATGATTTCATTGTGTATTAAGAGCCTGGCCACATCTATGGCCTGTGCTTTTAAAATTTAAAAATATCTATAGCTTTTTGCACCACTGTGACCATATCTATAACCTATGATTCATTGTGCATCAGCTCCTTGGTCATATTTATAGTCTATAATTGTATACAGTGTCAGGCACTGAATTTCGTCTGGTGTTAGAGTGTCTAGGGGGTGCCTGATATTTATTCGAATTTTGGTCTCTCGCTGCGACTCTCTCATTCGATTCAGTCACTGAAGTCGAAATGTAAATTAACCACACATTTATTTAAATACACAAGTATGCACATAGCAAAATTATTAAACCATAGACTAAAACAAGTCCTTCACATTGACTACAGCGAGTCCTTCCTTTTTGTGTTTATGTCTTGTGGGCAAAACAAAAGAAAAACTATGCAGTTCTGGCCTGTCTAGCCAGCACACATCAGTTCTGTCGTCGTGTGATGATCACGGAAGATTTCTTGGTCAGTCGACGTTGTCGTGACCCTTGATTCATCGGTCCTGTAGACGTTGTTCGTTGGTGATGTGCTTTGCTTCTCGTGGTCCACGTGTTCACCTTCAGGCTTGACTGGGCCCTCAGCGTTTGACCCTATCTACACATAAATATATACCCGCCCTTCCTAATACTAGGAAATACAGGTTCTATTTTCTTTTATATTTCTACAAATACGATTTGCTCTTGTTTACTCAGATGCATTCACACAGATCTCAAACGTCTATGTACATCTTCCACGTATCTTTATAATTTTCCATGCGCAAGCCACACTTGAGATGAATGCATTGTCAACATTATCACTTCAACCAACTATGCATACACTCTCACAAGCGCAGTTAATACATGGTCATCTCTTCGCTGCCAAGCCTGTATCAATATTATCGGAGGTGCTCTCCGACTCACGCACCAACACATTTCTATTGTTTTACATAAATACAGACACTAATTGCACCTTGCGAACAGAAAGAAAAATACAGCGTACAAAACGGAACAAGCAACACAGAACTTCTGCAACAGCATCATCACTACCGGGATTAGGTCTTGATTGTAACTAAATGTTACTTACAGCAGTCCCAGCAACAGGAGTTTCCATTCCTCTGAATTCAATGAGCACACCTAACTGCTGCTGTTTTATGTCAACAAATAAATCAATCAATAAGTAAATAGATGAATATTATATATATCATTCATATTTACTTTTTCTCTCTCTCTCTCTCTCTCTCTCTCTTCTCTATTATATATATATATATATATATATATATATATATATATATATATATTATTTATATAATATATATATATATGTTTTGTTTCTTTTTGGAATCTCGCTTACTTACTCGGGGTTCCGCAGCGACTGGGAAAATACGTCACGGCGCTTGACGTCAAACACAGTGGCGTTCTCAGCTGGGTTAACTAGACGGGCTTTCGTTCGCTCTCGGAGGGGCTGTTCGGGTCTTGATCCTCTGTCAGCAGGACGGATCCTCCTGGCCGTTCCTGGCTGTGGTGAAGTCCTGGCGTAGGTAGGGTGGAGCGTCGGTAGGGACTGGACAGATGGCCAGTCCCGCCTCGGTGTTTGTGTCTCGAGGATGTTGCGCACCACACTTCGTTTGCTCCTGAATGGACTCCACCAGAGAGTACTAGCTTCCAGGAGGTGTGTGCTGACAGGGAGACCGTTAGGATCTGTAGCCTTGTCACTCCGGAGAACCTAGAGTTGCACTGCTACTACGGCCATGTAAAATCTCCTCCTAACCGTTTTTCCGAGTTCTCCTAGCAACTCCCTACACTCGTGCACACAGCGACCAATCAACTCCCTACACTTGTGCACACAGCGACCAATCAGGGTGTTGAAGAGGACTGGCCGAGCCTGGCCTCCCCAATCACAGCTCTTGGAACACTCTGATGCATATTACAGTTCTGAGTGAAGCTTTTACGCAACCTGTTACGTACTTCATTCAGAACCGTGTTCCAAAACAATGCAGCACAAAGTATGGGTTTTGTCTCAAAGACAGAATGGGGCTTGGTGTCTGACAACAGCATCAACATCCTGTCCATGTGAACACTTATCATGACGTAAGCATCGACACGGTGGCGGTACAAATAGACCGTAATGTAATAGTGTATCGGTATCGTATCCCTACCTATATCCTTTAGTCTTCTGGCGTACACCACCTTGGCACCTGAAGCTTTTCATTTGAACAAACGACCCTGGGACTCACGCCTTTAACTGCACAGGTTGATTGTGAGTAGAATGATAGGATTCACACATACATATATACATTGGGCAGGTTCAACGAGAAGTTTATCTTAGAGCGTATCCATTTTTAAAGCTTGCACATGATGAGAGAGAGACAGAGACACACACAGAGAGAGAGAGAGAGAGAGAGAGAGAGAGAGAGAGAGAGAGAGAGAGAGAGGAGAGAGGTGGAGGAACAATTTACACTGGGAGTTAGTGAGGGTTTGAGGGACTGTGGACTCTTAGAGCGTATCCCTTTAAAAGCTTGCACATAAGAGAGAGAGAGAGAGAGAGAGAGAGAGAGAGAAAAGAGAGGTGGAGGAACAATACACTGGGAGTTAGTGAGGGTTTGAGGGACTGTGGACTCTTAGAGCGTATCCCTTCAAAATCTTGCACATAAGAGAGAGAGAGAGAGAGGAGAGAGAGAGAGAGAGAGGTGTCTCACCTACGTTTAAAAATCCACGACCCATCACATCACAAGTACAATGGCATCACTACACCACGAGAACGAATGCAGTTGACCAACGAGAACGACAACACACTAAACAAAAATGGCTTTGTGTGTTGAATGGCAGTGGATTGTGCTCGGGGCAACATCCGACTGAGCACCTGAAGCTTTTCATTTGAACAAACGACCCCTGGGACTCACGCCTTTAACTGCACAGTTTGATTGTGAGTAGAATGATAGGATTCACACATACATACATACATTGGACAGGTTCAACGAGAAGTTTATCTTAGAGCGTATCCATTTTAAAGCTTGCACATGAATGAGAGAGAGGAGAGAGAGAGAGAGAGAGAGAGAGAGGGTGGGGGAACAATTTACACTGGGAGTTAGTGAGGGTTTGAGGGATGTGGACTCTTAGAGCGAATCCTTTAAAAGCTTGCACATAAAGAGAGAGAGAGAGAGAGAGAGAGAGAGAGAGGTGGAGGAACAATACGCTGAGAGTTGGTGAGAGTTTGAGGGACTGTGGAGGGATAAGAGACGAAGCAGCACGAGGGTGTGTGGTGCGTAGGCGTGACTGGCTGGGAAAAGGGGGGGGGGGGGGGGGGGGGGGGGGGGGGGAAGAGGAGAAACGGGGTTGGTTGGAGTGTAGGGGTTGAGGGGTCACATGATCAGACTGCTGACACAATCTCGCCTCCTTCGAACAAGACGGACTTTCCGTGGAAAGCAGAACTGGAGCAGTGAGCTAAGGGGAAGTCACTTCAGCAGCTGCCGTATTGACCGCGGATCAAATTCGAAACTGCAAGCAGGCGATAGAGGTAAAAGAAAAGAGGAGAAGGAAGTGAAGAAGAACAGAGAAATAAGAAGAAAGGTGATAAAGGAAGGCAGAAAAGATTTTTAAAAAAAAAACAATGATGAAGGGAAGGAAGAAAGAACAGAATAAGATAAAAAGAATTGACATACTAGAAAGAAGGATGGCAGAAAGCATTTAACAATGTCAGCGTTTGGATATAATATTACAATGAATTGAAAGCGGGTTGTAATGTTGTTGATGTGTGTGCGAATTTTTTTTTCTTTGTTGTTCGGTTGGTCAATTTTCTTTGACTAAGAACAAGTATAGAGAACAATATCGATGAACAGTTAGGAAAACTGAAGGCTAGAAATTAAACCAATATTAAAAGATAAAGAAAGGAAGGCGAAAAGGAATGAGGAAAAAGAAACGCGTCGAACAAGAAAGTGAAAAAGGAAGGATCAGCAGAAAGGACAAAAAAATAGAAGAAATAGATAAATAAAGACATAAATACTTAAATAAATAAAGACAGAGAGAGAGAGAGAGGTAGGACGAAAGGAAACTATACAACCGAAACCTTAAGACTGAAGTCCAAGACAACAAGACAGTAGACCTCTTGACCACAGCATATGGGCTACACCCAACAGCCCCTTTGGTCAACGCTTACAAAGAGCTATGATAAGCCGTGGACTGTTTCTTCAAGGGCACTTTATTCAGCTAAAATCTCCCAACACTCCTGCTCACGATAAAACCACTTCTAAGCGATGTGTAGTTACCGCGTACACTTCAGGAGCAACACTGAACAGAAGACCTGAACTGATCTCTGCTCAAAGTCGTCTTGATTCTGTCGGGGTTTTCAAGGCCCGACTTCAAGCTGTTAAACGCCAGGCAATCTGCTATAAACTGTTTGATTTTGTTGGCTTGTCTACCATTTCTCTTCTTTTTTCTTCCCCCTGAGCTTCTCACGTTTGAATCACTAGCTAGCAAGCTCGTTTTTTGCAAAACGTGTTAAGTGCATTTTTTAAAATACTGCTGTTGTGTGTGTGTTGTTTATTTCTGTTGCATTATTTGTCATCTACTGGAATCAGTAAAGCAGCGCGTGTCACTTCGAACTACTTTTGGAAGGGAATAAATGTGTATCGGACGGTGCTCATCTTCTTTAAAAATTGATATTTGGTAATATCATTTGCATGTGATAGGGGTAGGACTTCTTTTAGTGTGTGTGTGTGTGTGTGTGTGTGTGTGTGTGTGTGTGTGTGTGTGTGTGTGTGTGTGTGTGTGTGTGCAAACCCTGAGGTGGACTACTTCTTTCTTTTTTTTCATCTTGTGCCAGTTCATCTTGTGACATAATGGGAGACAAGCTGAAAATGAAGATCAGGAGAATTTTTCGGGTCCGAAATCAACTTGTGCGTGAAATGCTGGCGGAACTTATCGGTACTTTCTTCCTAGTGGTGAGTGCAGATTCGTTTTTCTTTCTTTCGTTCTATTTTTTTCTTTTTCTTTCTTTCTTTTCTCCTTCCTTCCTTCTTTATTTCTTTTCTTTTCTCTTCAAATTTCTTTCTTTCCTTCCTTCCTTCCATCCGTCTCGCTCCCTCCCTCTCTCCCCTCTCTTTCTCCCACTCTTTCTTTTTTTTATTTCTTTCTTCCAGACCCTTTCTTTGAAGACTTTTTGTTGTTGCAGTTACTGTCGTTGTAGTAATCATCGTTGTTGCTGGTTATGGAGGTGTTAATGACTGTGTTGTTGTTTATTAATGGTAGTGTCGCTCGTTATATTTTTTGTAGGCTTTTGTTTAAAACCGTTTTTCTTTCTTTGATCGTCGAGTCCTCTAGTTGTTTTTGCTTGCACTTGTTCATCATCTTCTTTCAGCATCATCTTAATCCTGCTTTTTGACCTTTTCCTCCTTGTCCTTATATTTCTATTGAGGGACTGTTACTATTTTCACTTGTAGACTTCCTTCTTTCTGTCTTTCTCCTTTTTCCTTAACCTTCTCTTACCCTCCCTGTTCTATTTTTGTATTCCTCATCCTCTCTCTGCCTCTCCTCTCTCTCTCTCTCTCTCTCTCTCTCTCTCCTCTCTCTCTCTCTCTCTCTCTCTCTCTCTCTCTTGGTGTTTATAGCACATTTCTTCAACTTTTTTTCCTCTCCGCTTTCTCCTCAAAATCTTTTCTCTCAGCCTTTTTCTTCTCTGTTTTCTTCTAATCTTCCTCCTCCATTTCTTTCTCTTTTTTTCCCGTATCCTTCCTCCCTTCTTCTCCTCCTCCTCCTCCTCCTCCTCCTGCTCCTCCTCCCCCTCCTTCTCGTCCTCCTCCTAATCTTCCTCTTCTACATCTCTGACCATTTCTATTTAGCCTTTTCCTTACCCTCTCATGTCTTCTCTTCCTAAGTCTTCTTCTTCTCCGTCTGCAGCCTTTCCCCCTGTGCCTCCTTCTTCCGTTCCTGTTCTCTTCCTCCTTGTCTTCCTCTTC
>CM031603.1:49289470-49301970 GCA_018398815.1 Conus ventricosus | reverse complement strand
ACTCAGGAGCCACGCCTGCCTCTCAACATCCTTCAGCTCTGCAGCTGGTGTCTCTGCTCCAGACAATGAACACTAAGATGGACGAGATGAAGGACGACATGAAAGACTTACGGGATGGATTGCTGCCCTTCACGGGGAGGTGGGATCCCTGAGGCAGAAGGTGTCGGAGCTGCGACGAGAAAACGATGACCTTCGGAACAGCGACGACAGCCTGAAGAAGAGGATGGATTTGTTAGAGCGTAAAGCGGACGACCTTGAAGGCCGTGCGAAACGGAATAACCTGGTTGTCCATGGGCTGGTAAGCAGGGAAAACGAAAGTCAACAACAGTGTGAAGACGTGGTCAACAAAATGATTACGGACAGACTGGAACTGGCCAGGGATTTTCCGTTCGATCGGTCCACCGCCAAAACTCGAACCCTAATTCACTAGTCATCATCCGATGCACGTTTTTATTTTATTTTTTTATTTTTATTTTTTTTTCAGGACAAAGAACAGATTTAGAAACCAAGGCATAAACTGAAAGGATCCCATGTGTTGATAGGAGAGGACTTTTCGTTTCGAGTTGGAGAGGTGAGAAGGAAACGTATCCCTCATCTGAAAAAAGAAGCAAAACACACACACACACACACACACACACACACAAAACCGCGGAGTGAAGGTGAACGTGCGACCATGGTTTTTGACCGTCTGCTGGTTGACAGAAAGAAGTATGGGCTTGATGGCACTAATGGACAAAGCCTCAGGGAGACTGCGTAGGGGACGAGGAGGAGGAGGGGGGGAGGGAGGGGGGCGCCCTTCTGTGACATCGGTGTTGTTTGGCCGGTGTAGGAACAATTCCCGTGTGGAGCAGGCAGTGTGCAACAGTGACAGTGACCCGACACACGTGAACGAACAATTTAGCCATGACAGTGTAAACATTGACTCTTTGGTGGCGCAGGGGAACAATAACTTTGTGACTGATGGTGGTGAGTCTGTCATTAATAACCATGATCATTTCTTTCGAACCTGATGGAAAAATTTTTTCTTCAGAACAGCAGCGATCAGCCCGTTTCCAGATGTCTAGCATTTGTCATACAAATCAACTAAGAATCAGGGGTGGTCTAAATGTACACCAGGGACAAGTTTTAGTGCAAGTGTCACGACCGACCCCTGGAGGTCTGCCCTGACAGGATCGGTCTAGATGGGAGTGAAGGGAGTGGCTGACCTCACACGCCTCGCAAGAGCCCACACGAGAAAGATTACGATACAACACCCCATTTATTCACACCAACACACACAGTCATAAATAAGCATTCCAACACACAACACTGCACAATCACGATCAAGCGTTCCAACGCACACAACATGCACAATCACAATCAAGCACTCCAACACACACAACATGCACAATTATAAATAAACATTTCACCATACGACGTACACAATCACGATTACAGCATTCCTGCACATATGACATATACACAATTATAAAGAAACATTTCCAGCATCCATCCCTTCCCACACCCTGGAGTGCCTCCACACCCCTGCCTCCGTCAAGTCTACGGGGAGCACCCTGTCGCACTAGGTGCTCCGAACCGGGTCGGTTCTTGAAGGGAGTCGCTCAAAGCCGACACCCTCGACACACGAGCAGGCAGTGAAGAGCGCGTCCGGAGGGGGGGGGGGGGGGGAAACGTGGCGCTGTTACTGGAGGTCCTGGACGGGGGTCAGGGCCGGCCAGTCAAGACGGCGGGCTCCTCTACCAGTCCGCGGGGTCCCGACCAGAGCGTGGCCTCGACCAGCGCGTGGCACCATCCAGTCCGCGGTCCCAGCCAGGGCGTGGCCTCAACCAGCACGTGGCACCATCCAGTCCGTGGTCCCAGCCAGAGCGTGGCCTCAACCAGCACGTGGCACCATCCAGTCCGTGGTCCCAGCCAGAGCGTGGCCTCAACCAGCACGTGGCACCATCCAGTCCAGACTCCGGGTGAAGCCCCCGGGGGGGGGGGAGGAAACGTAGCTGGGAGGAGAGAAGAAAGGGAGGGAAGGAAGAAGGAAGGAGGAAGGAAGGGTACTGGAACCCCGCCGTCAGTACAGTCTGACCCATGCTGCTAAATCTTAACAGCCACTCGCATGATGGGCGAGGGGAAGTCTACCAAACGCACCAACAACCCCAGCTCAACACAGACCTGAGCATAACACAGTAAACAAATCAAGTCAGGGATATTCGTTAGAGTCTTCTCACACGAAGCAGGTAAAAGACTGCATTAAATCAACAGGCTATAAAACAAATATGAATATCTTCACCCTTCTCTCACTCACGTTTAACATATTTCCTTTCTTAGGAAATAAACCAACACAGCGACCATCGCTTAATAACTGCCACCACATTGCAAATAATAATTCAATGGCATAATTGTCACATTTTATAGCCACATTTCAAAATAACACAAATCTCCAACCACGCATCCGAACGACAAATCATGCGTACGCACACTCGCGAACATAAAACTCGTTCTCCTTGCACACACAAACAGACGGTGGCCGAAGAATAAGAGTCCGGCGAATGTGACAGGGGCAGACGAGCGAGACCAAGCAAGTTCCAACCCTGAATCACAGGTTCTCTCCCATCCCCACCGACTACCGCATCACCAGATGCATAAACAGGAGAAAGAATTTGGATATAATTTAGAATGGCCAGGTTAAAGATTGAATTAACCAGAGAAAAGGTCTCAAACAATATTTCTTTTACAATTTTGAAAACAAAAGAAAATTGCGCAAAAAGAAGAATAAGCCGGCTAACAACAACAACCAAAACAAAAAAACCACGAAACTGATGCTTACCAGCTACCCGTGGGTGACCCAGAAGAGGCAGGTCAAACGACTCTCTCTGCCCTCTGTCAGTCGAGAGGACAGAGGCACAGGTGCGGAGAAAGAAGAAGTGATGTCCCTCTCCTACAGGCCGACTGTAGGAATTGAAAAGTACCGACTGTACTTTCGATGATACGGTGAAGAACCAAGACTGGAGCAGGCGCTCCAGAGAATCTTCCGCTCGAGTGAAGAGCTAACCTCCCTCAGCAATGGCGGCCAACATGCCATGCTGCGTCACAGAGTGAGCATACTTCAAACTAAAAGAAATGAAGCACGTGCGACAGGTAAAAGACAGGCGAGAGGCCGATAGACAGCAAGTTCGAGAGAAAGGTACCGGCCACCCGTGAACCTGCAGGATGAATTGCAACGGGCGGTGGAATTAGAGAGAGGGAGAGAGAGAAAGCAAACCGAAGTTGAGCTGAACTACACGAAGGTGCAAACCGCACCACAAGCCACACTAAGGGACGGATACACGACAACAGCAACGACAATAAATAAATAAGTAATTCCGCCACCCTAGGTGGGTCAAACGTCGTAGGCCTCGTGACAAACTCGTGACAGCAAGCATATGGCATTGCGCAGGAAGAAAATAGGGGGTCGCCTCAAAAGAAAAAATATGAAAATGGCGATGTTGGTTTTATTCCTGTTGATTGCTCATGCCGGAAACCAGTCATGTGTTGATCATGAAAGTGGTAATGAAGGTTGTAATGTAATAACACATGCTTTGCATGCTGACGGAATAATAAGACGCTTTCAAAATGTGTTACATACTTACATCAGAATATGAATGGTATTCTTTCTAAAATTCATGATAAAGATTTTCTGTCATATTTGTTGAATTCTGACTTTATCTGTCTTGCTGAAACTTCTGTGGAAATATTGGAACATAAATGTGTTACAGGGTATACTGTATATACTAAACCTGCTTTCATGTCATGTTTTCCAGACAAAGCTGAAGCTCAGGTGGCTTATTATGTGTTACTAGGAATGAATTTGTGCCTTTTTCAAACAAATGTAGATGAATTATCCTCATGCTTTTTTCACTCTGGTTGACAAGACTCAAATTCCAGAGGATTAACCATGCTATACTTATTTCGATGTTGACTATGGTGTTTTTTATATCGAAGAATATTTTACTGACTGTATCCTTGATCTGAATGGTGCGCATATGATAATAATTATTGGCTGGCGACCTAAACAGTAGAGCTGCTAATGTTTTGTCAGGATGTTTTCTACAAGCATGATAATTATAGTGCTGATTTTAAGAACTGTTCTGAATGTTTGGAAAGAAAATGAAATACTTAATACTATGGAAAATGTTTGCTGATTATGTGTACTTTGCTTAGATTGTATGTACTCAATGGAGTTTACAATGGTGATCTTGACGTGTACTACACTTACATATCTGAATCAGGGTGTAGTGTAAATGACTATGTTTTGATTTCTCGAGAATTATTTTCAGTTGTCTTGCCTTCGTGTAGTTTATTTGCATATGAGAGGTTGGTTCCTGACAATTTGCCTGTCAACTTTCATTTTGGAGTGCAATAGTTTAATCCGTGTCTGCAAATATTGAAAAGGATCGTAATATTATTGAAAAGCTTGTGTGGAATCCTCATTTTGAGCAAACATTATATTCAAGGAATGCAGTGGGATAAAGCACTGTTATCTCTCGACGATGCTATTTATATGGTCGATCGTGACTGTAATGAGGCTCTGGATATGTTTGTGATATGTATCAAAACTTACGCTAGTTGTATAAAAAAAAAAGAGAAGAAAACCAAATGTCGCTGAACAAGAACAATGAACAAAGTGATTGGTATGACACGGAGTGTAAACTGAGTAAATCGAAGTGAAAAGGTTGCTAAACGCATTTCGACAGACGATGGATGATACTGATCGTGACGCCTATTGCAGATGCAGGAGAGAGAATAAGAATTTCCTAAAAGTGAAAGAAAAACAAAATAATGACAAATTATTTGGATCGATAGTCGCATCAGCAAATGATTAAAAAAATTGGGGGAAAATATGCATAAAGTTTCTTCGAAAAGAAAACAACCACGTAATAATCTAACAATCGATGATTGGTGCAATTATTTTAAATAGTTGCACGAAACAAGTTTACACTCTGAAGATATTTGCATAACTACGACGGCGAAGATAATTTCAGTACTAAGTACGACGATGATTCTAAGAACCGTCCAATGTATAGAGATGAAGTGTTGCTGTCGATATGGAAGTTAAAAGTTGGTAGATCTGTTGCTCTTGATGGAATTATTGGTGAAATGTTAAAATGTGCGGATGATCGAGCTATTGACCTTTTTGTTAAACTTTTAATACTTTGCTTGATAAGAGGATATTCCCAGATAACTGGTCAGAAAGTATTGTACTACTTTTATTTTGAAAAAGGCGATGCAGATGAACCAAAATAACCACAAAGGGACATTGCTATGCAATACAAGCAGTAAAGTATATAGTTCCATTATAAAACAATAGGGGGGCCGGAATAGCTCAGTTGGTAGTGCGCCTGACTCGTAATCTTGGTGATCCTGGGGTTGCGGGTTCGAATCTCCGCCGGGCCGTTTCAGTACAGGGGGATTTTTCCCTCGGAGTTAACATTGATTCTGACTCCATTTCCCATACAGTCTTTCGAATGAGACTATAAACCGAGATTCCGTGTGTGAACGCACGCATAACATCTTGCACACACGTAAAATCCCATCACCAACTTTCGGAAGAGAAGGCCAGTTTGGCCGTTGGTATGGATGACACGTTACACATAGCATGCACCCTGCGTGAGAAATGAAAAGAATGAAGGAAAATAAGGAAATGGAGTGAACGATATTGACCGAATGACACGGGAAACGACTGAATGATGAGCCGGCAGGCCGCTCTTCAGTCGGCACTACCCAGGTAGGCAGCCCGTTGTGTAAACGAGAGTGTTTATGATATTACATGTAAAGCGCTTAGAGCCCTAATCTGTAGAGAATAGGCGCTATAAAAATTAACATTACTACTACTATTATCTAAGAATGTACATATTACAGGGGAATATCAAACGGGACTTTTGAAAAGGCTACTCTACCATCGATCACATGTACACATTATTAAGCTCTAATACAAAACCAGTTTTGCTTCAACCGCTAACTTTGCGTTGCTTTCGTCGACTTTGAGAAAGCTTTTGACTCCTTAGAAAGAAATCTGGTGTGGCAAATTCTGGTGAAAAACGGTATTAAAGGGAAACTTTTCCGGTGTATTCATCGCATATGTAATAGAGTCCGGGTTGAAATTCGTTCTGGTGCAAAGTTGAAAGACTATATAAAATTTAGCAGAGGGATAAAACAAGGTGGCATTACTAGTCCTGTGTTGTTTTCATTATTCATAAATGAATTAGCAATAGAAGTGATCGGAAACGGGAGACATTGTGCAACATTTGTATGTGATTATTTTAATTATTTGTATTGCATTTGGCAGATGACTTAGCCCTTCTGTCTGAAACAGTAATTGGATTACAGACACAATTAAACAGTCTACATAGAGCAGCATCAGCACTCTATCTAAATGTGAATATGAGTAAAAGTAATATAGTTGTATTTCGGAAAGGTGGACATTTAGCAGCTAGAGAACATTGGACTTATCATGAAATCCCTGTGCCTGTCGATGATATTTAAAAGTATTTAGATATTTGTTTTTCAACAAGATTGAGTTTTAATGTGTCATGTCAAAATCTTGCCAGCAGGGCCAAACATGAAGTTAAAGTGTAATTCTCTTGTCGTACATCTAAAACGCTTTGACGCACAAATACAATGAATTGTTCAATATGGTGCTGAAATGTAAGGGGCTTAGTAGTGCAGCTCGCCACTGTGAAAAGATACATCTTTTTACTCTTAAAAGTTTTTAGGAGTCCAAAATTAATGCAAACAGCAACTGATTTAATTTATGGAGAGACAAACAGAAGTCCAATTCACATAAGTTCTGCTGCAAATTGTATACCATATTGGATAAAATTGATAACAATGGATGAGTAGAGAATACCATAAAAAACATAATAATAATAATAATAATGAATATTTCTACAGCGCAAATCCTAGATTAGCTCTAAGCGCTTTACAATGCAAGGACTAACGAAAACACGCACGCACGCACACACACACACACACACACACACACACACACACACACACACACACACACACACATACACACACACACACACACACACACACACACACAAACCGCATACTCAGGCACGGGGAAGCAGATACGCACAGCGCACACGGGAAAGCAGACACGCACAACCACCCACGCACATCTTCGCACACACGCACTAACACAAACTGACATCTGTGTATGACCGGGACTTTCGAATTATCAGCCGAAATAGACGGTAAAAAGATGAGTTTTTAGTTTCGTTTTAAAAACTGGAAAAGAGTCAGTGCCTGATGTCGTGTGGAAGAGAATTCCAAGTTTTTAGGAGCCAGGAAGGAGAAGGAACGATCCCCACTTCTTTTGCATTTGAAACTGGGAGGAACCAGGAGCAACGAGTCAGAAGACGAGCGAAGGGTTCTAGCTGGGCAGTATGAGTTTAGAAGGTCAGACAGATAGGCTGGAGTTCCAGATTTAACAGCATTGAAACAGAGGCATGCGATTTTATATGTCACCCTGGCTTTGACCAGCAACCAGTGATGTCTGCGTAATAATAGTTGAGGGTGTTCTTGGAAGGGAGCTTTGAGGATTAGTCTAGCTGCACAGTTTTGAACGTGCTGAAGATTTTTGGTGAGGTAGACGGGAAGGCCTGCTAGTAGAGAATTACAATAATCGAGACGCAAAAGCACGAGAGAAGTGGTGAGAGTTTTGGTTGCTTCAGTGGTAAGGAGATGTTGGATAGCACCTATACGTCTAATTTCCAGAAAGCATATTTTACAGACATGGTTCACCTGTGCCTTCATATCAAGATCGCTGTCGATAAAGACACCAAGGTTTTTAACCTTTAGTGAAAAGGGAATAACAGTACTGCAGATCAGAAGTGAAGAATTTACAGAAAGAGCGGGTGTTTTTGTTCCTGGTAAGCTGAACAGTAAGGCTTCAGTTTTGTCATGGTTTAGCTGAAGTTTGTTTTCAGCCATCCAGTCCCGAACGACGGACAAACATTCAGACAATTCGCCCTTCATCTGGTCGAGATAAAGGGCATTCCCCGAGCGTCTTAGCTGGGTGTCGTCGGCAAAAAACTGGTGAGGACAGGAGGGGAGTTTCAAGGATCTGAGAAAGAGGATGCGTGTACATTGCAAAGAGTACAGGTCCAAGGACGGAGCCCTGTGGAACCCCAGATTCCAACTTGGCTAGACGAGATCTGACGCTGTTGACAACGACTGACTGGTGTCTATCTGACAGGTATGACTTGAACCATTGAAGGGCTGTTCGTGTAATGCCGAAATAGTGCTGCAGACGTTGCACAAGAATGGAGTGATCAATTGTGTCGAAAGCAGCGGATAGATCGAGTAGAGCAAGGATAGAGACCTTTTGTTCATCGGCATATGGACATATGGAATACCGTTCGATTTAGTTCTCGTGACAAGACAAACTGGGCTTCAGATATTCGTTGTAAACTGTGTATATTTGGTTTTAGGTATGTCTGGCTGAACTATGATGTTGAGGGAGTAAATCACTTATCGCTGACTTTAAAGAAAGACGGGTACTCTGCACATGGCAAAACTGGATTTTCATGTTAAGAAGAGTGAGAGGTTTAGTATACAAAAACGTTTTGCACAATAGCTGTTGATAAAACACACTTAGTGTTGAATCTTGACAGGCACCTTAAAGTAATAACAACAAGATTTAGACTTGGCATTTCGGATATTGGTGTACATCAATATTGATACAAACAACACACTCCAGCCGAGATCATTTGTCCATTGTGTCAGCAAATGAAAGAAGACGAGGTGCATTTTGTCTTATGTTGTCCTGTACTAAATGTTTTAATAGTGCGATATATACATTTAAGTACTATAAACATCCGAGTCTTTTTCGACAAAGTGCAATTAGAAACCTGTTCACTTCCTTATATGAAGCGTTTGAGCTACGATCTGTTTTGTTATGTTGATACATTAATTTTGAACAAGTGAAAATATTACAGTTTGAAATGATTGTTCAGCTGCATAACTTCAAGAGGGGCAATGGCCTATTAATGAAAAAGATATCTATATTTGTGCCCGTTCTCTCTCTCTCTCTCTCTCTCTCTCTCTCTCTCTCTTCTCTCTCTTCTCTCTCTCTCTCTCTCTCTCTCTCCTCTCTCTCTTCTTCTTCTTCTTCTTCTTCTTCTTCTCTCTTCTTCTTGTTCTCCTTCTTCTTCTTCTTCTTCTCCTCTTCCTCCCCCTCCTTGTTCTTCTGTTCTTCACGTTCTTAATTTGCATGGAACTGTATGGGCCATAAAGAGAGAGAGAGAGAGAGAGAGAGAGAGAGAGAGAGGAGAGAGAGAGAGAGAGAGAGAGAGAACCCTTTGACACTTTGAAATTGAATTGCCATTGCCAAGAGGCCTTGTGAGGTATGACGGCAATCAATGTCACAGCGAGCGAAATATGCATAAGGAATATAGAGTGTAGGGGAAAAAAGAACAACCCTTATTGATATAAGACAATGATCTCATGCAAATGAAAGAAGAAAACGTATACAAATACCTACAAGTAAACCCAGATCAACACTAGAGGCACGTTTAGAACGCGCACACTTAGATCTGGAGGGAAAACATCGAAATAATTCAGAACTGCTCAACCATCCAAAAAACTGCAGAGTACTTCAGTCTTCTCTTCCGCCATGCCACACAGTTTCGATTCTTTTCGTCTAGCACTCCATGCCTCTATGACACATTTTGCAGTGAATTGTATAACATTTACGTCTTTTGATGATAGTATAGCAGAAACATCTTCTCTTTCAGCGAGTTCTAATTTAAAAAGCGAACACTAGCTCTAATATCTTCAGAAACTGCACAACGAAATAAGAAATGGAATTCATCGTCGACAGAATTTCCACACATTGGGTAAGGCTATTCCGCGGATGTCCAGAGTAAAACCACCTCTTATTTGCATTATACCAAAGTTTTTCAGTCTGAATGTTGCGAAACGTAGCCTATGCCGTTATTCCTAATCCCTTTAAATGCAATTCTCTGCCTGAAAAATGTTTTTATATGAGTAGGACCAGTGATATGTTCCCTAGCTTTTCATGTCAGAATGCCAATTCTGTTTATAACACGCGATCAAAATGATCTTTGAATTCGGAAATAAAGCTCTGTTCACTTCCTGCTTCCTGAGACAGCCACACAGTCCCAAATCCATTCTCATATAAAACCGTTTTACACGATACGCCCAGTTTTACCATACTCCAGCATGCCTTAGCATCACGCTATATGCTTGTCTACAGAGTCTACTTGAAGGAGGCGTCAAAAGTTTAAACCAGAACCGTATGCATTTAACATATGTTCTTATAAACAAAGTGTACATTCCACTCTCACCATATAAGACTTGTTTGGTGCATGGATGGGAACATGTTAAAACGTTTTACACGAAAACAATGTACTTTTCCCGTTTGCTTATTGTTTGAAAGATCCCAAACTCCGGCCCCATAAGTGAGCACTGGTTCTTTTTTGGTATCAAACATTTTCCAAAAGAAACACACATCAAACGAATTAAGCTTTCGCGATGACCTGAGGATTTTCATGACACCCTATTTCCTCTCCGACATGGCTCATTCCAAGCATTTGTTAAACTTAGCCTGTTGTAAATATCATTCCTTAAAAATCAAAAACAAAAACAAAACCTTGTAAGCATTAACAACTTCAATTGCTTTACTGCCATACAACCACTGGTCTTGCCTAGATAGATGACCACCGTTACAGAAAATTTAATTTTTTTTTTCAAGATTAACCGGCAAATGTAATCGGTCAGCTTCTTCTTTCAATGCATTTAGCTGATTTTGCAAACCAAACGCTGTGTTGGATCAGAGAATGACATCATCTGCAAAAAGCATTGGAAATATTCAACAGCTTCTGGTACAATTTGTATTCCGTGCTTTCCTTTTCTGGATAATTCCACTGCTAATTTATTATGAAGATGGAGAACATCAAAGGGCTCAAAAGACATCCCTGTTTTACGCCTTGCTGACAACAGAAAAATGCTGTGTGTGTATTCATATATCTCGAATACCTGCTAAAACCGAGTCATAAATATTTTGCCATACAACTTGCCATTCACACCAATCTTACGTAAAATGTTCCATAAAATGCTACGATTGACAGAAAGAAAAGCCACCTTAAAATCCACAAAGGCAACAAAGTTTGGTGTTACGCACTAGGTATTTTACTACTTACGTATACAGAGTAAAATAATACTCTACAGTACTGTAATTTGATCTGAAATCGGATTGCTCCTCAATGATCCTTTCCTCTCTTTTGTCCACTTTGTTTACCGTTTATTCAGAATGTGCGCATGAACTTTACTGAATATACTTGTGAGCGCTACTCCACGGCAATTGTCAGTGTTGTTAGCATCTCCTTTTTAAAATACTGAGACAATTATGTGTTTGGCCCCCTCTTTGGGAAAAGTTTCACCTTCCAATAATCTGTTGAAAACTACAAGACAATCAACCGCTTTTTGATTTGGATGAGAGAGAGAGAGAGAGAGAGAGAGAGAGAGAGAGAGAGAGAGAGAGAGAGAGAGAGAGAGAGAGGAGATACATGCCGATAGAAGCGCAGTAGTAAGAAAGACCAGTGAGATAAGGGTAAAGGTATACCTTTTTATGGGTACTCTAGTTCTAGTTACCCCCCCCCCCCCACCCCCCCCCCCCCCCCCCCCCCCCCCCCCCCCCCCTCCTCAAATCCCTTCACGTCTTTGACAGTCGGTTCAAAGGCAGCTTGTTTGTGCGAAAAATACGCACGCGCCACACACATACATACACACACACACACACACACACACACACACAGCACGACACAAACACACACACACAACACACACACACACACACACGCACGCACGCCCACCACGCACGCACCACCACGCACGCACGCCGCACGCACGCTCGCACGCACGCACGCACGCACGCACGCACGCACTCACACACACACACACACACACACACACACACACACACACACACACACACACACACACACACACACACACCTTCACGCACGCACACACGCGCGCGCGCACACACACGCACACATTTTTTTTTCTCGCCTCAGCCTTCTCCTTCCTCCTTTTTTATCCTTCTTTTTGGTCCTCTTCTCCATTTCCCTCCCTTTGTTTTTGCCTTCTCTTTCCCTTGTTTTTTTTCTTCACCTTCTCTTCCTCTTCTTTTTCCTTCACCATCTTCATCCCTTTTCAGTGGAGTTATCTTTTCCCTTAATCTTTTCCCCTGTCTGTTCTCTCTCACCTGCCCATCTTCCCAGTTTTTTTCCCTAACTTTTTTCTTCCCAGCAGGGTGAGGCAAAAAAACAATCCTTGCAAACATGTTTCATAGCTGGGCGAAACCTAACAAGACCTTACTGCACCAAAGTGCTGCACTTCATAGCGCTGCACATGATACGATTGTGGTGCGCCGCTCTAACCCTGTGCTGCCTTGCCAGTTGGTGCATGTGTGTACGACCTTGCGACGTTCGTAGTAA
>CM031603.1:49274135-49279135 GCA_018398815.1 Conus ventricosus | reverse complement strand
AGTACTGACATGCACGCAAACCCCACGGCCACGCCACACTATCTTTTAACTCCACGTCCTGATTGCATTTTGTTTCATCTTATTTCTGTTTGTTTTAGTTCATTTGGTTGATCATTTTTTGTTTTGACTACTATTTCCCATTATATCATGTTGACTCTGATTTTGTATTTTATCGTGTACAACTTATTTCAGTCATTGTTCATTTCTATCATACTTTGCAATTTTTGTTTGTCTGTCAACCTTTTTGATTGTTGTATATATATATACATATATGTATGTGTGTATGTATGTATACATATACATGTCTTTGTGTCTGACTATCTAGCTATCTATCTATCTATCTACCTACCTACCTACCTATCTATGTATGTATGTATCTGTCAACACGATTTTATGTTAAATGTTCAAACTCGTTTTGTCTTTTTCGAATGCTAGACGGTCTGCTGTGTGGGTAACTGGCTCTTTAAGAATGGCACCAACTGATGCACGGCACAGAATATGCCTGCTCGTCAGTCTGCACTTTAGAGTCTTGTTTAACATCTCCCTGGTCCATTCAATACACCGGAGTACTACTACTCGTCTACTTCGCGTTTTCCAGATAGCGTTCAAGACTTGGACAATTAAGAAGGAAACAAACATAATCGGGAAGAAAGTAGCAAATTAATAAAACAAAATGTAAGCAGAGGCAGGAGGGAAAGGCAGATTTGAAAGTAAACAGTCAATAACAATGAACATGATGAATTATTGTGATTCAAACACACATTCTGGAATTCAACAAATTTTCACTTTTAATACTTTATGTTTTTTGTCCTTTTAATGGCGCTGGCTACCCATCCACCCAGCAGAAACGATGTGATGGGTCAGTACGTATTCGCTAATCAGATGCAGTACCAGAGGTTGTGTTGGTATCGTCGGCTGTGTTCCAGTTACAGTTGGAACAACAGCTACTTTTATGACCCAAAGGGTCAGGGGCTGCAGCCTGGTATTCAGCTGATGATCCTCCGAACTGTGTTCTGCACACTGACTTGGGTGATTTGATATGACCATGTGGTGGTGGTGTGGTGTGGAGGAGTGCTGGTGTGGTATGGTTTGGTGTGGTGCTTGATGTATGTAATAGGAAGTAGGGTGCGATTTTTTGTGTGGATAGTAAGATAAGTAGCCCATCATAAACTGATCACGTCTCTACGAAATGAGCTGGAACACACGTAGTCTTTGCAAATGAAAACAAATGTCTGCCCCGTATATGTGGTGTACCTCAAGGAGCTGTACTTGATTACAGTCTTCTAAAAACACTTTGAACCCCAACCCTAATGACAGTCTGAGAATACATGTATGCATATATATATATATATATATATATATATATATATATTATATATATATATATATATATATATATATATATATATATATATATATATATTATATATATATATATAACACAATAAACATGAATTCCAAGGATAAGTAACCGAGCACCATTCCCGCAACTTACAGAGCAGCTTGGTGTTGCAATGACTGCAAGAAATATTCAATTATAAACAAAGCTTGCTCTTATGTCTTAGATTGAAGAGATAATAGGGGGGAGGGATAAGCATTCGTATCTGCAGTGGTAGATAATTCTGCCTAACTAACAGTATGTGCTTGAGTGGGTGAATGGGGAATGATAGATGCTTCTCAAAATGAGCCTTCAGCAAGCTTTTAGTGTCCAAGGGGGAGACAATCGCCAATGGGAGGGAACTCACTAACATATAAATCCTGGTCAGATACCGGTATTTCGAAACCTGATTGTTTCTCTTCAGTGACCGCGGATAGTAGTAATTTGATTCCTCTGCCTTTTCGGTTTTAAGCAGAATGCTATCCCCCTATTATTTCTTCAATCCAAGACATAAGAGCAAGCTTTGTTTATAATTGAATATTTCTTGCAGTCATTGCAACACCAAGCTGCTGTGTAAGTTGCTGGAATGGTGCTCGGTTACTTATCCTTGGAGTTTATTAGTTTATTGTTATTCAGTCCCTTGCAGATTCATTCCAAGAACTGGCCCTCAGCACTTGTGTCTTAAGAGGTTATTTTTCTTTATTTTCTACTTTTCACTAGAAAATGTAGTTTGTTTTGCTGTTTCATGATTTTCTTTGCTTCTGAGGTGGCACCTTTATTTGATTTTTTTTTTTCAAAACTCAACAAACATACTACGGTATTGCACACCAGCCTTTTTCTGGGATAGCATTCTTCTTAAAACCGAAAAGGCAGAGGAGTAAAATTACCACTTTCCGCGGTCACTGGAGAGAAAACAATCAGGTTTTGAAATACCGGTATATGACCAGGAGTTATAGTTAGTGAGGTTCCTTCCCATTGGAGATTGTCTCCCTCTTGGAGACTATAAATTTGCTGAAGACTCATTTTGAGAAGCATTTATTATTCACCATTCACCCTCTCAAGCACATACTGTTAGTTAGTAGACAGAATTCACTACCACTGCAGATATGTATGCTTATCTCCCCCTATGTCTTCAATCTAAGACATAAGAGCAAGTTTTGTTTCATAATTGAATATTTCTTGCAGTCATTGCAACACCAAACTGCTCTGTAAGTTGCTGGAATAGTGCTCGGTTACTTATCCTTGGAATTTATTACTCTATTATATATAAGTAAATCTTAAAACTGGGATTACAAAATTGTTTCGAGGTCCTTCCTCTCTTCAGATCCCGTGCCAATCCCCTGCTGTTGACCTCAATCATATATATATATGTTTTGAATTCTGAGCTGTAGTCCAGTTGGGTTGGGTTGCATGTGTTGTGCAAGGGGGGGCCCTGCTAAGGTTGTAAAGCTTTCTATATTAAGTGTTATTGGATGAGGGGTCCTGTCAGGGTTGCTATTTTATACTTGTTGATAAAAAAAATCCTTTTGTGCCCCTATATATATATATATATTATATATATATATATATATATATATGTGTGTGTGTGGTGTGTGTGTGTGTGTGTGTGTGCGTGTGTGCACGCACTGGTCTGTGTCGGTGTCTCTGTGTTTACTTGTGTTTGTGTAATGAGTATGCTGGCTTGTAGCAATTCTTCCGTTTTATGCGCTGATGGTTGTCACGCACGGGCAGTTAAAACATCTGCAGGATAGATCGAAAGGTCTCATTCCATTTTTCACGTCTTGTGGTGTGTGTGTGTGTGTGTGTGTGTGTGTGTGTGTGTGTGTGTGTGTGCGGTTGGATAGATACATAGATAGATAACGACACACATATAGATAGATAAGTTGACCTTGTCATTGAAAAAGTATGTTCAAATAAAAGAATGCCACAACGCATAAACATAATTTCCCTAAGGGCAGTTATCTTGGTTTTGTTTTTCACATGATTCATCAAAGTTAAGTAAGCAACAAACCAGTCATTATAACTCTTGGGCGCGTGCATGAGCCATTGGTTGATACAAAGAGCTGAATAGAAGATGGTAATACGTATTCACATTACTGCTCTTGACTTTCAAGGGTATGATTTTCGTACTATTTCTTGCTTTCTTTGGGACACATTGTATGGACTACTGGCGCCTAACCCAGTCAAAAGCATGAAAAGAAAAATCGATTCATCCTACACAAACGTTGGTGAACGTCACACAAAATGGTCTTTATGGCGGTGAATGAATATCACACATCGTCAAGATGACTCGCGTTTTGTTAAGAAAAAGTGTAAAAACGATAAAAGCGCCATTTTCACAGCAGTATTCGTCTCTGAAACCGCAGTATTGGAGTGATCTAAAACGGGCCCTTAATGCACAAATGCCCGAACTAGCGAAATTCTTTTCCAACGTATGCGTTTTTCAGAATTAGCCGATCACTTTTCCAATACTAACACTGAATTATTTTAAGCCTTTTCCATAATAAATAAATAAATAAATATATATTATATATATTAATATATATTTTTTATATATATATATATAATATAAAATCAAAACACACACACACACACACACACACACACACACACACACACCACACACCCCACACACAATATATTTTATATATATTATATATATATATTTATAAAATATATTTTATATATATATATTTATGTATCTCTCTCTCTCTCTCTCTCTCTGTATATATTATGGTCAGAAATAGCGAAATGTTTCCCCCATAATGTTCACACTGTCATCGAACATTAAATGTAGAAAGATGTTTTTTCCCCTAGAGAAGTCAGGCAGAAAGTTGATCGTCATCACATACACACACACACCCACACACACACACACACACACACACACACACACACCACACACACACACACACACACACAGAGAGATCGGATTATCAGGAAACATTTATGAATTTATTAAAAACTTCTTAGAAATAGATATATTAGAACGAAGGCAGGGAACTCCTATTCTACGAGAAGAAAATTACACATGGGTATTCCTCGGGGGTTGTTATTGCCCCTTTACTTTTTAGTATTCTAATTTTACGATTTACCCTCAAAGATTGCTAAAAATATAGAAGTTAGCCCAATATGCAAATGACATATGCAGAGGGAAATGAAAGTGACATTAAAAAAAGTACAACTGTCAGATCACAAAAGTATATTAAAAAGTTATATAAAAAAGAAACTAAATACCTTTTCTGATTATATGACTGAAAATGGTTTGCAAATATCGACTGAAAAAACACACATGATGTTTATTTAATACTGGATCTGATCCAGTTAATATGCCTTTATTTCAAGTCAACGGCATACCCATTAATATACAAAAATAGTTAAATTCCTTGGAGTAATTTTACATCAAAGTTGTCATGGAATTTCCATATAGAGCATGTTCTAACAAAAACTCGAAAAACTTTAAATCTATTAAAGATTATAAGCAAACATGCTTGGGCTCAGGACACATTTACTCTTTTGCACCTTTCTACTGCACTGGTTAGATCAAAATTAACATGCACAAGGTGTTTTTCAGTGCACCTAAATACTTACTGAAAAAACTTCAAGGTATTGATTCCAAAGC
>CM031603.1:49266635-49269135 GCA_018398815.1 Conus ventricosus | reverse complement strand
ACAGCCTGAATGGACACTGCCTTAGAAACAAAATCAAATGACATACCAAATCCATTTGAGAACTGTTCATATAACAAGAAGTTCTCATCTGCATTCAGCAAACAGCTACTTGACAGATTCCACATTTCAAACCAGTTTCGTAAAATAAAGTTTTCTTTCCCACCTATTACGTTGCCATTATAACAAAAATTGGTTCTGCTACAAATTCGTCCACTGAATCGAATGAAAATTTCCTCACAACTTCATTAATAACTTGAAACATGTCAGACAAAACAAAATCCTGCGTTGATGCAAAAATGGTGTTTTAGACCCAAGTTGTTCAAGCTGCCTTATTTTTTGAATACATGTTGTGTAAGATAGATCACCTATTCTAATCATTCTTCGGAATTGGTTTTAGCCAGGTGAGTTTTAATGCCAGGAGGGCCTTTTTATATCAGGTATAGCCCTCCCTTGTCAGCACTTAGAATGGCTGTTTCCCTATTTATTTTATCATTTTTTCCTGTTTTCCTGTTTTTTTACGGATCTGTAAACGCTGTTAATAATATCATCAGGAGGATTTGGGAGCAACGGCCAAAGATTTATCATCTTTGAAAGTATGATCAACTTCAGAAGTGCAACTATAACCGAGAGGTGTGATCCGTCGTTCCAACCAAATCTTATACAACGTTTCAAGTTCAGCAAAATGTTCATACAGGTTAATATTCACGATGTGTGTTAGGCTACTCAAAAACTAATTATCCAAAAGTTTAACATGCACAACATTCCAGTTTACGCATAACTGTTGTATGTACTTAATCCGTGAGTTTTTCTTCCAACCCAACCATATAGCATTCGCATTCACGAAGAGACCAGACATCTACACCAAAATACTTATAGTTTAATTCGATAGTTTCTTCGAATTTCTATCTGCCTCCAACGTCATTTCTATGTCATCTGCATGTGCATTTTTTTGTTCCTTATTGTCAATTTTTATGCCCTTAGTACTCCTATTTTTTCGAATAATTCGAACAAAATCTCTGCACATAAAATAAAAAGATAAGGAGTTAGAGTAATCCCTTGTATGCAACCATGTTGAACTGGGAACCAGACCGACATCTGTCTGTTAACTGAGACCGAGGCTTTAATATTGTCATGACATGCGGATCCATTGGCAAAAATGCTTACCAAACCTGAAAGCCGTGAACTGTATGCAAAAATGATCAGTTGAGGGAATCAAAGGCCATTTCAAAATCTAGACATGAAGGTAGACCAAGTTTGTTATTCTTATCTAAAAAAAACAAAAACAACAAAGCCAAGCAAACCAAGATTGTCCCCCTAAATCCGTACTATCCACAAATCCTGTTTAATCTTCAATATCTGAGAAGGTACTTTCTGTGAACGATAAGCAATACAAGCAGATCCTACAATCAAAGAGATTGTACAATCAGTCTGTGTTAGTACCAACAGCACAAAAGGGAAAATCAGGACTCCAAAAGCACCCGCAAAATTCTTCACGGCAGGAGGTAGCAAATCATGGCCAAGAACAACAGTGCTACTCGGAACATGCAGGCAGAGTCTGCTGGACGGGGCAGATGACTGGGAGTGCACTGCAGACCTCCCAGAATGGAAGAGTCACCCAGAGATCATCAGCAAGAGTGGCATGAGACCAGACATAGTAGTCCATTCTCAATCAACCAAGCAGCTGATCATGATCGAGCTCACGGTGCCATATGAGAACAGAATGGAGGCAGCTCAAATCTACAAGACTGAAAAGTATGCTGATCTAGCAAACAGCCTGAGGAGAGAAGGCTATCAGGTCAAAGACCTCACTGCAGAAATTGGAGCTAGGGGGTTGTAGGAACGTCTGCATACAGCCTCATGAAACAGCTGTCAGTTGCAGGGAGGGAAAAAAACCAGAGCCCTGAAAGCAATGGCAGAAGCGGCTGAGAGGTGTTCAAGCTGGATCTGGTCAAGGAGGAACAAAAGTGAACTTCATAAGGCTTAATTTTCCCTACAAATATCAGGTGCCCCAGTGGCTCAGTGGTTAGAGTGCGAGTCATTAAGTGGAAAATGAGCATGTCCAGAGGGTCATAGGTTCGAATCCCATCCATGACTCGTCCCAAGATGGGGAAAAAGGGGCAGCAGAGGGACATCCGGAACCGGGTGTGGCCCAACCCCTAGAATGTCGGGAGATAAGGGCCGAAACACTTGCTTGAAGGGGGCGTCTCTTCTGAGGACTCTCTGCTGCCACGCTCTCCACGAGTTTCTTTCTACTATAGACTACATTAAGCAAGCACATTGGACAAGTTTTTTTAACATGCTCTTTGTCCACCCTCCTTTGGCATGCATATTATAAACCCTTCGCTTTGAGTAGATGACTTTTTACCATTAAAAAAAAGACCTCATTCTATGATCAACCACAAAATGCCCTATAGTTGACAAGAAAATTTAATTCAGACTCCGAAAAACGTCATTTTGGTTTGGAATTTAATTATTATTTATATTTGAATGGTACGGGAAA
>CM031603.1:49224082-49266535 GCA_018398815.1 Conus ventricosus | reverse complement strand
TATATATATATAAAATTATATATATATAATATTATAAAAATATATATATATATATATATATATTGTTAAAAATATTAAAAAAGGAATGCTAAAACTCACTCTACAAATTTGTTTCGGCGTGTTGCGCTGTCATCAGGATGGTCCTCGGTTTGCCCACCGCCGATGTTATATAGCGTGTGGGCTCCCGTTTGCGGTTGTTTGCACGTGCGGGTTGGCTGCACGTGTTTTTGGGGGGCTTTCAGGTTTTTGTTTTGGATGATGTTCACTAACACCTAGCACCACACTTAGCAACTCTAAACACCAAAACAGAAATAGTAAACAACTGCAGGCATAAATGGAAATCGTGTTAGTGAACACATCAAAACAAAAACCTGAAAGCCCCCATAAAACACGTGCAGCCAACCCGCACGTGCAAAACAACCGCAAACGGGAGCCCACACGCTATATAACATCGGCGGTGGGCAAACCGAGGGCCATCCTGATGACAGCGCAACACGCTCGAAACAAATGTCTTCACAGCAACATTGTATACCAGGCTACTGTGACATCAGAAAATGAAAAAGAACATACATAGGGATCACTGAAAACCACATTCAAAACCAGATATGCAAACCACAAACAGTCATTTAATAAAGAAAAATATAAAAACCAAACAGACTGAGCAAATATATCTGGAAACTTAAAGACGCAAAAACAAGCTACATATATCCGGAAAATCATAAAAAGAGCACCACCATACAGCAATGTTTCAAAAAGGTGCACCTATGTTTAACTGAAAAATGGTTAATACTATGCAAACCACACTTAGCAACTCTAAACACCAAAACAGAAATAGTAAACAACTGCAGGCATAAATGGAAATCGTTGTTAGTGAACACATCCAAAACAAAAACCTGAAAGCCCCCCCAAAACACGTGCAGCCAACCCGCACGTGCAAACAACCGCAAACGGGAGCCCACACGCTATATAACATCGGCGGTGGGCAAACCGAGGGCCATCCTGATGACAGCGCAACACGCTCGAAACAAATGTCTTCACAGCAACATTGTATACCAGGCTACTGTGACATCAGAAAATGAAAAAGAAAACATACATAGGGATCACTGAAAACACTTCAAAACCAGATATGCAAACCACAAACATCATTTAATAAGAAAAATATAAAAACCAAACAGACTGAGCAAATATATCTGGAACTTAAAGACGCAAAAACAAGCTACAATATATCCTGGAAAATCATAAAAAGAGCACCACCATACAGCAATGTTTCAAAAAGGTGCAACCTATGTTTAACTGAAAAATGGTTAATACTATGCAAACCACACTTAGCAACTCTAAACACCAAAATAGAAATAGTAAACAACTGCAGGCATAAATGGAAATCGTTGTTAGTGAACACATCCAAAACAAAAACCTGAAAGCCCCCCAAAAACACGTGCAGCCAACCCGCACGTGCAAACAACCGCAAACGGGAGCCCACACGCTATATAACATCGGCGGGGCAAACCGAGGGCCATCCTGATGACAGCGCAACACGCTCGAAACAAATTTGTAGAGTGAGTTTTAGCATTCCTTTTTTAATATTATTAACAAATGTTGCTCCCCAGGGGTCGAGCACTTTTAAAGTCATTTTAGCTTTCTAATTATTTCATCTATATATAAATATATATATATATATATATATATATATATATATATATATATATATATATATATATATATATATATATTAAGAACAGGGAAAGGGGCATTCTGGGCCACTTCTCCGCCCTCACTCAGTTCGGGCGAAAGTAACCCAGAATGCCCTTTCCCTGTTCTCTGACAAGTAAGACTTCAAACTACACACACACATGCACAAACACACAAAATGCACCCACTCACAAAACACACAACAAAAACACACGAACAACACACTCACACACACACACACTCACATCATCTACACACACACACAGACCAAACACTAACACATCACACCACACACACACACACACTCTTTTTTCTCTTTTCTCCTCTCAATTATATGCCATAAAATGGCCTTCGGCACACTTCTTCTTCTACTAAATTTTCAACTACAAAACTTTGTACAAGCAGGCAACACGCGGGCTGAAAACTCGATCACTTTAATTTACCGGCTCGCGCGATTTGCACCCTAGCCTGTCCCTGTGTAAAAACCGAAACACAGCTCATTGTGGCGCCAACATTGCATCAAAATTCGAGAATCGAGGCGTCGCGTTCACGGAAAAACCCCAGCCCGTCCATTGTTAGCCACCACCTCAAAAGCTGCGTGTTTGCGTCGGTTTGTTGACCACTGTGGTTTAATTGTGTTATTTAAAATCTAAAACGGTACTGAAGAACAATTTGTTAATTCGAGGGCCATAATTTAATTTAACTGCAGTTAGAGGTATTTGTTGAAGAATTAGTTGAGTTAGTCATGAACAAGCTAACTATTCACATTGTTTTTCCCGCCCGCACAAGCTGTTCATTCCCTTAAGGCGAAGAAACAACGGAGGCTGATTCGTGGACTTGATTGATGTTTAACTACTACAGATCAGTTTTATTGGGGCAAGCTGATTTGTGTATTAAGATTTATAATTTTTTTCTACTTCTAAACAAGATTCATCTGCTTTAAGAAAGTGTCCCTTTTATGCAACTGAAATGGCGATTTTGAATGTTTCCTTTTTTCTTCTTTTTGTATTTATTAAATTTTCATTTTTCTTTTTTTTCTTTTCCTTCCTTTGTTTCTACCTCTTTATTTTTTTCCCTCTTTTTCTTTGGTTTTTTTTTTCTTCTTTTTTTATTGTTTCTTATTCATCTGGCAAACCAAACTAGATAGGTTTAGGCAAAGACCTTATTACATCTAACCATATGAGAGGAATAGTGTGTGCCTAGCACTATCTTCATATAAAGGCTTTCAAATATAACAAATGACGGATTACTACAACCTACATACAAAAAACTATTGTAACAGTTAGCTGAACAGCAGCGAACCGCACCTTGTTACCACAGCGCACGGCAACGACCAAAAAATCAATAAAGCAGAGAACGCTTGCCAGGTAGGGCGGTGGGTGGGGTGTATTTCATTTCAAGTGTTGACCCAGCGCGCCAGTGTCGTTAAGCGCGGTTTAATTGGCCATTGAAGTTGTGGTGTAGTGAGACAGATTATGTACTGGGTTTTTGGGCGTTGTTTTGTTTATATAAAGATTTTATCAGGCAGAACAAAGATAGTGGGAGAGTTTAAGCGGGACAATACTTTGACAAGCATGTTGAGTACCATGCACAATTTGTTAGTGCTTTTGGATGAGTTTTTGAGAAGCGCAGCCCTTTATATTCCTCGCAAAACCTAAGAGAGATTGCGCGTTTGTTGAATCCTTATGCTAAAAGGTTTTCTATCTACAGTTGGTCTTTCTTCTTTCACAGAATCTACTCTAAAGTAGGAAGGATTTTGTATTAAATTTTTTCCCCCAGCATGAGGAGATAGAAATTATTGACTACTTCCTTACTCCCGCACATAAGAACTAATTCAACTCCCAAAACCTACACTCCTCTTCCAAAGTCCCGCCAGCAGTGAGAGAAGAACCCAGCGCTTCACCCGAGCGGTCCAAAGTCCACAGGACAACCGTTTCTTTAGAGCGCTTTAACCCCTAGCAGTTAAAAGGTACAGTGCAAGAGCCGTTTTCTTCAACGCGTCATAACCCTGAGGCGGTCAAAGGTCACAGTTGGCAAGCCGTTTTCTTAGGGAAGGAACGCTTCAACATTCAACATCAAAAACCCTGGAGCGTTCAACAGTATCAGCAGTGCGATCAGATGCTGCGTTGTCGCTTTTTGCTGTCTACGCCTGTTACAAACTTTTTAGCCTGCAGCCTTTTTTTTTAGCTCTGCCAAAGCAGTTTTTTTTTAAAAAAAAAAACCACTAGGTACTCAGGCCAATGGCATCCCACAGCCTGATGAAAAAGAGAGTGTGGCATTAATGCTTTTTTATTCTTTTAGTTTGTGCACTTGGTGCTGCTTTGAACTTGCAACAAAAGAGCCCAATGCATCACAAAAAAAACACACGCAAGCACAACTGTCTTGCATCTAAGGTGGTTACAACATGACAAATAATAAAAGCTCTGGTGTACACCAGCAACCAACACACCCCTCCCCCAAGGGTCACCTACCCTCCCAAGTTCTTAAATAAATTTTTTAATTAATATACTTCATTTCTTAATAAAATTTCTTGATTAATTTTTAATTAAGTTCGGATTAAGTTACCTCAAGATCATACTAAGTCATCCCCTTTAAGTACAACCAATTCTATAATAATCAAAAAAATTCAACGATGTTGTTTTATCTTAAATCGTAAATTCTAAGATAGTAACATACACACAAAAAACCCCTCATAAAAACGCGCGCATCGTTGAAGGATGTATTGCTCAGCGTCCTCCAGCATAGATCTTAAAGGAAGTTATTACATCCAAGCAACCACATTGATTACAATTCGGGTCTATGGAAATTCTTTTACTAACCTCTATGTCTTTATTTATTGACTTTTATCATTTTATAATACGCCACCTGATCTAGTTTTTATTAAAAATTTAAAATATATTCCATTATAAATGATTCAAAAATGATCATTGTTATTGGCGTTTTTGCCGTGCAGTTGTCTTTTTTTCTTTTTTTCTGTATTTTACGTTTCAGGTTTGTTTTAAAAAACTTCTTTCGTTTCTGTTCCATTGTTGTATATATTTTTATCCATAATTTGAACGCCCCCCCTCCCCTACAGCACAATGGGCGCCAAAATAACAACAGTTTTTAATTCAATATACCATGAAGACTTGGGGCCCTTGTTATCACCTGAGTTTTATAAGCTGCATTGAATCAACCCTGTTCTGGCGTTGGCGTGTTTATGTTTTTCATAATGCTGTAAACATGAATTTTTTTTTGTCTGTTCCCTCTTGCTAAATTTTCTTTCCTGCTTCAACACCCCAGGATTTTAATGGTCTCCCAACGTTCAAGTTTTTTGCGATGATTTACCCCCCTGGCTTTGTACTTTCTCCACACCTGGTTCAAGGTGTTTTTACTGTTCTGCTGATTTTCCCAATCGTCATTTTGAAGAGGAATAATATCTATATATTAAAAAGTTAGTTAATCCTCATGATTTTAATGGCATAAACAAGGTTCCAAATCTATGTATAGATCACACCCTAGAACTCTAATGACTTTTGTTTAAACTGGATCTTGCGTTAAATCCATACGGTAAGACTTGTTCAGATCAATGAGCAAATTCACTACTAGTTTAGTGTAAAAACTAAAGAACGTTTGCGTGTGCCCCCACGACTTGTCACCAATTCTAAACCCCCCCCCCAGCTGGCGCTTCATAATACCCTGTTTATGAACTTTAAAAAATGTCTTGCGAGGCACATTTGTTTGAATCTGTTCTGAAATCGAATTCAGTTTTCCGAGGAACTGTTTTGTTTTCTCCCCACCCCCCCCCACATGCTGCCAAAGAATACAGCCTCTCTCTCCTTTTTTTGGGCATAAATAGCGTATCAATCACTTGTCATTCTTAATTCAGGCAGGGTTTAGGGCCGCCTTGGTAGCTGTAGTAGATTCATCACTGTTCATGTTTTTTATGAAAAATTATAATTTATTTATTTATATATTAAAAATGAGCACCGAAAAAATACTAACTATTGTGTGCCAACATTGTATACCATTCTGCTGTTATTGAGACTAAGTGTGAGGATACTCATGCTTGGTAAAAGCTTTTAAGAATTAAAAACCAGCGAATCTTTGCAAAAACTAACCGTGAGAGTCCAGCAAGCTAATTGCTATCAGGCAGCTCGGTTGCCCACGAAAAGGATTTTCTAAGTCAACAAAGGAATAATTCCAGAAAATATAAATATGTAAAATAACAAAATAACATTATAAAAAATGGGACTTTCAACTCCGCAATACTGATAGCGCGCTGTGGTGAATTGCGCTTGCTTTTTAGTGGCAAGTAATTTTTTCGCATTTTTAGTAAACTGGGATTGGCGGCGAGAGAAAAAAGACAGAACAACTATGATAGAACCTAGCACTTGCACAACACGCCTATGAAACAGAGACTTGGGAGCAGTTGAATTTGTATAAATGACACATCAGAAAAACAGGCCATGCAGCTTACCACATTTAAAAAATTGACAAGCAATAAAAACAACAATATTACTTGTAACAGCAAACCATCCAGACTTTGCCCCCACCACAATTTTCAGGTGACTTTTTAATCAACCATCAGAAAAACAAAAGATCAAAAATCCGCGTTTTATTGTCGTTGCAGTCCGTCTGTATATTTTTGTTGTTGCACATAATATTGGCTGAATACAAATGAACAGAAATCTATTATTCCACCCAAAGAATATTGGAAGGCATTACAAGCAAATTAAAAAGCTAAGTCCCAAAAGCGGCAAGAGTCTTGAAACAAACAGCAAAGAATGGTTAGCTAAAACAAGCGATTTGGCAAATTTAGTTACCTCACCCAGAACAATACAGAGACCACAACTTTTGTCAATACAAAACTCCAAAACGACAAAACAAAAACCCATCAAATGGGACCTTCTTACTATATTTTACCTCCTCTGATAACGATTAAGAAACGAAAAAAAGTTTAAGTACGCACTCACATCATTTGACATGGCATCAAGATAACCAAAGATGCAGAAACCATATAACACAAAAGAGTCTGTCCTCTGTTGCTGTTGCCACAGCTATATACCACGAGGCCCACAACCTTACCATCGGCATGATTCAAGTCGATGAATGGAAAGAAATTTAAGCCAAGTGAAATTCAATTATTTGTTTGAAACATAATACCATATAAGTGGCATCCAGAGTTCATTAATTCACAGCTTTAGTTGAAAAACTTTTACAAACATTTGAGCCGCAAACCTTTTTTCTTAACCATATCATCACAGAGAGCTATGACAATTCCTCGCAAACACCAGAATGGTTAGAAGATGCCTCCCATTTTGCGCGCAATGAATATGAAGAATTAGAAAGGGCTAAAAGCCAGTACAACAATCAAAAGAAAAACAATAAATGTTCTGAAAGAGTCTTCATCCAGCAAACATTGTTATACCATTTGATTGAAAGAATGTACCTTTAATTTACCGGGGAAAAACAGAAGGTGACACCTCGCCATTAGGGCACAGATCCAGTTTTGGAGGTGTTGACCCCCATATGAAATAAAAAGAATGTAAAGATGAATCCGCCCGTTGTATTATTTACAGAAAAACTGACCGCAACAAAACCAGCTCAGCCCCCTTCCAAAATCTTTTGTGAAAGAAGAAACTGAAAACTGCAGATAATTCGCCCAGCACAGTTTCCCCCGCTTTAATTATTTTACGGTTCTTATCTCCAGGCCCAAATGCATATTTTGAAAAAAACTCTGGATTAACAAACCACACCCGTTTTGTGTTTGTTTCTATCTAATGACTTCTTTGTTACAAACTGTATAGTTGAATCTCATGTATTTTAGATCGCCAGTTTTACTTGGCATAAATGAAAATTCTTATTGCCAAAACAATGCTTCTTTGTATTGTCATTATATTTTGACTGCACACAAAACGCTGCAGATAGTCCCTTTGCTTTCGTTAATGATTTTCCCCCCTCCTGGCTCGAAATACTGGTACATTTTTGGAACCTTAACCCCCACATACTCTCCAGGATTTAACCTTTTCCAGATAAAATTCCATCCTTCATCTTTCCAAAAAACCTTCTCTTGTTAGTAATTGAATGTAAAGGTGAATCTTTTAGGGTAATCTCTGATGTATCATACATCCCCGCATGTCCCTTTAATGCTACTTCTAATTCCATGTCTTATCGATGTCTTTTCAGTAGATATCTATAACAAACGGTCTTATCTTGTAAAGTACTTCTGGACCCAGATACGAGCTTAAAGTAGTCGTAAAAGAAATTCTAAATTCTAAACATCAAAAGCTTGATAATTCCTAAAACCAGTAAACACCATAAAAACGGTTTTGTTTCCAATTTTGGACTTTCTTTTTTTTTCAATCATTTATCCAAAAAGAGCTGACATGAATCCTCTGAAGTCCATGGATACTTTGGTTTGAATCACTTAAATTGCGTTCGTTCCTCTTTTGGTGACTAATTGCTGACACATTTGCGCTTGTGCGAATTCTCCATAGTCTTTTTCCAAAACAGCTGTTGTTCTCACTTAAAAATATGGTCATCTTTTTTTTCTGAGCATCCTGTGGATTTTGGTTCAGATCATTGTTCTTTTCATGATGTTATGGGTCATGAACTGTTTCATGATCAAAAAGCAATTATGGCGATGAACAGCTGTTAACTTCAAAACCATGTTCTTTTAAATAAAATTGTAGATTCAGTCGTAATGACAGACATTAATTTTTTTTTTTTGTCCTCGAAGATTAGCAACAAGTTTAGTGAAGGCGTTCTCTTGGATCCACTTAGACGTTCTGCTGCTAAAATGGAATAGTCATTAAATGTCAGTCATGGAGTTTCATGAGGAATATTCTTAAACAACTTCTAGAAGTAAACCCACGCTGGTGATCAGGCGCCAAACTAACCCAACTGGCACTTGTTAATTGTGCCCTTTTGAATATTAATTAGTACCTTGTACATTTAAAGTTGGCTATGGAAGCGATTGCGCCCATACCCCCAGCCATACAGATTGTTTTTGCACTAAATACATGAGAAGTTAACCTTTTACTTGGATCATAGTCCCATCTAGAGGTATTTGTTAGTTTGCTTTTTAATACATAATGTGCGACGTCCATACTAAATTCCTCCACGCAATATCCGTTTTCAAATCATCTGAATCATGGTAAAATCAGACAGATAAATCAAATCTTTTACCCCCACTCCATAATAACATTAAAGAAAGCGTCCCAACCATCCCCAGGGGGGCCAAAATTTGTAATGGCGCGGGAATCCAGCATAATGTTTTCAAATGCAGGTCTTCCTATAATTATCAAAAGACGTCCCGCCAACAAAACATGACATCTGGCCCAGCATGTAGGAGTCATGATTAGTCTCCCATCGTTTTACACGTCTAAACTTTTGCCACGCATCTTGACATCTGGTAACAGAGTCACTGATGGTTCCTGTTCCTCTAGACGTAAAAAAACGCGCCTTAGGAGGAAATGTGTCTTAGTCAAACCTTTCCCAACTGTTCATGTACTCATAAGGGTAAAACGGCCCGTTCTAACAAGAGTTAACAAAATATTCTTCCGTTATTGGCAGATCTTATTAAGACATAGCCAGTGACCTAATGATTCCCAATCATGTGCTGCATAGAGTCATATAAAGAAGACATGTTATTTAGATTAAAGCACATGTACTTTTCCGATGACTGTGCATGCATACAACCCTGAAGGCATCGTTCCACTGCTTTCCTTATAAGTTGAGAGGTCGTAACCCCCCCGCAAGTTATAAAAATACAGGCAGCTTCCCATGTCTTTGGATCAAACTTAGAGTTAAGGGAATTGCATTTGTTATGGCTGGCACCTCTAAACTTCCCACTAATGTGATCATGGTCCCCTTCTTACTGGTGGGTTTACCACATCGTGGGGGGGCGTTAGCTCCTAAAACCACCCGCAAATCCCAACAAGCGTGGCTTAGTCACACGTGTGTCTTCAGCGCCATTATATTTTCAAATTAATTTAGTTTAATTAGAAACAGGCTTACGCACTTGCGCATGCGTTGTTAAGAAATGTTTCTTCCAGCATCTGGTCCCCTCTATATATTTCTGGTTTTCTGAATAAACGCCATTCCGACCTGAACAAACAATAAGGCAAATAACAAATCTGATGATTACTCAGTAAGACTGTTTTTTGAAGTTTGTTTGGCGCTGGGGGCCCTTCATAAGGAACAATGATGATCAAAGTCTGCGTAAACAACTATAGAGAATGTTGGCAGTTTTTTTTTTTTTTTTTTTCCAGTTCTTAAAACTAACTTTAGATCCCGGGGGGGCTAATAGTTTTCTGTTATACAGTCTACAGAACTTTTACAAATGTTTGAATATAATTATTCACTCGCCGCTTGCAACAGATGGAATCCTTGTAAAACAATTTTCCTGCAGAAATTCCCTTGGTTGCTAATGTTTGTTTGTAAGTATAACCTCAATAAGCTCCTCATTTGCTATCACTTGTAATGGGTTGCCCCCGTGGAAAACATTAGTAAGTAAGTCAACATGATTTTTGTCTGGTTCGGCCCTATTTGTTTGGACTGTTTTCTTGGAGCACTTAAATTGGCGCCAAATTTTGTTATCCCCCTCCCTCTTGCCCCATGTGTTACATTAACAGTTATTTTGGTTTGTTTTGGTTCTTCAAACTGATCCAATTTGGGTCGACAACTAAACAGGAAAGGATATCCATTGAAGTTAATGATCTTTTAGCGTTGAATGGGGCTGATAGTTTTAGTCCCTTCCTCTCTCTCTCTTCGTTTCGCGGACAATGAAAGCAAGCCCTTGCAAGAACGCACCACATGAAACATTTTGTTGTCTGGAATTTTTTATGTTTTAAACTAAAAAAAACTGCTCTCTTTAAAACCAACTTACCCGAGGTAGCGAATGTAAGCCTTGCCTACAAACCGGTTGGCATACTTAGTAGCCTGTTTTAAATCTAATCCTAGGACTCGCACCTCTGACCAACCAAGCCTCTCAGTTTGGCTTCTTCAAGCGGCAGCGTCAAAACTGTGCAAGCAGTTCCGTCCTGCCCCAGCCGGTGTTTTAAGAGTCGTGTTATGAAAAAAAAGAGTCCATGTTTAGGGTTAGAAGCCCCCCCCCCCAGACTCTTTCTAGATTTTTCTTCATTTTATTGTTACATAGTCAATTAAAACAGCTACCATTACTTTAACTGGCGGTCTATTGGTAGTTTTGCCTGGAACTTGAGAATAGCATGAACAACCGCTTGCCTGTACGTTTTGTTGGGTCAATGAACTTCTAATCAATATCAGTCAGTGCTCTTTGATAAACACGCTCTCTCTCGTCCTCATCGAGCATTCCTTCCAAAACAAGTCGTCTACTTGTCCTTCATTATCTTTAGCCCATGCTTCCTTATCTTTCTAAGCCAAAATATTTTATTTAAATTTAAAACAAAAATCTATAGATCAGAACCAATATCAACGTCTTTTTTTGCCGCTTGGACTCATAAACTAAAGTATAAACAAACCTTTTGTGTTGTTAATGGACTGTGTAGACAGAGTTTAAATTCTCTTTTACCAGCTTTTTTTAAGGCATTTCCTTTTTCTTCTGCTCGGGTCTGCTGTTGAAAAAAAACTTGTCACCCGCCTTTCTTTGAAATCAAACTTTGGTCGTTTGGTTAATCAAATGCGCCTGTAAAAAAACGAATAAATTCTTCATCTCTGATGTTGAGGTCCAACAACCGTATGATTGTCAGTTTGAACCGAGCTAAGTTTAGCTGTTATATTAACCAATTAGCTTGTGAGGCTTGTTGGGATTTAGTTGTCTTTTTTGCTAGCCACACCTAACGCAATGAAACACAGGCCGAAGCTAAAGACAAACCTCCTAAGAGTAAACGTGCGCGGGGCGCCTATGCCCGGTGGCTAAGAACAAACACTGTTCCGGCTGATAGTGCCTTATAGTCGATCGCCAGTATTAAAAATATGTAACAGCATTAAGGCAGCAAAACCTTCGTTGGTTTTGCGTATGTTGGAAAAAGGTCTTGCGCTAAGTACTTCGGGCATTTGCGTAATGTGGTAATCTGAAGTTTTTTTTACTTCAGGGCCTTTCTAAACAGCAAATGCCACTAATCTCTTTCTTCTCTCTCGACATCACCGGTGCTGAGCACATTTGGAATAAAAACCTGAACAGACAGGCATTTATAAAATGAAAAAAATTCTTTTAGTAGAAGTACATATTCCGATCTGTTTTCCTCGAATATTTCACTGCCATCATATAATAAAAACAATGTTCATTAAAAGAAAGGAGAAAGAAGGCGGTTTATAATATTTTCGCTCCGTTCTTTCTTTATCATGACTAATGTTTTTATTTTACGTCTACCCACGATTTCTCCCTCTCTCTTTTCTTCTCCTTCCTTCTCTTCTTCTTCTCCTCTCTCCCTCTCCCGCTTCCATGAACTACTCATTATCCTCTGTTTGACCTTAGTCAATCCATAAACCGTATTTGTTGTGGTTAAATAATCATCGAGTCTAAATACACTGTGAAGAGTAAAATCCTTAACACTATGCTGTGCTTTTGATTGTCTACTTCCCTAAACCCCTCCCACCCCCAAACATTTTTTCTTTATTTCGTCTAAATGGATAAAGGTCTAATAACACCGCTACGTAGATTTTTGGGTTAAACTCCTGCTTGCTTGCCGTCATTGTACATTGCACTTTCCTTATTTTTAGATTAAAAAAAAAAACTTTTCACTTTCTCTTTTTTGAACGGTTCTTCATCTTCACACAGCAAGAAAATATACCTTTTAAAAGGAGCGTTCTTTGGGTGCTGCAAACGCGAAAACTAAAATTCCCCATATTAGTGTCCTGCCCTGCTTCTTTCTAGAGATTGTATGATAATTCACTCTTTCGTAATATATTGTAATATTTTGAGACTGATATTGTGGTTCAAATTTTCAGCCTTTGCTAAGTGAAGGTAGCTAACAACGTATACTCTAAAACGAATTCCAGAAATGCCTGTACTTTTGCTTCAGTGCTGATGAATATGCTGATAACGCGCGTTTTATTCATTAAAATTATTCATAGGACAATTCTTCTTTAAAATGCTCCTTGAAGTATGGTTCCATCGCTTTTAAAAAATTAAACAACTCCAAAATCTAAGGGAATGAAAAAAACGATTTCCCCCATACGCAAAATTATTTAACAGCTACAGGAAACCTTTTCTGCTTTTAAGCACTGAGCGAGTTCGCGGCCTATTCTAAGCTTGTATGCTTCTTTCATTTCAATTCCTGGAAACGCGCGCAAGATCAGCCCTTTCGTCCCGTAGAGCCATAGATCAAATAGGTTATAAATAAGTCTGCATAGTGGTAAAAAATATTCTTGCCCCCTCAAGTTTATAGAAATTTTCTTAAACGATTTGCCCGCCCAGAATTCGCACACAACTGTCCCTGTTTTGGTCTGTTTTTGTATCGAGCGCTATGTTGAAAGTAAGCCGCCCAGAGCCTGGCACAATCACTTCATTCCCGCTCCTAGGTCCCTGGAAATTTGACAGTAAAGAATGTGATTCACTCATCAATAGAGATGGATTATTTGGAAACTGTAATAATTTTCCCGCATATTTCCCCTTCCACGCCAAAGGGCTCTTTTTCCCATTGTCTATGCGTCAAGAATCGAGCCTTGTACTTGTTCTGGCTATTTTTAATGAACAATAATAAAAAGTTAATTTATTTTTGTAAAAAAACTGGCAGGAATTGAAGGCGAAGAAATTATGATGTTTATGATCGGGGTGAACGACATGATGAAAGGATCCCTTTAAAACACAACATCGCCTCAACGCTTTCCAATGCGCGTGAATTAACAAAAGTTCGGTCGGTGGCATGTACAAAATGGAGGGCAAGAAACCTCCCGAATTTAAAGAACCCAAATATTTTTGAATTAGAAGATGGTCATTTGTTTGTAAAAAAACGATCAAGGCAACTTGTTCGCTTACAACAAAAAACGCCGGACCCATCAAAGTTTTAGCGGTGGTTCATTAGGAAAAGAACCGAGTGTGAAGATCAAAATGCCCTTGGCATTGCTTAGAACATAAATTAAGGGCGGAGCAGTTGCTAAACTTCAAACACACTAACAAGAACGCGCCGAACAGATAACCAATGCAAAACAATTGGAACGTAAAAGAAGTAAATCAATCGCAGGCGAATAATAAATACAATAAAGCAGATCACCAGTTTTTTTTTCAGATGAAACAAGCGTAAAAAAAAAACATTAATGATTCCCCTTGCCTATGCGAGAACTAACGGACCCTTGATCATGCTTTAAGAACCATTAAGTCGAATTAACTAACAATTTAGCAAAACCGCTAACTAGTGAACTTAGAATGAGCAATAAAAAGAAAAAAGAAAAAACTCGTTGAGGGGGCTGATTGACGCCAACTTAGGCATGAGATTAAGAAAGAATAAACCGCAAAGACTAAAAATCATGAACCAAGAAAGATCAGCAAGGACTAAAGTGCTGTCTACTAAACCGAAAAACAATTAACGAACCTCAAGTGACAAATAAGTGAAACTATCCAAAGATTTTATATGAAGACACACACTAGCAAACGAATACCGAACAACACTGTTTTAGGGGAGAGAGCAGGATCCACATTAGTAAGCGTGATAACAGCCTTAGGATTTCAATAAGTACAACACTAGTGATGGCTATTACCAGGCGCGGTGGACAAAGCCCAGTTCCTCCACCGCGCATCACCCTTGAATAAATCCATGGGAAAAAAAACAGCTTGATCATCTTGCGAAAAAGTATTAAAAAAAATTAGGGCTGGTAATGCCCGTGACCTTTAACCAGGATAAATGGGGAGTATTTGTCACTGGCTTTTGTCTACTGCAAGCAAAGTATTGGCTTTATAAATAAATAATGCCGACACGTATGGTCAGTAGTTTCTCTTAATAGTTGGATTAAATATTTAGTAAGATTAAAGACCAAGTCTTCCTAGGCCATTTTAATATACAATTTCCCAGAGAACAAGCCTGTCTTTTCATATTCATGTCATCGCGAACAGAGTCCGCAAGCGTTTGCTGAGCCTCATGGACTTTTTGGGTGGGGCCTTCGGAATTAAATGACTTAAATCTTGGTGTTCTTTTTTTAATTGTTTGTAATATTTACTGGCACCGAGATTTTTATTTGGTTTTTTTTTCCAACCTTCTCTGCGTTCATTGCCTCTATAAGATTTCATTATTATAATTTTATATTATTCCTACCTGAGTCGAGGTCCAGAAGGCAGCATGTATATACCAGTGCCAACAGCAAGTCTACTTTCGATCTTGCGTATTGGTAAAACATTTTGTATCTTTTTAAAATACTTGAAAGTAAATCAAACTGTAGAATATTAAGGCGTCCTCTAAAATTTGCTAAATTGTTTTGCCGTCAAAGCAGCCAGTAAAGGATCAGTTGTATGCTCGTTCTTGCCTGTTGTGCTTGCGCCCACTAAGCAAACAACCAAAAAAACCGTAAGACGATAGAGTCCGTTTTATTTTCGTTCATTTCTTTCCCGCCCTAGTTAGGCCCTTAGAAGTGTCAAGAAAATGTTGTCCATGCTGTTTTATGGCCTCTTGCTCTACTATGATGACCTCCCAAGTGATAAGCTGTTTCGCTTTGAAAATAAAGATGTGTAGGAGGATTTCAGTCCAAATTTAAACTTTCTGCTGTGCACATCCCCAAAATAAGGGTGCCTAGACCTATGATTTAAGATCCAACTTTTGTCTAAAGTCCCGACGGCTGGTGTTATATTGAATTCGTTACAGATCCTTTCAAAGAGCCTTCAGTCGATTCTGTTGCTGAATGGAGTTAAACGGTTTGTGCATTCGGTAATGCGCTTGCCAGTTCAGTTAGAAAACGTCTAGAAAGGTGTAATAGAAATGAATCCTGTACACTGACCTAACCAAGGATCAGAATGATTTAAGTGATTAGCATACACACCCACACCCAGTTGGATGCACAAAACACAAGCAAAGTTTTAACTGTTCTGTAAAACTCTCAGCATCGGATGACTAAACCAGCTTGTCGCGGATGTCGTCTTTTTTAAATAGGGGGGTAAAGTATAGCTCTTCAAATGGATACTCCCACCTTTTTATGAAAAAGCGACATTCCTGGGTTCAACAGAAATGTCGAGGGTGTCAAGTTGTTATATTTTTTTAAAAGATGTAGTGCGGGCCCCAATCAGATATTTTGCCAGCAGTATATTGAATGCACTCATTTTTTAATATTGTTTTTAAAAAAGTTTGTAACAATAACACTCAAGACCGCCTCTTTTTTAGAACATGCTATAGTAACAAATGCGGAACCAAAACGGTTCGCGCTCCATGAAATATTTTACAAAGGTCCGTATGGTTAATTGATAACAAACCAAGAAGAATAATAAGGATCTAAAAGTTTAAAACAAGAGCAGGGAACATAATGAGCCAGTTAACAAGAACCGAGGATGTTATTACGGGTTTTGATCACTAAAAGAACAATGGTAACTTTTGACCAGTACTCCTCAAACTTAACAATCAAATCTAAAAACAATGTTAACATTTAAGCGTGAAGACGAAGGAACACTTATACTTTTTTGATAGAGAGCTAGCCTAAAATGTTAGGCTTTACAACTAGACTTTACCCCCCACTCATAGTTTTATATTATTGCGGGGCCAGACAAAAACTAATTATGGGGGGAAAATCCGCGTCGATCTGCAATTACATTCAGGACTCTAGTTCATTTGGATGACTGGAGCACTGATGAAAACTTTAATATGAAGAAGGCCCTCAACTGTTTAAGGAGCTCTTTCCGTCAGGGAAAGCAGCATAATTGCGATTATGAAATATACAATTTTCCCTAATATTTACATTTAAAAAAAAAAAAAAAAAAAAAGATAGTTTTGTGGAAGGTCGAATCATTTAATATTAAAATACAAAGAAAAAGACAAAAAACAGGGAAAGTGGGGAGTCGGGAAAATGTGATAACCTGTGCACATTGTTTTGAAATAAAAATAATTACGCTACTAAAAAAATAATTGTCGCGTGGCCCAGAAAAAAAACCAGGAGTTTACGATAATCGCCTGTGAGGTGTATAATCTTTAGAATTACAAGACTCTTGCAGACGGGTTGCCCGTACTTGAAACAAATGGTGAGATAGGCACTTTGTTATGGTTTTGAGTACACTAAAAGATGGTGATTATAAACGCAAAAAAAAAGAGGTTGACGACAACAAAGGTTGTCCTAAACTAGAACAACCCTACGCAATCATCTAGAAGCAAATAATGTTGGGCCAGATGAATATAAAATAAAGTTCGGAAAACCTGACCTCACATGGCAACTTAGAACCAATTTAAATGGGAAATAAAATTTGAATCATAAGCACATTTTACATTTTTTGGTTTTTTGGCCGTCAAAAAAGTTTTCAGAAAAAGCATTCAAAACACTGGGGCCCTTTACATGAAGTCTTATTAAACCGGACGAAAAGAGTCGAAAGAAATTGAATAAAAACGCCGTATGGAAAAAACCAGTACATCCTCCACAGAAAAGAAACAGTTGGAAAAAAAAAGCTTCTACAAAATTACAGTTCTTTTCCAAGCAGAAAATTAGGGAGACACACCCTCCCACGTTCCACAATGATATTTGAAAATTTCGTCTTTAAAGATGTGGAGAGGATGGGGGTTGTGGGCGTTAAGTGATGACCTTTATAAAAAGGAATTAATATTAGCTGCAAAAACTTATGACGTTAAAAAAAAACTGCCTTAAAACGTTTACCATCCGACGTGCTTCACAATGGCGAGGATAATTAAAAGATCATAATAACAACAAGCACCAAAATCACTGTTTGACTTCAATAGAAACAAATCGTACAGGAACTAAATTGGAATTAATCTTAATACAACATTTTAGGCCTTCATAGGTTTTATTATACTGAACAAAGTTTGGACGGAGAGTATGATAAAAAAATAACTGAATTAGATTAAACTCTGTTTATCAAACTATGGAGCCATTAAACTCTTTATGACCAAAAACTCCTCATTGGCTATTGATTTTTGTGTGGCAACTGGTTGTGGTAAAAACCATATTTTATATCCCGACCTGTTAACCAACCAGTTTAATATCGTTATAATTTTTAAATTCATATTGTGGGTTTCCTGTCAACACTTAAATGGAACAAAGCAATCATGATAGAAGGTTTAGATGGAACTGATCAATAACATAATTTTAGTTAATCCTAGCAAAATTAAACTGAGTGAGTGTTTAGAACAGTTTTAATATTATAGACCTGTTTTTGAAAAGAGAACGCAGACACTATTTATTATAGATGACTGTTTCGGCGGCAGAAAGAGACATAGTTTAAAAGAGAAACACTTTTGTCAAAAACTAGCTTTCATGGAAAGGCCATGCTAGGATAAGTGGTGGTGGATTTATGCCCAAAATATAAAACTCAGTGTTAAAAGACGTTAGAGAAAACAGTTAAAGAACGGTAGTTTTATTTCACATGAAAGATCCCCAGACCCCCTCATTTGAAGAATGTTTTGCCGAAAATGATGTTATTGAAAACGACCCAGGAAAAGACACAGGATTAAGCAAAACCTGAAAATCCTAAAAAGTTTAGGTAAATAGTATTGAAAACGATAACCCTACGCGTACGTTTTGTTTGTAGATAATCGTTATTTTTTAGGTTATTGAAGCTGACTTGTCAAGAAAACAGGGATAAGGGCATTCCCTGGGTTAACTTATTCCGCAGCCGAAACTGGGAAGGGCGGAAGTGGCCCCGAATGCCCCTTTTCCCCTTTGTCCTACTTTTCATAACACTCAAAGACCACACAAAAGCCCACTTTTCACAATAATCCAAACATGTAGACTAATAAAACCCATCACAAATCTGATTAGCAAATAAAAATAAGCCAGAAAATTCTGGGGAAAAAAATAATAAGGACATAAAATACAAACTCTGATTACATCCTCTTGGAAGAACTACATACGAAGTTATTCAATGTTCAAAACACTCAATAAACAAAGTAATACAGTATTTCATCACATTTGACATAGTAAGACTTTTTTAAATAATAACACCCCCATCCCATAGATGAGGAACTACTCCACCAAAGAAAGGGTGTGGGGACCCTGATTTGCCAGTAAACACACCAGACAATAACAGGTTCAGGAAATGGAACTCATTTCTCCACACCAAGAAAACATTATTACACAGCAGAAATGAAACCTGGATCAGAAAAACCAACAGAAACTCAACATTCGACGTAACCATGGGTTCATATGATGGTGCAGAAACATGTGAACTGGTCGGACTATTCATGCTGTCCAACATCAAGAAAAAACTCGGAAAACAAGTCGGACTATACAGAGACGATGGCCTTGCTGCACTAACCAACAACCCAAGAACCATCGAAAACAAGAAGAAAGAACTATGCAAAATCTTCCAAAACCACAACTTAAAGATTACCATTGAAGCAAACAAAAAGGTAGTGAACTACTTAGACATAACACTGGATCTCAACAATCATATATACAAACCATACAAGAAACCCAACGATACACCTCTTTATGTACACACCAAAAGTAACCATCCACCATCTGTATTGAAGACCATACCCCATGGCATAAACAAGAGACTATCAAACCTGTCATGCAGTGAGAGAGTGTTCAACAATGCAGCAGTAGAATACCAGGAGGCACTACAAACAAGTGGATACAATTACAAATTACAATACAACCCAGACAACAACACAAATAAAAGCAAGAAAAATAGGAAAAGAAAAATCATATGGTATAACCCCCCATACGACGGGAAAGTCAAAACGAACATAGGGAAAGAATTCTTTAGAATCCTAACAACTTCATTTCCAAAAGAACACAAATTGTCCAAAATATTTAACAAAAACACTGTCAAACTATCGTACTCATGTATGCCCAACCTCAAAAACCTGATTGACGCATCTAACAAAATGAAAATCAACACAGCAAAGAAGGGTGAAGAAAGGAAATCTTGCAATTGCACCAGAAAGGAGCAGTGCCCACTGAACAACAAATGTCTTCACAGCAACATTGTATACCAGGCTACTGTGACATCAGAAAATGAAAAAGAAACATACATAGGGATCACTGAAAACCACTTCAAAACCAGATATGCAAACCACAAACAGTCATTTAATAAAGAAAAATATAAAAACCAAACAGAACTGAGCAAATATATCTGGAAACTTAAAGACGCAAAAACAAGCTACAATTTATCCTGGAAAATCATAAAAAGAGCATCACCATACAGCAATGTTTCAAAAAGGTGCAACCTATGTTTAACTGAAAAATGGTTAATACTATGCAAACCATACTTAGCAACTTTAAACACCAAAACAGAAATAGTAAACAACTGCAGGCATAAATGGAAATCGTTGTTAGTGAACACATCCAAAACAAAAACCTGAAAGCCCCCCAAAACACGTGCAGCCAACCCGCACGTGCAAACAACCGCAAACGGGAGCCCACACGCTATATAACATCGGCGGTGGGCAAACCGAGGGCCATCCTGATGACAGCGCAACACGCTCGAAACAAATTTGTAGATAGTTTTAAGATTCCTCTTTTAACTTCTTTTAACTATATATATATATATATATATATAATATATATATATATATATATATATATATATATATATATTATATATTGTTAAAACAAGTTAAAAGAGGAATCTTAAAACTATCTACAAATTTGTTTCAAGCGTGTTGCGCTGTCATCAGGATGGTTTTTGGTTTGCCCACCGCCGATGTTATATAGCGTGTGGGCTCCCGTTTGCGGTTGTTTGCACGTGCGGGTTGGCTGCACGTGTTTTGGGGGGGCTTTCAGGTTTTTGTTTTGGGTGTGTTCACTAACAACGATTTCCATTTATGCCTGCAGTTGTTTACTATTTCTGTTTTGGTGTTTAAAGTTGCAAAGTGTGGTTTGCAAAGTATTAACCATTTTTCAGTTAAACATAGGTTGCACCTTTTTGAAACATTGCTGTATGGTGATGCTCTTTTATGATTTTCCACGATATATTGTAGCTTGTTTTTGTGTCTTTAAGTTTCCAGATATATTTGCTCAGTTCTGTTTGGTGTTTATATTTTTCTTTATTAAATGACTGTTTGTGGTTTGCATATCTGGTTTTGAAGTGGTTTTCAGTGATCCCTATGTATGTTTCTTTTTCATTTTCTGATGTCACAGTAGCCTGGTATACAATGTTGTTGTGAAGACATTTATTATTGGTGGACACTGCTCCTTTCGGGTGCAATTGCAAGATTTCCTTTCTTCACCCTTCTGAGCAGTGCCCACTAAACAATAAATGTCTTCACAACAACATTGTATACCAGGCTACTGTGACATCAGAAAATGAAAAAGAAACATACATAGGGATCACTGAAAACCACTTCAAAACCAGATATGCAAACCACAAACAGTCATTTAATAAAGAAAAATATAAACACCAAACAGAACTGAGCAAATATATCTGGAAACCTAAAGACACAAAAACAAGCTACAATATATCCTGGAAAATCATAAAAGAGCATCACCATACAGCAATGTTTCAAAAAGGTGCAACCTATGTTTAACTGAAAAATGGTTAATACTATGCAAACCACACTTAGCAACTTTAAACACCAAAACAGAAATAGTAAACAACTGCAGGCATAAATGGAAATCGTTGTTAGTGAACACACCCAAAACAAAAACCTGAAAGCCCCCCAAAAACACGTGCAGCCAACCCGCACGTGCAAACACCGCAAATGGGAGCCCACACGCTATATAACATCGGCGGTGGGCAAACCAAAAACCATCCTGATGACAGCGCAACACGCTCGAAACAAATTTGTAGATAGTTTTAAGATTCCTCTTTTAACTTGTTTTAACTAATGTTGCTCCCCAAGGGGTTGAGCACTCAAAAAATTGTTTTAGGCATTTTAAATATACTGATCTTAATCGCTCCTCACGTTGAGCACTGTGGCCTGAAGGATTTAAAATGGAGGAAACCAATTCTAGGCAGTCAACAAAAAATATACCGTTTTCTAATCCGCAATCATATATAAAAAAATTAATAGAACAAACAGAAAAGTTTGTACATAATATGAGATGGAAAGCATTCTTTTTTCTGAACCCAAATGCAAAAAAAAGGACAAAAAACACCTACGATTTCAAATCATGGCGATCACCACCAGCCATAGACGAAATGAAACCCTTTGAAGATCAAATGAAAAGAATGATAACCAATATTGAATTAAAAAAATCTAACAACGGTTTCCAAACAACACTAAAAAAACAAATAAAACAAGTACAAAATGACAAAAAAATATTTGTGAAGGCTGATAAAACTAGCAATTACTACAAAATGGAACCAAAAGAATACTCTCAACTCCTTGACAAAAACATCCAGAAAAACTACAAAAAGCCGACAAAAATATACATGACAGTATCCGCACTAAAGAAAAAGAACTTGCAGAGCGCATAGACCTAAGTGACAGGATAGAAGCGACAGCAACAAAAGAAGCTTTCATAACACTCAAAGACCACAAGCCCAATTTTCATAACAATCCAACATGTAGACTAATAAACCCATCCAAATCTGAATTAGGTAAAATAAGCAAGAAAATTCTGGAAAAAATAATAAAGAACGTAAAATCAAACTCTGAATACAACCTCTGGAAGAACACATACAAAGTTATCCAATGGTTCAAAAAACTCAATAAACAAAGTAATACAGTATTCATCACATTTGACATAGTAGAGAACTATAAAACCTTCATTCTGGCTCACCCGCTCTCAACCGGCTTTAGCCGGTCTCGTGCGGGCGATGCCAGAATAAAGGTTTTATAGTTCTCTGATAAGCAAGACTTCAATAACCAAAAAATAACGTCCCTACAAACATACATACTGTGTAGGGTTATCTGTTTTCAATACTAATTTACTAAACTTTTCAGATTTTAGTTTTTGCTTAATCCTGTGTTTTTCCTGATCATTTTCAATAACATCATTTTCGCGCATACATTCATCAAATGCGTCTCTGTCTTTCATGTGAAATAAAACTACAGTCTTTAACTGTTCTCTAAAGTCTTTTAAAACGGAGTTATATTTCTGACATAAAATCCACACACTTATCCCAGCATGTCTTCCACTGAAAGCTAGTTTTGACAAAGTTTTCTTTTTTTAACTATGTCTCTTTCTGCTGAACAGTCATCTATAATAAATAGTGTCTGCGTTCCTTCAAACAGTTTATAAAACTGTTCTAAACACTCACTCAGTTTATTGCTAGGATCAACTAAATATATTTCATCATCTGTCCATATAAACCTTCTATCATGATATGCTTTGTTCCATTTAAGTGTTGGGCAGAAAATCACAATATGATCAAAATTATAACGATAAACTGTTTGTAACAGGTTGAGGATAAATATTGTTTTTCCACAACCAGTTTGTCCACAAATTAATGAACAATGAGGGGTTTTTGTCATAAAGTTTAACTGCTCCATAGTTTTATAACAGAATTTAATCTAATCCAGTTATTATTTTTATCATACTCTCCGTCAAAACTTGTTCAGTATAATAAAACCCTATGAGGCCTAAATGTGTAAGATTAATCCAATTCAGTTCTGTAAGATTGTTTCTATTTAAGTCAACATTGATTTTATTGCTTGTTGTTATGATCTTAATATCCTCACCATTGTGAAGAACGACGATGGTAACTTTAAGACGTTTAACGTCTAAGTTTTGCCAGCTAATATTAATTCCTTTTATAAGGACGTCACTAACGCCCACAACCCCATCCCTTTCCTTATCTTTAAAGACAGAAATTTCAAAAATCATTGTGAACGTGTCTCCTAATTTCCTGTGCGGAAAGAACTGTAATTTTGTAGAAGCTTCCTTTAAAACCGTTTCTTTTCTGTGGAGGATGTACTGTTTTTTCCCATACGGCGTTATTTCAATCTCTTTCCGACTATTGTCATCTGGCATAAGACTTACATGTAAAGGGCCAGAGTTGAATGCTTTTCTGAAACTTTTTTGACGGCTAAAAAATGTAAATGGGCTTATGAATTCAAATTTTATTTCCCATTCTAAATATGGTTCTAAGTGCCATTTGAGGTCAGGTTTTCAAACTATTTTATATTCATACTGGCCAACATTATTTGCTTCTAGATTGCGCAGCTGTTCTAGTTTAGGAAACCTTTTGTTGTCACCAACCTCTTTGCGTTTATAATCACCATCTTTAGTGTACTCAAAACCATACAAAGCGCCTATCTCACCGTTCTGTTCAAAGTCTGCAACGTCTGCAAGGTCTTTTAATTCTAAAGTTATACACCTTACAGGTGCTAATGTAACTCCCGGTTCTTCTGGCCCGCGCGACATTATTTTTTAGTAACGTATTATTTTATTTCCAAAACAATGTGCAGGTTATCACATTTCACGACTTTCCCAGTTTTGTCTGCAATTTTTATATTAAATGATCCGACCCTCCCACAAACTAATCTTTTAAACTGTAAATTAGGGAATTGTATAATTTCATAATCGCAATATGCAGCTTTCCCTGATGGAAGAGCTCTTAAAACAGTTGAGGGCCTTCCATCATATAAGTTTTCATCAGTGCTCAGCTCATCCAAATGAACATAGAGTAATGAATGTAATGCAAGATCGAGCGGACTTTCCCCCTCATAAGTAGTTTTGTCTGGCGCAACTCTAAAACTATGAGTGAGTCGATTGGCAGTTGTAAAGCCTAACATTTTAGCTAGCTCTCCATCAAAATAGTAACCTACTTCTTCTTCAGGCTTGAATGTTAACATTGTTTTCAGATTCGCATTGTTAAGTTTGAGAGTAATGTCAAAGTTACTCATTGCTTCTTTTAGTGAGCAAAACCCGTAATAACCATCAGGTATTGTTAACTGGCTAACTTTGGTCCCTGATTTGTTAACTTTTTGAATCTTATTATTCTTCTTTGATTCACTTATATTAAACCATACGACTTTGTAAAATATTTCATGAAGCGCAACCATTCTGCTTCCGCAATTGTTATCAATAGCATGTTCTAAAAACGAAGGACGGTTTTGAGTTGTTATTGTTACAAACATTTTTTAAACGAAAAAAAATGAGTGCATTCAAATATACTAATGCAAAATATTCTGTTGGGCCGCACTACAATCTTAAAAACATAACAACTGACACCCTCGACATTTCTGTGACTCAGTCTGACACCTTTCAAGTAAAGGTGAGTACTCCATTAAGCAGATATCTTAACCCTCCTATTAAAAAAGACTACATCGCAAAAGTGTGGTTCAGTCATCCGATGCAGTTTTATCAGAACCAGTTAAACTTTGCTGTGTTTTGTGCAACAACTGGGTGTGGAGTATCGTATGCTGATCACTTAAATCATCCTGATCCTTTGGTGAGGTCAGTGTACAGATTTCATTTTTATTACACCTTCAGACGTATTTTGACTGAACTGCGAGCGCCATTACCAAATGACAAACCGTTTAATCCATTCAGCAACCGAATAGACATGAAGGCTTTTGAAAGGATCTGTAACGAATTCAATATTAATGTTAAGACAGACTTTAGACAAAAGTTGGACCTTAATCATGGCTTAGGCACCCCTTATTTTTGGGGCGTGCACAGAAAGTATAACTATGACTGGCATCCTCCTTACACATCTTTCTCTTCAGGCACAGGCGTTCACCTCGGGTCCATAGAGCAAGAGCATAAAACAGCATGGACAACATTTATCTTAGACACTTCTAAGGGCCTAACCAAAGCAGGAATAGAACGAATAAACGACTCTGTTCGTACTTACGTTTGGTGTTTGCTAGGTTCGCAAGCACAAACGAGATCAAGCATAACTGATCCTTCTACTGGCTTTGACGCGCAAAAACAGTACTTGACAAATTTAGAGGACGCCATTAATTCTACAGTTGATTTGCCTTCAAGTATTAAAAGGTTACCAAAATGTTTTACAATACGCAAGATCGAAAGTAGACTTTGCTGTTGGCACTGGTTTATACATGCTGCCTTCTGACCTCAGGCTCCAGATAGGAACAATAATAAACTACAATAATGAAATCCTTGTGGCAGGCAATGAACAGAAGATTGGACAAAACGACATAAATTCTGAGCCAGTAATTTTGCAAGCAGTAAACAAACACCCAAGAATAAGTCATCCAATCCCCGTGGCCAAAGCCTAAAGACCGTTGAAGAAGTCAAAAAAATAATGACCATGAATATGAAAAGACAGCACTTGTTGTTGGATTAACTAGCCTAGGATTACTTGGTCTTTATTTTACTAAATATTAACCCGACTATTAAGAGAACTAATGCCCATAAGTGCTCGGCCATAAAGCCAACTACTTTGCTTGCAGTAGACAAAAGCCACTAACGACACCCCCTAATATACCCGGTAAAGCATCCACGGCTTTACCGGCTAATTTTTTAATAAACCCACAAGATGATCAAGCTGTTTTTTTACCCATGATTTATCAGGTGGAGGGGATGGTGGTGGAGGCACTAGCCCAGCACCACCACCACCGCCTGTAATAGCCATCACCAGTGTACTTATTGCAAAACCTAAGGCTGTTATAAACGCTTGCTAATGTGACTCCTTGCTCTCTAAACAGTGTTCGTATTCGTTCTGCTAGCGTTGTGTTTTCATATAAAATTCTTTGGATAGTTTCTCTTATTCTGCTCACTTGAGTTCGCAATTGTTCTCGGTTAGTAGACAACGCTTCTAGTCTTGCTGATCTCTCTTGTTCAAGATCTTTTAGTCTTTGGGCTATTCTTTCTTTAATATCATGCCCTAAGTTGGCGTCATCAGCCTCAACGAGTTTTTCTTTTTCTCTTTTTATATGCTCATCTAGTTCACCTAGTTTTGCTAAATTGTTTGTTAATTCGCCTCTGATGCTTCTCAAAGCATGATCAAGGGCCGCTATTTCTCGCATAGGCAATGGGGAATCATTAATTGTTTTTAATGCTGTTTCTTCGGAAAAACTGGTTTCTGCTTCTATTATTTCACCTGCTGTTTGACTTAAAACTTGAAGTTCCATGTTTTGTATTTGGTTAGCTGTTGGAAGTTCTTGCAGTGTGTTTTGAAGTTTAGCAACTGCATCCCTATCTAATTTTGGTTTAGCAATGCCAAGGCGATTTTGTACGCTTGCAGGGAGTCTTTGTCTAATTGAACCCACGGCTAAAAACTTTAATGGGTCTCGTTTAGTTGTAAGCTGAACGCGTTGTCCTTGGTCGTTTCTTACAAACAAATGGCCATCATCATCTCGTTCAAAATCATTAGGGTCTAAAACTTCGGGAGGTTCAAGGCCTAAATTTTGGTACAATGATCTAACATGACTTTCTGTTAATTCACGCCGCATTGAGAGCCCCGAGCGATGTTGTACCAAAGGAGTCATTTCACTCATGTCGTCTCCAGGATCTAAAACATCATAATCTTCTTCACCTTCAATGCCTGCCATGTTTCTTTAATAATAAACTTTTTATTTTGTTTTATAAAAAAATGTCACAACCATATGGCTCGATTCTTGACCCGCATAGAAGACTGAAAGAACCCTTTGGCGTGAAGGGAAATAAACGGAATATTACTGTTCCAAATAATCCATCTACTATTGATGCGGATCAAATTCTTACTGTTAAATTTCCAGACCTAGGAGCGGATGAAGTGATTGTGCCAGGATCTGCGCGTCTTACTTTCAAAATAGAACTCGCATCAACAACAGACCCTAACAGAACATTTTGTACAGAATCTGGGGCGGGCAATCGTTAAGAAAATTTCTATAAAACTTGAGGGGCAAGAAATATTTTCTTTACATAATGCAGACATATTTTTAACCTATTCTGATCTATGGCTAACCGCGAATGAAAGGGCCGATCTTGCGTTTCAAGGAATCGAAAATGAAGAAGCACTAAAACATAGAATAGGCGCCGCAAACGCTAAAGACGGCAAAAGGTTTGTAGCCGTAAGTTATGCGTATGGAAATCGCTTTTTCATACCCCTAGATTTTGAGTTGTTAAAAGCGCATGCCCCATACTTTCAAGGAGCATTAAAAGACAGATTGTCATATGAACTAACTTTTAATGACCACAAATATGTTATTATATCTACAGACACCGAAGCAAAGTACAGCATTTCTGACATCTCGTTAGAGTTTGACGTTGTTAGCAACCCTGACTTAGCGAGGTTGATCCAGCAACAATATCAGTCAAAATTAGCAATATATTACGAAAGAGTGATTCATCATTCTAAATATCCTAAAAGCAGGGCAGACACTATATGGAATTTCAGTTTTAGTGCCACAGCAAGATCGCTTAATTTATTTTATTGCTGTGTGAAGATGAAGGACCATTCGAAAGACAAACTGAAAATTTTGTTTAATCCCAAAATAACGAAAGTGCAATGTACAATTGAGGGTAGTCCTAACCAAATCTACGCTAGCGGGCTTAAACCTTATCAGCATTTTGATGAAATAAGAAAACTGTTTGGAGGCGGGAGGTGTAGAAGCCTAACAGCAGACCTTGCGTCTAAAGATCTGCATCTTCACAGTGTTAGACTTGATCATTATTTAACAACGAATACGGTTTATGGATTGACCTAAGGTCAACGGAGGATAATCAGTTACATGGAAGCGGGAGAACTGTCAGAGACATAATAAACATTCAAATTGATAAAGAAAAAGAGGTCGATAAACCACTTAACGTGTATTTGTTTTTAATATATGATGCGCAGCTGAATATTGAAGATAACAGATTAAAAGATATACAATACTAAATTATTTTTATTTTATAAAAAGCATGTCTGTTCAAGTTTATCCAAATGTGCCTACAGCACCGGAGTCGCCAAGAGAAGGGATAGCCCCCAACATAAAAACCTTCAGATTAACAAACATTACACAAATGCAACAAAAACTAGAGCAAGACCTTTCAAAATACAGCAAAACCAAACGAAGGTATTCTGCTGCCTTTAATGCTGTTACCTATGTTAATACTGGAGCATCGACTATAAGTGCTCTATCAGTCAGGACGAGTGTAGGCCTCTTAGCAACAGGCATAGGCGCACCCGCAGCTTTACCTCTAGGCGGTTTGTCTTTAGCTCTTGGCCTGTGTTCATTAGCTGTAGGTGCAGCTAGCAAAAAATAAAACTAAACTCCAAAAGCACACAGCTATGGTTCAACTAATAACAGCTAAACTTAGTTCCTTTAAGCTGATTATAAATAAAGCACTAGCTGACTCCAAACATCACGGATGAAGAATTTAGTCGTTTACAGGCCGATTTTGATGACTACAAAAGACAAAAGTTTGATCTTCAAAAAAGACGAGGACAACTTTTTCTCAACAGCCAGACCCCGAGCAGATAAAAAAGGAATGCTTAAAAAAAGTAAACGAAACATTAAACTCTGTTCTAAACAGCTCACATTAACAACGCCAAAGGGTGTTTATACTTTAGTTTATGAGTCTAAACACAAAAAGACCGTTGATATTGATTAATTATTTTTTTTTTATTTAAATAAATATTTTGAGTTAGAAAAGAAACTCAGCATGGATAAATTATATGAAGGTCCAGACGAATTGTTTGAAGCAATGTTTAAGGAAGGGCGTTTGTCAAGAGCACTGAATGATATTGATTTAGAAGTCATTAATCCCGCAAACGTACAGGCAAGTGTTGCTCATGCTATTTCTCAAGTTCCGGGTAAACTAACAATAGACCCGCCAGTTAAAGTAATGTTAGCTGTTTTAATCGACTATATAACAATAAATGAAGAAAATCTAGAAGTCTGGGTCTCAACTAAACAACAGACTATTCTTTCTCATAATGACTTAACACCCGGTTGGGCAGACCAAATGCTTACGCAGTTTGACGCTGCCGCTGAAGAAGCCAAAATGAGAGGCTCTGGTTGGTCAGAGGGCGAAGTCTTAGAGATCAGATTAAAACAGGCTAAGTATGCGCCGATTGTAGGCAAGTCTTACATTCCACTACCTCCAGCATTAGTTGCAAAAAGAGCAGTTCTAAACATAAAGAATACAGACAACAAATGTTTTATGTGGTGTGTTCTCGCAAGGCTGCATTATATCCGCAAAAACGCAGAGAGAGTGTCTAACTATCACCCTTACATCAATGATCTTAACTTTAGTGGGGTGTCCTTTCCTGTTAGCGTGGATTCCATTGATCAGTTTGAAGAACAAAACAAACCAATAACTGTTAATATCTACACATGGGATGAGGAAACAAATTTGGTGCCAATTAAAGTGTCTAAGAACAGCCCAACAATTGGCGAACCAGACAAAAATCATGTTGACTTACTACTGATGCTTTCACCGCTACCCCATTACACATTGATACGCACGATGAGTAGACTAATGAAGCATACTTCAAAAGATCATGGCAAACAAGAATTTTGCAGAAAATGTTTAACAAGAATTCCATCCGCTCAAGCCGCAATCGAACATAAGAAACATTGTAGCAGCCCAGTTGACTGTAATACAGAACTAATTACGCCCCCGCCCGGATCTAAAGTTAGTTTTAAGAACTGGAAACGGCTGCAAAATTCGCTATATGTTGTTTACGCAGACTTCGAATCACTCATTGTTCCTTATGAAGGGCCAGCGCCACAAAAACTTCGAAAAACAGTCTTAATGAGTAATCATCAGATTTGTTCATTTGCCTTCATTATTGTCAGGTCGGATGGCGTTCATTCAGAGCCAGAATTATACAGTGGGCCTGATGCTGCAAAATACTTCTTAAAACGCATGCAGCAAGTGCGTAATGACTGTTCTAATAATCTGAATTTATATGAAATCATAATGACGCCTGAAGACCAACAACAGTATGACTTAGCCACACATTGTTGGATTTGCGGTTTAGGCCTCTCATCAGACACAGCGAATCCAACAGTAAGAGACCATGATCACATTAGTGGGAAGTTCAGAGGAGCGGCGCATAACAAATGCAATCTTCAACTAAAGTTTGATCCAAAGACATGGAAGCTGCCTGTATTCTTTCACAACTTGCGAGGTTACGACTCTCATCTTATATTGCAAGCCGTAACCAACGCCTTCAGGGTAGCATGCATCGCACAGTCATCAGAAAAGTACATGTGTTTTAATCTGAATAACATGTCTTTTTATGACTCTATGCAGCACATGATGGGATCATTAGAGTCACTGGCTATGTCCTTAAAGTCCTGCCCAATAACGGAAGAATATTTTGACCCTACTCTCGTTAGAAAGGGTGTTTACCCTTATGAATACATGAACAGTTGGGAAAGGTTTGACGAAGATACACTTCCTCCTAAAGGCGCGTTCTTTTCTAGTCTCAGAGGAAAGGACATCAGTGATTCTGATTACCAGCATGCTCAAGATGCGTGGCAGAAGTTAGAGTGTAAAACGATGGGAGACTATCATGACTCCTACTTGATGGCTGATGTATGTTTGTTGGCGGACGTCTTTGAAAATTATAGAAAGACCTGCATGAAACATTACAGTTTGGATCCTGCGCATTATATTTCTGCGCCCGGGATGAGCTGGGATGCTTTCTTAAAGTTTACTGGAGTACAGATTGATTTATTGTCTGATTTACCAATGATTCAGATGATTGAAAACGGATTGCGTGGAGGAATTAGTGTGGCGTCGCATCATTACTGTAAAGCAAACAACAAATACTTGGACGACTATGATCCGAGTAAAAGGTCTAACTATCTCATGTATTTAGATGCAAACAATCTGTATGGTTGGGCAATGGCGCAATCACTTCCATTACGTAACTTCAAGATGTACACAGAAGACAATCCGAAAAACATTCAAAAGGCATTAAAGTGGTTGGGCAGTTTGACGCCGGGTCAACAGCGTGGATACATTCTAGAAGTTGACTTAGAATATCCTCAGGAACTCCATGACCTACATAATGACTATCCATTAGCAGCAGAAAGTCTAAAGATGGCAAAAACAGAACCGCCTAAACTTGTGCCCAATCTTCGAGGCAAAAAAAATTATGTATGTCATTACAGACTTCTACAATTTTATTTAAGACACGGTTTGAAGTTGACAGCTGTTCATCGTATAATTGCTTTTGATCAAGAACAGTTCATGAAACCATACATCATGAAGAACACTGATCTCAGAACCAAATCCACAGATGCTTCAGAAAAAGACTTTTTCAAGTTGATGAACAACAGCTGTTTTGGAAAGACTATGGAAAATCCGCACAAGCGCAAAGATGTCAGATTGTCACCAGAGAGAACGAAGCAATTAAGCTGACTTCAAATCCAAATTATCAGGACTTCAAAGATTTCATGATCAGCTTTTTGGCATAATAAGAAGAAAAAGAAAGTCAAATTGGACAAACCTGTATTTATTGGGTTTAAACCGTTTTAGAATTATCAAAGCTTTTGATGTTAGATTTTCTTTATGACTACTTTAAACCCTGTATCCAGAGTCTAGAGTACTTTACACAGATACAGATAGTTTTGTTATAGATATCCCTACTGAAGACATCTATAAAGACATTGGAAATAGAAAGTAGCTAAAAAAGGCGAGTGGATGGTACGACACATCCGATTACCCTAAAGTTTCGCCTTTGCATTCATTACTAACAAGAAGGTTTTAGGAAAGATGAAGGATGAATTATCTGAGAAGGTGATCAGGAGTATGTGGGGTTAAGGTCAAAAATGTACAGTATTTCGAGCCAGGAGAAACTATCAAAAAAGAAAAGGGAATATCCCGCAGTTTTTGTGCGGTCGAGCTATCGCATGACAACTACAAAGAAGCATTGTTTGATAATAAGACTTTTCATCATGACAACGTAAAACTGCGATCAAATCTACATGAGATAAACCAAACTGTTGTAACAAAGAAGTCATTAGATAGAACAAACACTAAACGTGGTTTGTTAATCCAGAGTTTTCATATGCAATAGGGCACTGGAGGACCGCAAAAACAGGGGGGTTTATATTTTTCATCAACTAGTGTTATAAGATCAACCATATCTTCATCCAATTATCTAATTCTTTTCTCATGTTGCTTGATGCGTTCGAATTTTTTTTATTATTTCAAGATATTCTTTTTCCAATTTGGGATTTTGAGTTGTAGGTGATCTGGATGGTTTGGAAAGCATTGATTAACCCTTGCAAATTTTACCCCTAATAGCATTACACGCATCAAATGATTCCCGTATCATTTTCAAGGTCTCTTCCTTTACCATTCTTGTTTCGTTCTGCACTTCCTTCTGAGCTTTCATTTTAAACTCAAATATTTTTACGTAAATTAACAAAGCAACGGGAAAACTGTGTCTGGCGGGATTATTTGCGTTCTTCCTTCACAAAAGATCTTTGAGGAGCTGGTTGTTTTGTTGTGCCAGTTTCTCGTAAATAATACCGGGGGGGATTCATTTTTACAATTCTTTTTATTTCGTAATGGGTCAACACTCCAAACTGGATCGGTTGCCCTGATGCGATGGTCCCCTTCTGCTTCTCCCCGGAAAATAAAGGTACCTTACTTTCAAACCAAATGGTAATAGTTTGCTGGTTGTACTGGAGTCTTCAGCAACATTTATTGTTTGTTTTTTTGATTGCTTGTACTGGTTTTAAAGCCCTTTAAATTCTTCATTATTCATTGCGCGCAAAACTGAGGGCATCTTCTAACCCATTCTGTGTTGCGAGAATTGTCAATCAGCTCTCTGTGATACTGGTAGGAAAAAAGTCTTTCGGCTAAATGTTTGTTAAATTTTTTCAACTAAAGCCTGTGATCTGTGAACTCCTGGAATGCCTCTTTTAATGGTAACTCTATGTTTTAACAATAATTGATTCACTTGACCTTTTAATTCTTTTCCATCATCGACTTGAATCATGCGAGGGTAAGTTAGTGGACCTCGTTGGTATATCAGTTGTATAGCAACAGAACAGCAGAAGCACTCTTTTGTTTTAAATTTGGTTCCGCATCTTTGTATCTTGAAGCCTGTCAATGACTGTGAGTGCGTACTTAAATCTTTCCGTCTAATCGTATCAGAGGGTAAATATAAGATCCTTTTGGGAGGGGTGTCGTTTGGAGTTGTATTGACAAAGTGCGGTCTCTGTATTCGCCTAGGGCAGGTAAATAAATTTGCCAGATTGCTTGTTTAGATAACCATTCCTTGCTGTTTGTTCACTGACTCCCCTGCTTGGCTTAGCTTTTTAATTGCTGTTATTCCCTTCCAATACCTTTGGGTGAATAATAGATTTTGTTCATTTTTTATTCAGCCAATATTATGCGCAACAAAATACACAACGGTCATACCAAAGATAATAAACACGATTTCTTGCATCTTTTGTTTTTCTGATGGTTGATAAAAGTCGCTGAATTTTGGTGGGGGCAATGTCTGGATTGGTTTGCCCGTTACAAGATAATATTCTTTTATCGCTTGCAACATCTTTAAATGTGTAAGCTGCATGTCCCTGTTTTTTCAGTGTGTTATTAATAAAATCTAACTGCTCAATTCTCTGCTTTTCATAGTGATCTTGTGCTGCGGCTAGTTGCCCCCATAGCTTTGTTATGTCTTTTTCTCTCGCTGTCATCCCGCAGTTTAAATAAACGCGTAATTACTTCCGCTAAAAGCAAGCGCATTCACTACTGCAACCGCCCATCATCATTTCGAGTGAAGCCTTTTTTAAAATGTATTTTTTTTCTTACTTTTTTATATTGTCTGGAATTATTCTTGCTTAACTAGAAAATCTTTCGTAGCAAACGAAGCTGCAATGATAGCAATTAGCTTTGCTGAATCCTCAAAGTCTAGTTTGGGCCCAAAATCTGCCGGTTTAATTTTTAACAGGCTTTTACCAAGCATCGTGTATCCTACACTTAGGCCCCCAATAACACAGAATGGTATACAAGGTTGGTAACAGTTTTTCGGTGCTCATTTTTAAAAAAATAAAATAATTATAATTAATAAAAACATGAACACCGATGATCTATTAAACCTTCCTGAACTTATGATTACAAAATGACCAGGTGATGAGCAAGCTATTATGCCAAAAAAAGAAAGACTGTATTCTTTGGCAGCATGTGGAAAAAAAAACAGTTCTCGGAATGAATTCAGCATTGAACAGATTCAACAGAGTCGCCACAAGACATTATAAAGTATCATAACAGGTATGAAGCGCAGTTGGGGTCAAGAATGGTAAAAAGCGTTGGCCAAACGGTTCTTAGTTTGTACACTAAACTAGTCATAGATTTGCTCCCATTGATCTGAACAAGATTTACGTTTTTGATTTAACGCAGGATAGTTTTAACAAAGTCATTAGAGTCTCTAGCTGTGATTTTTATTACAGATTTGGAACATTGTTATCGCCACTAATCATGGGATTAATTACTTTTAATCATATAGATTTATTTCCCCTTTAAAATGACCGAGCCAGAAAATCAGCAGAATCAAAAACACTGAATCAGGTGGAGAAAGTAACCAAGCCAGAAAAAACAGCAGAATCAGAAAACACTGAATCAGGTGGGGACCAGTGAAAAATCCTCATCCTGGGCGTGTTAAAGCAGGAAAAAAAATTAGCAGAGTGGAACAGACAAAAAAAAGTTAATGTTACAATCACGAATATAACTCATAATTTAAAACATAACACCGCCAACGCCAGAACAGTTGATTCAATGCCAGCTATAAAAACTCCATGTGATTCAAGACCTACAGCACAAAGTCTTCAAAGGAATATTGAACTTAAAACTGTTGTCATTTTTGGCGCCCTTGCTGCTGCTGGGGGGGGTTATTACGGTTATAAAATATATAAACAATGGCAACACCAAGAACCAAAGTCCAAACAATCTCAACCACTAAATGCAAAAGACGAACACAACAGCACGCCGGGAACGCCAACAACAAAAGATCATTTTGATCCATTTCAAATGCAATAATATTTTAAAAACTTAATTTAAAATTTTTTTGATAAAAATAGATCATGGCGTATTATAAAATGATGAAGTCAATAAATAAAGACATGGAGTCTATAAAAGACATTTCCATAGACCAGAATTGTAATCAATGCGGTTGCTTAGGATGTAAGAACTTCATTAAAAATCTATGCTGACCGATCTCGCGCAGAGAACGCCGAGCAAGATATTCTCAGCGATGACGCGTTTTTTGAGGCGTGTGTGTACTATATTAGACATTTACTATTTAAGATAAAAACATAGATTGTCTGTTTTGTTTGTTTTTTTGATAATTATAAGATAACTTAAATAAGAACTTAGTTGTACTTAGAGGATGACTTAATTACAATTGAGGTAACTTGAGTAAGAACTTGAGTAAGAACTTGTGGATGACTTGAGGATGACTTGAGGACTACTTGAGGATGACTTGAGGATGACTTGAGTAAGAACTTGTGGATGACTTGAGGATGACTTGAGGACAACTTGAGGATGACTTGAGGATGACTTAAGGAGACTAAGTAAGAACTTGTGGATGACTTAAGGATGACTTGAGGGCAACTTGAGTAAGAACTTAGAAGTGACTTGGGTGACTTGAGTGTGTGCATGCGCGGGTGGGAGGTGGGGTGGGAGGTGTGCGTGCGCCTTTGATTATTTATAAGAAACGAATGTTCAGAATATAATATATTATTATCAGTAAAACAGCAAAACAACAACAACAACAATAACAATAACAACATATATACAAGCACGATCGCACGCACACACGCACGCACACACACACACAAGATAGGGAGTGCTTGCATGGAAATGTGAAAGGGGTTTATGGTCGCGCTTGAGCACCGTAAATTCAAGCAGGCTGCCCAGTCTCTCTGCCAACTGAAGATTATTCAAAGCAGCCACCAAGTGCATTTATCAAAAGCTTGATTCAATAAACAAGGCAGTTGAATAAAGTACACTCTGTGCCGCCTGAAAAGGCGCCTGTTGAATAGGACGTGACAAAGGGACGGTCCACCTAGACCGCGGCCGTTGAAGCGTGGCTTTCTGCTATGGGCTGTGACGTGTGCCTGTTAATATTCATTTCACGCGGTCTAGCTAGACCGTGGCTTTTCCCCTGCTGTGGCTCTTGAGAAGATTGTGTTTCAAACTGCATTGCTGGTTGAATGGAAGTGGACCAATACTGCCTTATCCCCTCACTATATGAAAACATTGCTTTAAGTTCATTTCTCATGGAGTAGACTTCAATGAAAGGTAGTCCAACAGTAGAAAACCTTTTCATGTATGGTCTCAGCAATCGAAATATCACCCTCAGTTTATGGGAATATGAAGGTGAGATTCCAATATGTTGTCTCAACCAATCTTCCCATTTTTGAGTCTGCACTCCACTTTCCTTTTCTTTTGCATAAGTTCAAAGGTGACATCTAAAAGACAACCATACTGCAGATTAAAACACATACTAGTAGCCTCTTGTCTTTGAATTTGTCTAAATCCTTCTTTCAGTTTTGCAACAGCAATGTTTGAAGTCGCTATTTCCTCTGGAGAAAAGACAAAGACTTCTTTTCTTACTGTTTTGCTTACATCTACCTGTTTGTTTGCAAGTACTGGTGAAGTTCTTCCGGTGTCATCATCTTTTGTTTTTTGCTTGCTCTCCATACAAAGATGAAAGCTTTCTTTTCGGAAGAGAAGGAAAAGCAGGTAGTTTTTTACTTTCTGCTGGTCCTCCTGTTTTTATTCTGTTTACAATATCAGCACAAGTCATGTTAGTAAGAAATATGGTTATCAAGAATAGAAAGTTGTTCATGACTCCATTTACTTTGCTGTTCCATATTTTCTGGTAAAATTAAACTAGTATTTTGTCTTGAGTAATCTAGCAATTCTTGATGAACGGTTTGTGATTCAAGAAGTTCTATCTCTAATTCAGAAGAGATACTATCTCGCGACATTGAAATAAAATCAACCAACACAAACAACTGAAAAACGTCTTCACACCACCACAGCACCAGGAGAAATGACAAAATCACTAGGCTAGGTTGCTAACAACACAAGTGTTGGGCGGAAATGTCGTCACTGTTACTAATCAGCTGATTCTGTCTAGTCTTGTGATTGGGGAAGGGAAGAAACATGTTTTGATATGTTTTATGAAAGGCGGGAATGACTGAGCAAGATCCTTTCAGCCACTTATAGAAATCTCGCTATTCAGAACTGCACGCAATAGAAATCAATCACTATCCATAACTGCACCCTCTATTGAGAGGGGGCCAGCATTTCAATTTCAATAGGCTTTTTGAAAGTCATTGAATTGCCTGCGCCGCAAGCGGGAGGTATGGTTTCACTTCAGCGCACTTGTGTGTGTGTGTGTGTGTGTGTGTGTGTGTGTGTGTGTGTGTACACTAGCTTTCAGTGGAAGACATGCTGGGATAAGTGTGTGGATTTTATGTCAGAAATATAACTCCGTTCTAACCCGTTCAGTGCCTCACAATAGTACAAACAAAGAGTGTTCCAGTGCCGGGAAATCTCATGATTTGGGGGTCATAATTAACAAAACATTCTAGCTCAGAAACTACAAAAAATAGAAAAATGAAATCTATATCATTTTTGAAGGAAATTGAATGAAGATTTTGAATCTGGCTTCTTTGTTTAATTTTGATAATACAAAAGTATTTAGGCTTGTAGATTTGGATAGATTTTTTTTGCACGATCAAAAACATATGTATTTACCACATCCAAACAAGAACACACAGCAAAAAAGTTGAAAATAAAGTTTGTATTGTCACACTACACCTGTAAAATGAAAGTAAAACAGTTTGGAAGTCTATCAAGACGCTCACACTCGATGCAGACTGACCAGTCCACGACCACAGCCCCCCCCCCCCTCCCCACCACACCCCCTTGCTCAACTTCAACCCTCTCTTTCACTCCTCATCTTCCCCTACCTTTTCGTCTGCACCGTGTCACGCCGCGAGCAGGCCACGATCCCCTCTCGCACTGATTTCACATCACTGGACACCAGCACGCAGTGCAGAGTACACACTTTTTTTTTTTTTTTTTTTTTTTTTGCTGTCCCAACCTCTGCGCCACCTCAGAGGCAGTGCCCCACACCGCTCATTCCGACACCCCGTCCACAGCCATAAACCCGGCGGCCCCGCCGCAGCCCCGGCAACCAGCAATCCACAGGGAGCAGTCAATGTCAAGTCGTCAAAAGGCAACCCACCGGAGGAGACACTGCACTGCTGCCGAGTCACTTCGGTGGTGCTCAGTGGCGCCTGTTCTGATCTAGCATACGCAGGACACCACCTACTAAGCCCCCTACTGACGACAATAATTGCTTAGTCGCGGAGCCGGCGTGAGTGAGCTCTCCCTCCGGAGGGCGCCACCACGTCCGTCCAACGACAGCCCCCATGGACTCGCCGATACCGGTGACCCCGACGGAAGCAAACCAAGGCCACAGACGTGGAGAGGACATCGAAATTGAGGTCACCATGAGAGCAGGGCATGAAGGGCCACAGAACTTGAGACTTTTTTTTTTTTTTTTAATGCTGATCAATGGGAATGAGGATGATTAAGATGATGCTACGGATTTCCATTTCGGTCTGAGACTACATGACAGGGCTGTAGCAGAGTACACACTTGGCTGGCTCGTTCGACTGACGCTGTCAGCTGAACACACACTGAGAGGTCACAGAGCCCCACTCAATAACTGACGAATATGGTCGGCAATTCCACCACTATCATCATCTCACCTTCATGCTCGAGTTAGTCGTTGAATAAAAGATTATTGTGTTTGTCAAAAATCATCAGCAGAGCCTGCTCAGCTGTGTAAATACGTTGACTTGGTCGCTGGGCTTGTCAGGTTGCGCCGCCATCTTTGCAAGCGAGACACGAAGTGCTGGCTGGTCACCCAGTCAGTGATAAGAATAAATGGGCTTTCCCCTCACGTGTGGTCATTTACATATTATTTTAAGACTACAGACATATAAGGCTTTCTACGCAAACTCTATTTGAGTCCGTTGATAGAAATAGTAACGAATGAAAACTCAAGAAAAATGCATGACGTCAGGGGACTGCCCATAGGCACATGGAAAGCACTTTTATTTCTGCGTCAGCTGACTGACTAAAGGCGCTCAACGGGTTAGACTTTAGAGAACAGTTAAAGACTGTAGTTTTATTTCACATGAAAGACAGAGATGCATTTGATGAATGTCTGCGTGAAAATGATGTTATTGAAAATGATCAGGAAAAACACAGGATTAAGCAAAAACTGAAATCTGAAAAGTTTAGTAAATTAGTATTAAAAACGGATAATCCTACACAGTATGTATGTTTGTAGGGACGTTATTTTTTTGGTTATTGAAGTCTTGCTTATCAGAGAACTATAATACCTTTATTCTGGCGTCGCCCGCACGAGACCGGCTAAAGCCGGTTGAGAGCGGGTGAGCCAGAATGAAGGTTTTATAGTTCTCTATAGTAGACTTTTACCCATCTATAGATGAGGAACTACTCACCAAAGCCCTGAAGTTTGCCAGTAACCACACAGACATAACAGGGTCAGAAATGGAAATCATTTTCCACACCAAGAAAACATTACTACACAGCAAAAATGAAACCTGGATCAGGAAAACCAACAGAAACTCAACATTCGACGTAACCATGGGATCATATGATGGTGCAGAAACATGTGAACTGGTCGGACTATTCATGCTGTCCAACATCAAGAACAAACTCGGAAAGCAAGTCGGACTATACAGAGACGATGGCCTTGCTGCACTAACCAACAATCCAAGAACCACCGAAAACAAGAAGAAAGAACTATGCAAAATCTTCCAAAACCACAACTTAAAGATTACCATTGAAGCAAACAAAAAGGTAGTGAACTACTTAGACATAACACTGGATCTCAACAATCACATATATAAACCATACAAGAAACCCAACGATACACCTCTTTATGTACACAACAAAAGTAACCATCCACCATCTGTATTAAAGAGCATACCCCATGGCAATAAACAAGAGACTATCAAATCTGTCATGCAGTGAGAGAGTGTTCAACAATGCAGCAGTAGAATACCAGGAGGCACTACAAACAAGTGGATACAATTACAAATTACAATACAACCCAGACAACAACACAAATAAAAGCAAGAAAAATAGGAAAAGAAAAATCATATGGTATAACCCCCCATACGACGGGAAACTCAAAACAAACATAGGGAAAGAATTCTACAAAATCCTAACAACTTCATTCACAAAAGAACACAAACTGTCCAAAATATTTAACAAAAACACTGTCAAACTATCGTACTCATGTATGCCCAACCTCAAAAACCTAATTGACGCATCCAACAAAATGAAAATGAACACAGCAAAGAAGGGTGAAGAAAGGAAATCTTGCAATTGCACCAGAAAGGAGCAGTGCCCACTAAACAATAAATGTCTTCACAACAACATTGTATACCAGGCTACTGTGACATCAGAAAATGAAAAAGAAACATACATAGGGATCACTGAAAACCACTTCAAAACCAGATATGCAAACCACAAACAGTCATTTAATAAAGAAAAATATAAAAACCAAACAGAACTGAGCAAATATATCTGGAAACTTAAAGACACAAAAACAAGCTACAATATATCGTGGAAAATCATAAAAAGAGCATCACCATACAGCAATGTTTCAAAAAGGTGCAACCTATGTTTAACTGAAAAATGGTTAATACTATGCAAACCACACTTAGCAACTTTAAACACCAAAACAGAAATAGTAAACAACTGCAGGCATAAATGGAAATCGTTGTTAGTGAACACACCCAAAACAAAAACCTGAAAGCCCCCCAAAAACACGTGCAGCCAACCCGCACGTGCAAACAACCGCAAATGGGAGCCCACACGCTATATAACATCGGCGGTGGGCAAACCAAAAACCATCCTGATGACAGCGCAACACGCTCGAAACAAATTTGTAGATAGTTTTAAGATTCCTCTTTTAACTTGTTTTAACTATATATATCTATATATATATATATATATATATATATATATATATATATATATATATATATATACACTTACTCGCTCCCTGTCTGTCCGTCTCTCTCTCTCTCTGTCTGTCTGTCACACACACACATCCCTAATTGAATGGGCACTGTTCTGAGCAATCTGTGTTGTTTGTTTTTGTGCATGGTTCATGCATTATCTGTAAAGCTGAAATGTATATTGATGTATGACTTTAATTGCTGGTGTAGTCACCATAAAAGCATGTTGTCTGCCTGAACACTGTTACAGCTAAAATATTGTGTTGAAATATTGTATGGTCATATCTCTCTCTCTCTCTCTCTCTCTCTCTCTCTCTCTCTCTCTCTCTCTCTCTCTCTCTCTCTCTCTCTCTCTCTCTCTCTCTCTGTTGCACTGCAACATAATGCAAAGCAATGTAGAAAGTGCAGTGCAATATAAACAGGACACAAAAAATCATACAGCACAACAACAACAACAACAAAACACACAAACACACATTCACAAACAGCTAAAACCTCAAACAGGCCCCAATGACGGGAAAGAAACGTTTGCAGGTGAATGTAACCGTGGTGTCTTCATGGGAGGATACCGAATTTCAATTGTACAGAAAATAACATGTAAGCAGTGGGGTTGACGTCACATCGCGACCCACTTTCTTTCTTTCCTTCTAAACAGTTTGTTTTTTCCTTTTTCCCCTTTCTTTCCTTTTTTTTCCGAGGAGGCGGTTGATTTGTTGTTTTTGGTTTTTGCTTTTGTTCTGTGTGTGTGTGTGTGTGTGTGTTTGTTTCCTTTTCCTTCAGGGAAGAGGTGGGAGCGGGTGAACACGTTTTTGTTCTGGATTCAAATACAACTTGTGAC
>CM031603.1:49209082-49214082 GCA_018398815.1 Conus ventricosus | reverse complement strand
AACCTTAACAGCCACTCGCATGATGGGCGAGGGGAGGTCTACTAAATACACCAACATCAGCTCAACACAGACTGAGCATAACGCGGCAAACAACCAAATCAGGAATGTTCGTTAAAGTCTTCTCATTCGAAGCAGGTAAGAGACTGCATTAAATTAACAGGCTATAAAACAAATATGAATTATCTTCATCCTTCTCTCACTCACGTTTAACATTTTCCTTTCTTAGGAATTGAACTAATAAAGCAACCATGGCTTTACATCTGCCACCACATTTGCAAATAATAATAATTCAATGGCACAATTATCCCACGTCTTATGGCAACATTTCAAAATAACACAAATTTTCAACCACGCATCCAAACGACTAATCATGCGTACGCACGCTCGCGAACATAAACTCGTTCTCCTTGCACACACAAACAGACGGTGGCCGAAGAATGCGAGACCGGCAATTGTGACAGGGGCGGACGAGCGAGGACCGAGCAAGTACCAACCCTGAATCACAGGTTCTCTCCCATCCCCACGACTACCGCATCACCAGATTGCATAAAAAGGAGAAAGACTTTAAGATATAATTTTGACTGGCCAGGTTAAAGATTGAATTAACCAGAAAAAGTGGTCTCAAACATATTTCTTTTATAATTTTGAAAAAACAAAAGAAATTGCGCAAAAGGAGAGAATTAGCCGGCTAACATAAAAAAAACAAAAACAACAACAAATAAACCATGAAACTGATGCTTACCAGCTACCCGTGGGTGACCCAAAAGAGGCGGGTCAAACGACTCTCTCTGCCCTCTGTCCATTCGAGAGGACAGCAGCGCAGATGCGGAAAAAGATGAAGTGATGTCTCCCTCCTACAGGCGACTGTAGGAAAAGAAAGTACCGACTGTACCTTCGACGATATGGTGAAGAACCAGGACCGGAGCAGGCGCTCCCAGAGACATCTTCCGCTCGAGTGAAGTGAAAACCTGCCTCAGCGATGGCGGCCAACATGCCACGCTACGTCACGGTGAGAATACCTCAAACTAAGAGGAACCTTGCACGTGCGGCAGGTGAAAAGACAGGTGAGAGGCCGATAGAGACAGCCAGTACAAGAAAAAGATACCAGCCACCCGTGAACCTGCAGGATGAATTGCACGGGCAGTGGAATTAGAGAGAGAGAGAGAGAGAAAGTAAACCTAACCTGAACTAAACCACACCAAAGGTGCAACCACACCACAGCCACATTAAGGGACGGATATACGACAACAACGACGACAACAACCAAATGAACAATTTACTACCCCAGATGGGCCAATCGTCATAGGCCTCGTAACCGACCCGTGACAAACCCCCTTCTAAAAGCATCTGTTTCTCTGAGTATACAGTGCTCCTTTGAACCTTGACGCATGTGCAAATTCACAACAATGGGACCGAACCCAACCCTCTGTGATCGACAGAGTACGATAAATCCAATACAAACGTTCCATGATAGAATCACACAGGAAATACATGATACTACATTTATCAAACAACTAAGCAAACCTTCCAACAATAAAAGTAGCAACCCGAACCAGTGGTAATTCACTACCGTTAACATCACTGAAGTGAAAACCGTCACTATACCTGATACTGAGACAAAAAGGGATATAACCCTGGGCTGAGGGGAAGTGTTCCTCTGACTGACTTCTCCAATGTGCTGACTACGGAGCTCGGCTGAGATAGTCAGCATCCGTATTGCTGGAACCCTTGATATGGTGAAAAGTGAACGCATGACTCTGCAGTTCCACTGCCTAACTCATGAGTCGACGACTGACTGGCCGGATCCGGTCCAGGCACTGGAGAGGATGATGATCGCTCTCCAGTACAAACTTCCGGCCGTACTTCTTGGGCACGCCAGTCCAAATCTGCCTGAGAGATTCAGCAACAGTAGGGGCATCGATAGTCCTAAGCGGGACAGCCTTTGGGTACCGAGTCGCGTAGTTCACCCCTACCAAGATGTAGCGGTGACCGCGATCGGATGGTGGATTAATGGGTCCCATCAGGTCAACCCAACCTTGCTGAATGGCTCCCCAACCAGTGGCACTGACCCTAGGGGAACACGCTTCAAGCGACCCTTAGGCGTTGTCCGTTGGCAGACATCGCAACTGCGGCAGTACTGCCTAACCTGAGAGTTCATCCCCGGCCAGAAGAAGTCCTGTCTCACCCACTCGAGAGTCCGCTTTGAGCCCATATGACCTGCCATGGGTGAATCGTGGGCCTGCCGGAGAACAGATTCTCTCAAGCTTTGGGGAAAGACAAGCTGCTTGGCCACACGATCTGCCTGAGTGAAAACCCTAAAGAGGATCCCCTTGTGGAGCTTGAAGCTCACCTTGGCATGTCGGGCAGACTGAGCGGGACGATCCACCAGTTGTCGCAGGCGTTGGACATCCAATGCCCTGGCCTGAAGACGGACAATGCTAGCAGGATCAGCCTAGCAAGAACCTCGTCAGAGATCGGCTGAAGAACGGGACGCAATTCCTGTTCCTGCTTCTTAGCTTTGGCGCGTGTGGTGACTCCCACACACGCCTGTACGGGCAGATCCGTTGACACGAACTGACTGCGTCCGTCTGCGAAAGTGATGGTATTCCCTATGATAAGGGAATACAGAGGTCGCTCCACAGCGATGGCCCATACTTCGCCACAGAAGTAGGGGGTGGAGATAGGAATGAGTACTGAAGGACGGGTGGAGGTAAAACCAGCCTCCAACCCGCACACATCGTAACTGGCGCCCCGCCGAGCCTCAGGGGAAACCAATTCCTTATCCACAAAGAGCGTTGATGCTCCGAATCTCTGATGGTATCGACCAAGGATGAACCAACAACAGAGAGAAACACGGGCACTTGGTACCCCGGAAGCGGGGATGGAACCCACGTTAGCCGAGGCACGAGGATGCTGGAAAGGACTAGCCCCATGACTGCCGGCGGCTTTAGGACAATCTTTCCTAATGTGGCCGGGACGACCACAAAGAAAACAAATCGGGGTGCTGAGGTCCCCGGTGAACTGCCTGCCCTGTTCGACTCGCTAGCAGTCGTCGGCGCTTATTGCCACTAAATCCCGTGAAGGTCTTCCTGTCCGTATCTGGGCGATGCCCATAAGCTCTACGAGCTTCAGCAAACACCTCAGCGGTTTGAATCGCAGCCGCGAAATCCTGAGGTGCTGTCTCGCCTATACGAATCCTCAACTCTGGGGACACAGTGTTGGTAAGCTGTTCGATGAGAATCAGATCCTCCAGCTCCAGCTTAGCCAACTGACGCCAGTACCCTAGCGTTTTGCGCGCCTATCTCCAAACTGCACGAAGGTCTCATCGTTGTTCTTTTTCATGGACCTAAACTTCCTCCTGTACGTTTCTGGAGTAAGGTGGAAACGCTTACGCAGAGCCAACTGCATGTCTGCATAAGACGCGCCTTCATTTAGAGTGAGCACACACTCCCTTGCAGTACCCGACAATCCAGAAAAAAGGTGCATGGCCTTTTGTTCCTCAGACAATTGGTATGAACTAGCTACCTTGTCAAAATGCTCTAAGACATATCTATGTCCTCACTAGGTCTGAACTCTGGAAGCTTTAATTTTGGGCCTCTTACTCTATCACTTGCCCGTTGATTATCCCCCTGACTTACAGATGCGGGAGCCCGCGAAAGAAGTTGTTCCATCTCTTCCCTACGCAGAGCCTCCTGTCTGGCAGCCTCCTCTCTGTGCAGAGCCGCCTCTTCCCTACGCTGATCTAACTCCTCCCGACGGAGAATAGCCTCTTCCCTATGCAGAATCTCCTGTCTGTCAGTCTCCTCTCTGCGCAGAGCCTCCATCCTATCTAGCTCTTCCCTCCGTAGAGCGCCTCTTCCCTACGCTGAGCTTCCTGCCTAGCAGCATCCTCTCGTCGCTGTTGCTCTAGAAACATAAGGACAGAGGTGATGTCTGGGCGGGGTTCACCACTCCCGACACGGGAGGATGACCCGTCTGACCCGTTCCTTGGGTCTCGGCTTTCCCATGAGGAAAGTCCCCCGGGGCATACTCCTTACGAGGGGAAGCATGGAGAAGAGAGGGCTTCGGTTTCTGTGATCAACAGAAGCCCACAGTTGCTTCACTATACTCTGACGCTTCCGAGTGGAAGTGCCAGTCAGGGTCTCAGCAGGAAAATCCCCTAGCGAAGAAGTAGTGAAAGTACTCGCTGGACTATCGGCTACAGCTCTGGAATAAGTGGAAGTCACTGTAGTCGAAGTACTGGTGCTAATAGTAGGGACTACATTTAAAAAACCTTTCTTCTTCGACGCCCGAGTCGCCATACCACCAGCACCGGACGTTGCCATGACAACTATATCCTACAGTTATCAAATACAGGGGAAAGACAATTCCACTTGAAAACAGCTATTTTAGGGGTGTGTGTATATGTGTGTGTGTGTGTGTGTGTGTGTGTGTGTGTGTGTGTGTGTGTGTGTGTGTGTGTGTGTGTGTGTGTGTGTGTGCGGACAAGTTCCGGCTGCTCCCACTCTGGCAACACCGCGCTCCACAACACGAGCAACAGTGCGGTGGGGCTCACCGAAAAAAAAAAAAAAAAAAACTATGTCCGGCTGCTCCCACTCTGGCAACACCGCGCTCCACAGCACGAGCAACAGTGCGGTGGGGCTGGCCGGAAAAAAGAACAAACAAACTGGCAGACGGAATCCGGAGAGAGGAAAAAAAAGTGACACTAACGTCCGATACAAACCCCCTGTACTCAATAACCACCCGGTAAAAAAAACTGGCTAACTACAAACAGGAATGGCAGACTGAGTGGCTACAAAAAGGCAAGACTTACGGCCGTACCTGCATGAGGCACCCGGCGGAAGGAGGTCTGGACGCGGTCGATTCTGCCTAGACTCACCTCGATTCCCCAGTCACGCCAGATGTTCCTTCAGGCCAAAAGACTCCCTGCACGCTAGAGTCACCAGCCAACACCACAGACAAACACGACAAACTGACTAAACATATACAAAACAGACAAA